>JAKSZU010000028.1:8313235-8763235 GCA_026018925.1 Tupaia tana | reverse complement strand
TTTAGATATTTAAAAACATTGAAATACATCGACTTAATGATTTTGTCTTTAAATTCCATTACAATTTCAGTTGTATTAAAATCTCCATAAAATTGGTTCTTATTTCAATCTATGAAGAGAACAGCAGAAGTAACAGAACGTACTAAATCAGACATTTCAGAATGTTCAACCACATTCAGGAAACAGTTTATTTATTAGGTCAGTATTTCTAAACCCTTTTTCTGCCTTAATATATCTGAAGGCCACCACGTATTTACATTGGTAACAGTTAGATGTAGGTGTACGCAATGTTCTATGGCGGAAAGCATAAATCCACACACGTTATTTCCTAAGTCTGTTCATAACATTGCTTAGAAGCAATGGTAATCCAGCAGCAAGGAGCACATTTAACACCCACACTGTCATAGGGTAAGCCAAAAGGATATGGAAAGTCAGCATGATGGAGCTTTTTTGTGTGAAATCTAAGACAATTAGAACAACAAAATACATAATGATAATTGACTGTAATCCACTGAATAAGCTAAGAATCTGTAAGTTCATATTGATATAAATAAGTGTGTGGGATAAGTGGGAAGAAAGTCCTTCCTTATAGTACAATGCCAACTACATTAGAAAAATCCTAAGCTGGCATCTATTATAACTGACTTGGGGAAGAATCATCAATGGATGCTGAAACTTGTGGGTAAAAGTCTGATGAGAAACAGCATATTTACGTAGTCTCAAAGTACCCCTCCAATAGGATATCTACTAATTACAAAGGCCAAAAAGATTCAGCTGCGGTGGTGTAGATGGTAAGGTGCGATTGCACAATTCTGGAGCCACATGGGAAGGCCTCAAGTTCGGACCCCAGGTTAACCAGAATACACCAGGCACACTCACAAAATTTTTAAAATGTTTTTGTAAAATGTTGACACAATTTTTGATGTACAGTATAGTACAAAGAATTCCTGTAAAACTTTCACCTGGAAACCTCAAATGGTAACATTTTACTGTAGCGGTTCATCATTCTTTCTCTTTTTCCTGGAAGATTTGATTGAGGGTAATTTCCTGGCTGGCTGGAAAGCTGGGAGGAGCACCGTGGCATGGTAAGACCCTGGTGAGGGTACCTCTTTCTTACGAAAGGGGGGAAAAAAAAAAAAGAGACATAACTTTTCAGTGGAAAAGCCTGGCAGACACCACCATAACCAAGCAATCAGTCCACTAATACCAGCAATGGAATGAACCAACATCTAGTGCCTCCTAGTAGGATACACGAGAGCATATCACCACTTCTGTGATATTCCTGCCAAAATAAGTAACGTGAATCTAATCAGGAGGAAACATAAGATAAAGGCCAAATGAGGGACAATTCTCAAAGCAACTGGCCTTTACTCTGTAAAAATGTCAAAGTCATGAAAGACAAAGTAGAAACTAGTTAGATTAAAAGATATTAAGGGGACTAGAAGATGGCGTAATGGCTATGTTGCTTGACCGCGGTTCGAGTCCTGGATCTGGCAGCTTAAACTCACGCAGAGTGCGTGTGCGTGCGTGCCCAACATCATAAGAGGAGAATGGAGGAGAAGGGATTGCGGCGTGGCCATCCCCTCAGGAGGTGATTTCTCGCTTTCTGTCTGTCTGTCTCTGTCCTTCTGGCGAACACACGTGCCCTATAGCAAAAACCTCTCCAAAAAGAAATTAAGAACACAGGACAATTGTATGCAGGCCGTGATCTGGGATTTTCTTCTATGGTAAAGGACATTACTGGGACATGATAAAACTGGAATAAGGTTTAAAGATTAAGAAATAGTTGTACATGTCTTGATTATATTAACTATACTAAGGTTACAGAGAAGATTTCCTTGTTTTTAGAAAATACACAGTGAAATATTTAGTGTTAAAAGATATGTCAAAAACTTACTCCAAATCAAATTTTTCAGGAAAAAAATAGAGAAAGAACAATAAACAATTACAGTGAAATGATATCCTTGAGTTTCTGGAAGAAAATTATACAGGAATCCCTAGTATACAACAAAAATTATATCAACATTTTAAAAAATATATATATTCTACTGGTTTTTAACATGGAATTTTAAAAAATAATATTAATACAAACCTTTTCTGGAGTAACATAAAGAAGTTTTATTATTGGGTCTTTTTTTGATAATTGGAGGTAAATATTTGTAGCTTCAGAATCAGTCTTATCACCTGTCAGATATGTAGCTGGAATCTAAGTACAAAAAGTTAACAATTTAAATTTTGTACATTAGCTCAACTTAGGATGTTTAATTCATCTCTAGACTTTATAAGTTATTCATTAAACCTTTCGAAGGAAATACATATCTCAATACAACAAATAATAAAAAATAATTACATTTTTAAAAAGAATTATTTAATTTTACCATTTATTTATTTATTTTAATTTGACCAGAGAGGGACAGAGAGAGAGAGAGAGACAGAGAGAGAGAGAGAGAGAGAGAACGTAAGAAAGCAAGCTGCCAGACTTGAACCATGGTCAGCTATGTAGGAGTCCAGTGCCCTTAACCACCTTGCCACCTCCTGGAACCTTAGTACATATTTTTTAAAAGACCTTTCTTGGGGCTGGCAGGTGGCATGGTGGTTAAGGCAGCTGGACTCCATATGGCTGACTACAGTTTGAGTCCCAAACCTAGTGGCTTGCTTTCTCACTTTCCCTTTCTTACTCTGTCTCTCTGACCAAATTTTAAAATAATAATAATAAAATAAAATAATGACAATGAATAAAATAAAATAGATATGTATTTTAAAGAGATCTTTCTTGGGACCAGCAATGGCATAATGGCTACATCACTCAACCGGGGTTTGAGTCCTGGATTCAATGGCTTAAACTCACACCAGGCATATGTGTTGTGTGTGCATGACCAAGATCCCGAGAAAAGAATGAAGGAGAAGGGATTGCAGCATGGCCATCCCCCATGGGGGCTGATTTCTCGCTTTCTGTCTCTCTGTCTCTGTCTTTCTGGTGAGCGCACACACCCTATAGCAAAAACCTCTCCAAAAAAAAAAAGACCTTTCTTAAGAATAATGCAACGCAAATTATTCTTCTGGATGCTCACTTCCTTTCCTTTACTTGCTTTACTTTCATATTTGTAAATAAGATAAACATGAATCTGGCATTCAAGAAGATTCCACTAACTTACGGCTACATTTTTTAAAAAGTAAATGCATCATGAGGGTTCTAATGTAAAATGACAATGAAAGGGCTATAGCATCACTGATGGTTGACCAATGACAACTAAAAGTTGTCTTTTAAGACATTCTTTGGAAAAAAAATCAAGCCAGTGGTCTTATTGAGGGGAAGTGACTCATAACACTAAAAAGAGTTCTGTTTGATCACAGTATGAAGAATTTAGTAAAATGCATTCATATTCCTTAAAGTCGGCCATGAAGAAAAGACATATGTGTGTGGGCACACGCATGTGTATGCATTTTAAAATATAGAGAAAAGAGAACTATGCTGAATTGGTAGATTGGTAGTAGTAAAAAAAGAAACTCCTTTATATTACCAAAAAAAAAAAAAGGACACCAGCAAACTATAGGTTAAAAGTTCTTACTAAAACATATTCTTGAAGAATAAAATCAGATTAAAATGATTTGTATTAGAATTTTCTTCCTTCCTTCCTTCCTTCCTTCCTTTCTTTCTTTCTTTCTTTCTTTCTTTCTTTCTTTCTTTCTTTCTTTCTTTTTTTTTTTGGAGAGATTTCTGCTATAGGGTGCGTGCGCTCGCCAGAAAGACAGAGAAAGACAGAAAGCAAGAAATCACCCCCCAGGGGGATGGCCATGCCGCAATCCTTTCTCCTCCATTCTCCTCTCGGGATCTCAGGCAGGCATGCACACACGCCCGGCCTGAGTTTAAGCCACCAGGTCCGGGACTAAAAACTGCGGTTGATTACATGGGAGTCCAACGACAGCCATTATGCCAACTGCTGGTCCCCTATATTTGTATTAGAATTTTCAAAGACTTGGGAACCAGCAGTTAGCGTAATGGCTATGTCGCTGGACTCCCACGTAGTCGACCACGGTTCGCGTCCCGGACCTGGTGACTTACAACTCACGCCAGGCGCGTGTGCATGCGTGCCCAAGATCCCGAGAGGAGAATGGAGGAGAAGGGATTGTGGCGTGACCATCCCCCCTGGGGGGTGATTTCTCGCTTTCTGTCTCTATGTCTCTCTCTGTCTGTCTGGCGAGCGCATGCGCCCTATAGCAAAAACCTCTTAAAAAAAAAAAAAAAGAATTTTCAAAGACTTGAACTTAACTATACAACTTAACACTGTTATGTTTTATTCTTATAATTCATGAACTATTTAATAAAATGGTTATTGAGAATATAGCAATGTACTACTATTTTTTTTTTTTTTTTTTTGGAGAGGTTTTTGCTATAGGGTGCATGCGCTCGCCTGAAAGAGAGATAGAAAGCGAGAAATCACCCCCCAGGGGGGATGGCCACGCCGCAATCCCTTCTCCATTCTCCTCTTGGGATCTTGGGCACGCACGTACACGCACCTGGCGTGAGTTTAAGCTACTGAGTCTGGGACTCAAACCGTGGTTGGCTACATGGAGTTCATCGATATACCCATTACGCTAACTGCTGGTCCCCAGAAATGTAACTATTTCTAAGGCACTTTTTTCTTACTATTTTATGTTAGAACTTACATCCAAGGACGTCAGCTTTTGAACTTGGTCTACTATTAATGATCTCAAGGGAGAAATGACAACTGTGACGCCAGGAGAAACACAGGCAGGTAGCTGGTAACATAAACTTTTCCCACCGCCTGAAAGAGAAACGACAAAAAAAAAAAAAAAAAAAAAAAAAAAAAATCATCAGGTTCTATTCTGAGAAAACAAAGATGAAGGGTACAAAGGGAATCATAAATCATCTCCAAGGTAATTACTTAATAGGACACCAAGCAATACTGTCCACAGTGCCCGACAACTTCCCATACTCAAATAAACCAAACTATTTAGGCAATTTAAACAATGTATAAAAATAATCTTTCATATTTCATATAGGAATATACAATAGTGAAGGAACAAAAAAGGTAAGAAACTTAAGTGTAATGAAATCACTTAAAAAGTCTACTTGGGGGACCAGCAGATGGTATAATGGTATCCTATGTACTCAACCACGGTTCAAGTCCCAGACCTGGAGGTTTAAAACTCATGCCAGGCGTGTGTGTGTGTGTGCATGCCCAAAATCCCAAGAGAATGGAGGAGAAGGGATTGCGGTGTGCCATGCCCCTGGAGGTGATTTCTCACTGTCTCTCTGTGTCTCTCTGGTGAATGCATGAACCCTGTAGCAAAAATCTCTCTTTAAAATAAAAAAGTATACTTGGGAATCCAAATATTATAAACTTGGATCTGTAAAAATCCATGATACTAGAATAAAAATAATTGCTTTCTATATAATACTGGGTCGTCAAGAAAGTCATAATGCAGTTTTGCACAGAAAAAACAGAAAAATACATCATGACTTTCCTGACGACCTACCTAGTATTTATATTTTAAGGAGTCAGCATGTAATAAAATATTCAACTCTGAAAACAAAGAGGCCCAGTCACATGAAACAAGTGGTAGCAAACTACCTATAGCATTTTATTCAAGATAGAGAGCACGTGTATGAGACAGTGGGGGCAGAATGAGGGGTGTCAGAAAGGAAAACACCCTTGATAGGGTCTCATCACACCACAATCCCTTTTCTCTGGCTTTCCAGCTTTCAAAGATCTTGGGTACCCTGTATATGCATCCAGTGTGTTTTCAAATCAAATATGGGGATACAAACTCATTTTTTTTTAAGAGAGAGATTTTTGCTACAGGGTGTGTACACTCACCAGAGAGATAGAGACGGAGGGACAGATAGTGAAAAATCACTCCCCAAGGGGACTGGCTACGCCACAATCATTCTCCTCTCAGGATTTTGGATATGCATGCACATGGCCTGACGCTAATTTTTTAGTTTTCTTTTGTTTTGCTTTTTAGAGAGATTTTTGCTATAAAACACCTGCGCTGGCTGGAGAGACAGAAAGCAAGAAATCACCCCCACCAGAGGATAGCCATGCCACAATCCCTTCTCCTCCATTCTCTTCCTGGGATTTTGGGCACACTTGCCCTGTGTGAGTTGGGTCCAGGACTGGAACAGCAGTCAACTACAGGGGAGTCCAATGACATAACCATTATACTACCCATCTGCTAGTACTACGATCCAAACTCTTAATCAACCATGTGGCTTTTAGCACTGTTTTTCAGTTTGCTACCAATTTTGCCACCAGGCTAGGTCTTTAAAATAAAAATTTGTCTCTATTTTATAACCTGTAAAATGTACTAGATCAGTGGTTTAAAAAAAATTTTTTTTTGGTCTAAAAGATACCTTTTTGAATCCTTACATATGTAATTATGTGCTGGATGACAACATTTTGTTTAATGATGGCCAAACATAAAATGGTGGGCCCCTAAGATAATAATGGAGCCGAAAAGTTCTATTGCTTAGTGATATCGAAGCTGTCTTACATGCATTACTCACATTTCTCTGGTGATGCTGATGTAAACAAGCCTACTGTGTTGCCATAAAAGTACAGCACATACAATTAGGAACAGCACGTAATACTTAATAAATAATTATGTTACTGGCTTATACATTTACTATATTTTTATTAAGAGTGTATTCCTACTTATATAAAAATATGTTTACTGTAACATAGCATGCATTTTATGTCAGCAGTGGCCTAGGATGGTGTTTCTCATGAGTCTTGATTGCTCTATTTTCACTAGGCTTGATTTAACCTTATGTTGTTTTGTTTCCTGTGCCCTTCCAATGACACAAGAAGTGTAATTAGAAGGCAGTGTCATGATTCTGACCCTGGATAGGTCCAGTCTAATGTTTGAGTCTTCATTTTTTAAAAAAAATTATTTTGTTTTAACTTTATTATTACTATTATTATTATTTTCTAATTTGACCAGAGAGGGACAGAAAGAGAGAGGGAAGTAAGAAAGGAAGCCACCAGGTCCAGGACTTGAACCATGGTCAGCCATGTGGAAATCCAACGCCCTTAACCACCACACTGCCTGCTGGTCCCTTGAGTCTTAATTTTTAACAGAAAAGTTAAAAAAAATTTTTTTTAAATAGAAAAAATCTTGTAGAATAAGGATATACAAAAAGAAAACATGTATAGCTATAGATATGTGTTTTAAGTGTTATTACAAAGTCAAAAAATTTAAAAATATTTAGAAGTTGATACAGTAAAAATGTTACAGGAAACCAAGGATAATTTGTTATCAGAAAATACTGTTTTATTGGCCTTTTGAGCCACTCTTGGTCTGCTCAGGCCTGCTCCTACCTCTAAGGAGTGTATTTTTTTTTTTTTTTTTTTGGAGAGGTTTTCACTATAGGGCGCGTGCGCTCGCCAGACAGACAGAGAGAGACATAGAGACAGAAAACGAGAAATCATCCCCCGGGGGGATGGTCACGCCGCAATCCCTTCTCCTCCATTCTCCTCTCGGGATCTTGGGCACACACGCACACGCGCCCGGCGTGAGTTTTAAGCCACCGGGTCCGGGACGCGAACCGTGGTCGACTATGTGGGAGTCCAGCGACATAGCCATTACGCTAACTGCTGGTTCCCTAAGGAGTGTATTTTACTTGTATTTTTACTTAATAAATCACTTTTTCCTTACACTATTTGTGTGTTTTGTTCAATTCTTTGTCTGAAATACCAAGAGCCTGGATAACATCACAGAAGCCATCCTGCAACATATATTGCGGCAAGCCAGCCAGGAGTCTGCATCTTTAGGTTACTCCAGTCTCATAGCGAAGACTAATCTGCCCCTGTTGGAAAACTTGAATAAACTGGGAGACAGCCAGCCATGGCCCTCATGAGCCAAAGGAAAGAAATCGACGACTGAGGAAGGTAAGGGAAATCCTCTATGCTCCTATCCAGAGTAGTCATCATAACCACCAAGGAACCCCAGGTAACTGTGGATATCATGGAAGCTGTAAAATTGCAAATGGCCATAGAGTAGAGATAAAATCCTTGAACCTCCACTGAATCCTACTGCAAGTCATCCAACACCAACAACCATCCTTGACAGCCCTCCCAAATAACATGTTGGGGTACTAGCTCAACAATCTGCTCCTGGCCTTGTTCTCCCATGTAGATCAATTAGGGCGAGAGTTTCATGATCCTCAATAGGTAGGGCCAACGTCCCTTTCCAGCATGAAGCAGTTACAGAAGACAGCTGTAACTGTCAGCTCCCTAAAAAGATTTATGGGGATCATTCCTCTCAGGGGGAAAATGAAGCAGAAGAAAGTTACCAAATGGAAGCGGGTAAAGGGGCTGGAGCATCTGCTCATGTGGCTTGACAGAAAAACCCAATCAGGGCAGAAAATTCATTGCCCAAAGACATGTAAGCAGGAGATTAGTGGGGGATATCTAGCTGATTAAGCAACATTTGATACAGCCAATAAGATAAATAAGTGGGCCCAGCCACATTTGATAGAGTCAATAAGATGAGAACAATCACTAGGCCCAGCCATTGATAACCAACATTACCTAGGTTAAAAATGATTAATCTGGGGACCAGCAGTTGGTGTAATGGCTATGTCATTGGACTCCCATGTAGTCGACCGCGGTTCAAGTCCTGGACCCGGTGGCTTAAATTCATACCAGATGCATGTGCGTGAGTGCCCAAGATCCTCAGAGGAAAATGGAGGAAAAAGGATTGCGGCATGGCCATCCCCCCAGGAGGTGATTTCTCCCTTTCTGTCTCTCTGTCTCTCTCTTTCTGGTGAACGCGGGCACTCTATAACAAAAACCTCTCCTCAAAGAAAAGAAAAAACAAAGAGAGAGATAAATCCAGCAGAATGCAACAGCTAGAGCCTTTTGAGCCACTCTTTCTCTGTCTGCTCAGACCCACTCCTAACCTCTCAGGAGTGTACTTTTACTTAAAAGAAAGGGAAGGAAAGGAAAGAAAAATAAAAGAAAATACTGTTTTATCAATTTGTACCTTTTCTTATTTGTTTCTATCATGTGAGATAGAGAGAAAGAGAGAGGGGAGGAAGGGAGACAAGCATCTTCAACAGGTCTCCTACCACGAACCTCCCCACCCCACCTCCTCCAGCCATTCCCAGGTAGCCAGGATCACGAGCATGCCTGCATCTCGTATTTACAAGTTGAACTGGGAACTGACCCTAATTCTTCCATATGACTTCCAGCGTTGAAGGGCGTTCTGCTACTGGGCCTTTTCTACATTTAGATACACAAAAACTTACCATGTATTTCAACCATCTACAGTACACAGTATAGTAGCATGCTTTACAGGCATGAAGCCTAGGAACAACAGGCAGTACCACATAGCCTACATGGGTAGCAGGCTACATCATCTAGGTTGTGTAAGTACACTCTATGATATTTGCATGACAAAAATCTTCTAAAAATTTTTTCTAATGACGTATTTCCTAAAATGTATTCCTGATGCTAAATAACACATGACTATATATAAATTGAAAGGTTGAAACTGGGGTGGAAAACCTTAAAAATGCCCCCTTGACACCCTAAAGGACCATGAGAAGTCTGAAAAATCACTAACTTAGATTATTGTCAAGATCCTTTCCAGTGTTTTCGGTATCACATTTGAGTCAAGAATGAAGACAGAGTATCGACAAGCTAATAATATTTGAAATGTGAATTATTTAGCCAATATTATTGTTATGGTTTGAATGTCCCCCAAATATTCATGTGCTGAAATGTGGCTGTGATGGATTAAAAGGTTGAAAACTTAATCAGACTATGGTGTTGGGGGACTAGCAGGTGGAGTAATGGTTATATTGCTGGACTCCCATGGAGTTGACCACAGTTCAAGTCCCAGACCCACTGGCTTAAACTTACGCTGCATGAACACATGTGCCCAAAATCCCAGGAAGAGAATGGTGTAGTAGGGATTGTGGCATGGCCATCCCCACTTGGGGATGATTTCTCGCTTTCTTTCTCTCCAGCAAGTGTATGTACCCTATAGCGAGAAATCTCTCTTTAAAAAAACAAAAACAAAAAAACCCTACAGTGTTGGAGGGTAGGGTCCTTGAGAAAAGATTAAGATTAAAGTAATTAGGGCAGGTCCGCCATGACTGACTCCTGGTAAGTTTATAAGGAGAAGGAAGGAGACCAGAATAGAGACACACGAAAATGCAATTACATCATCTTCTGTCATGTTGTGATAAAGCCAGATACTCACAGGATGTGGTCTCTAGACCTTGGACCTCTAAACCATGAGTCAAATAAACTTCTTTCCTCTAAAATTATCCAAATTCAGGTATTTTCTGTTATTACTAACAGAATGGACAGCAGTCATCTAAATTTAAAAATTCATATGCCTAGTCAACTTTACTTAATAATGATTATTTTTAAAAAGTACTGATGGCAATAACTAATTTGATAAAGTTTACAAGAAGGTAAATGAAAGGCAGAGGGAGGACTACATGTAGGTGTTAAAACTTCAAATTCTCCAGGCTTCCTAGCCTAAGTGCTTATTTAATATTCTTATATGAATGACTATAAATCACTCAGCAGCTGTTATGAGCTTTAACTGCACCACGAAAAGTCCTGGACTCTTCAAAAACAGGACAAAGAAAAACCTATGCTAAATGCATTTCACTTCCTTTACATGACATTCTGTGAAGCAGGTGATTTGTTATTATCTCCACTGCATGTACAAGGAAACAGGTCCAAGGTGTGAAGTGCCCTGCCCATGGTCACAGTGCTCGGAAGTGGTAGAGCTACACTTCAAGCCCAGGCTACCACTCCAGAGCTGATGATTCTAACACTAAACTGCATCAAATAAACTGGCAAGAATGTTCGTGGTGTTTGACAATGGTTTTGTTCACTTTCCAGAGTTATTCAGACTAGAAAAAAAAAATTCCCCAAGAAAAATTCCTGATCAATTCAACACACTGAGCTTCGAGTTGGAAATCATAAGGGCTATCAACTTTATCATGTCAACAACTAGAACAGAGGATGTGAGGTCATTTACTCTCTTACTATGGCATGGGAGGTTTAACAGGTCCCTAACTGACAGAAATACTGTGTAGGTGTGCTTTTTATTCCTAGTAAAGGGCTTTCATTTAACATCTGTCAATGGATTTCTGCCAATTCGTATCTAAAAATACATACCAGTGGGCATTAGGATAAAACAGTCTTCACCAAGCAGTGCAGCATTGATCGCCTCTAGCTGATTCGTTCTAAAATTATGCAGGCCAAATTTTTTGTGAAAAATCTTCATCATTTCTTTTGTATGTGGCAAACTAAGGCTTTGGAAACGTTCATGGTTCAGATTTTGGGATACTAAATTTCGCGTTGATTTGTCTAAGAAAATAATTAACATTAAGAAAAAACAGTGCATTAATGTATAAAGTCAATTTTAGCATTTACCCATCTCCATGCTTGCATACGTCTCCCTCCAGATTCCTGTTTTACCCATTCGTGAGCATCTCCTTCCCAACAAGTCTCACAGTTGCCAGACACTTCTTTAGGGCCCAGATCAAGTCTTCCCTTGACTTTTCTGCAGCACCTACCATTCCTATTTATTCCCTCCTTTTTCTTCTCTGACCTCCAAGATAATCATGGATTTTCTACTCACCTTAAATTCCCCTTCTTGGCTCCACTTCCTCCACCTGCTCCTTCAATTTAGAAGTCACAAATACTTGAGACTGGCCTCTTTAAACATTCTTACATTCTTCCCTTTCCCCACATCATGATGTATAACAATATATAAAATTTTCAATATAAAACTTTACATTTCTTTTGTCTATTGTATGTTTCTTCCCGTTATACCTCATGCCCACCTTCTACCACCCATTCTACCATCCACTCCCCTCCCTTGCAGTCTTTTGGTATCTACACTTATCCTTCCTACTATCATATCTTCAGATCTTTTGGGGTTTTTTTATTTTGAGAGATTTCATACGCTCACTGGAGACAGAGAGACAGAAAGCGAAGCAATTACCACCCCCCTCCCTCCAGAGGGATAGAGACTCAGCAATCCTTTCTCCTCCACCTTCCTTTCGGGATTTTGGCCACACATGCACACACTTGTCCCAGTGTGAGTTTCAAGCTGCTGGATTTGGGACTTGAATCGTGGTCAGTCACATGGGAGTCCAGCACCTTAACGACTATGCCACCTGCTGGCCCCAGATCTTTCAATTTCTGCCACAGAGTACAGACATTTGGTACATATTAAGTGGGGATATACAGTGTGTACTTTTAAAAGTCTGGCTCACTTTGCTTAACATTAAGTCTTCTATTAGGTTCTGGGAAAGTCATGATATATTCTTTTCTATGCAAAGATGAGTCATGACTTTTCCAACTAAATATATTCATCCACTTTTTCTTTTTTTGAGAGATTTTTGCTATGGGGTGTGTGCGCTTTTCAGAGAGAGAGAGAGACATACAGGCAGGAAGTGAGAAATCATCCCCAGGGAGGATAATCACGCTGCAATCCCTTCTCCTCCATTCTCTTGAGATTTTGGTCATGCATGCACATGTGCCAAGCATGAGTTTTAAGCCAGGACTCGAAACACGGTTGACTACATGGGAGTCCAGCAACATAACTATTAAGCTATCTGCTGATCCCAATCCACTTTGAATCAAATAATAGGATCTCATTGTTTCTTATGGCTGAGTAATATTCCATAGTATATTTGTGCCACAGATTTTAAACTCAGTCATCAGTTTTTAGACACTTGGGTTAATTCCATTCTTTTTTTTTATTAAGAATTTTTTATTTGTTTATCTAATTCTATTTGTTATTATTCTTTTTTCAATCTCACCAGAGAGAGACAGGGAGAAAGGTAAAGTGAGAAAGCAAGCCGCCAAGTCCAGGACACAAACCAAGTCGGCTATGTGGGAATCCAGTGCCTTAAGCCACCATACCACCTGCCAGCCCCAGGTTGATTCCATTCTTTACGCATTCTTTTTTGGAATTTTCCTAGAGCTATGATCTTAAACACAATTTATATGTAGAGAAGGCCCAGATTTCTCTTAAGACTCTGCTGACGCCCTCCTAAATTCCAATCCTGCATGCATCTCTAATAATCTGCAGGATGTTTCTACCCTAATGACTTACCAACACTTCATGCGCAACGAGTCTTAAAATAGCCCTCCTCAGCTTTTCTCTAAATCTGCCTCCTGATTCCCCTAATTTTGTTAATGGTGTCACAGTTTTCTCAGTCACCTATGTCTGAAACTCAAGTTGTCTGAACTTCCCCAGTTTCTTCTTTCATGTCTATCACATTCTCCCCCTGCTTCGCATTCTCACAGACTAACTCTGGATCCACACAGAGAATAAGAGGTACTCGTGCCAGTTCTGGCAGCTACTCTAACCCCAACACTCAACTGTCTCAAAGATAATTACAAACATTGAGCATGACACATTCTAACATGATACAAAAATAAATCCATTAATGGTGATTTTAAAGGTCAGCAGCGCAACTGTAAGAATAAATTCTGTGGTATTAAGTCATTGATGGCAAAAATGGGGGACTGTACTTTCTAAAATTTGCACATATAAACTTGTTGCAGTTAATCACTTTTGATAACTTTATAGGGTTGACACAAGGTTTCAAAGTTAATTCTGGCTTTTCTCTAGAGCCTTTACAGTGGATGATTTCACTCCTCCAAGAGCCCTCCCACTTGAGCACGTAGAGGGCAGGAATTATTGTTAAGCATTTTCTATTACAGCATCTTTCTATTACACAGTGTGCAATGAGTACCAGTCCTACAAAACGATCTGACCAATTCAAGGAATGTCTGACTTCATATCCTTCTTACACTGCTTTATAGTTCAGTATTTTAAGACATAAAACATGTTTCTCTACTTGATAAATCAGTCAATCCTCATCAATCTGGAATTCTAAAAATACACGTTTTTAGCATATAAATTCATCTTTGCTTTTGCCCATTCTCAAATCATTAAAAAACTTGGCTCCTATGAGCTTTATTGTTTCAAGGACTAAACAATGTTAATTTAAAGGCAAAGCACATTTGTAATGACTTTAGAGCTTTACTACAAAAGGTTATAATTACACATTTTATAAAACTACAGCTGCTAGAGAGACAAAAGAGCAACTTGCTTTTGAGATTGTGATTTGTAATTCATATGATCAGTAGAAATTTGCATAGAAACAATGTGGTTTTCAGGGAATGATGACTTCTGGTTTTACTTGTACAATTCCTGTTTTAGACAGTATTGTGTTCATATAAGTATTTAATTTATTTTAAACTTACCAGTGTAATTCTGAATAGACTCTGGAAAGTTCTTATTCTGAGCAGTAGATGCTACTGGAAGACAGTTTGTCTTGGCTGAGAAAAATCTTTCTGATACTACTTTAATTGGTCGACCTTCCTTGACAGGTTGACAGGCAGCTGTGGAAGACTTGATGGCTGCTAAATTCTGCATTATATTTTCCCACTCATCATCATCATCATCATCGAAGTCATCTATGTCAAAATTATCGATATCATAGGATGCCTGGGTTTCACTTTTCAAGTCATTCATTGAAGCAGTATGTTTATTCTGATCTTTAACAGCAGTGCTTGTGAGAACATTTCCAGGGAAATAAGAGCTTTCATTTTTTTCTATCCTTGGTGTTTTGGCCCAGTTATTACTTACAAAGGACTTCTGTAAATGAGAATTGAATAACAGACTTTCAAAGGGATTCTTGGTGGTGGCTGAGAAGCCTGTCTTTCCCAGAGTGGTGGTCAGTAGACATTCTCCAGAGGAGAAAGAATTTGAGGGAAAGTGTAGAAAATATAATACCTTAATAGAGTTCCCCATAGTGCAAGAATCACCCTCCATGAGGCTACCAGGTAAATTGGGTCTGCATCTCCACACTGAGTTGAGAAGACTGGCATCATATCTAGTAAAATCTGCTTCAGCTAGAAGTTTTCTTCTATAAAAATAAAGACCAAAAGATACTAAGTATAAGTCATTTACTATGAGAGGCTACAAAAGTATATCTTCAGTTTTCATCCCAAACAGAAATTATAAGGGTCAGCCAGATGATGGCAAGGTGGTTAAGGTGGCTGGATTCCACTTAGCCAACTGTGCAGCTCAAGTCCTGGGCCCAGCGGCTTGAAAATCGTGCTGGGTGCATGTGCATGAGTGCCAAAAATCCTGACAGGAGAATGGAGGAGGCAGGACTGTGGCATGGCCATCCTCCTTAAGGGGGGGGGGGGGGGATTTCTCAGTTCCCACCCCACCCTCCAGTAAGCACACATGCCCTATAGCAAACAAAACAAAAATTCTAGAAAACTATATCCTCCTCAACCTCAAAAATTCAAATAGAAATGTTAAAGGTTTTTAAAAGTAAATATATGTAAAACATGACATGATTTCATACTTACTCAATTCCCAGGCCAGAAAGTCTAGATATTTTGCCCCACCCAATTTTTACATAGAGTTGTAGACATGAGACAGATATACTCCAGAAGGAGAAAAATCAGATACCTTATGTTCCGCTGCTGAAGCAGTTCATTCCCGCAATCCAAAGCTTTCAGTTCATCAGCAGAAATAGAATCAACTAATTTACAGATATGGTCCATGACATCAATAAGCTGCTGCTGTAAACTTAACTGTCTAGCTGCAAAGTAATTATGTTGTTAATATTTTTCTTTGAAAACAGAAAGGACGTAAGACTTTGAAAGTCATACATGTAAAATGTGAAGCAGTATAAAAACAAGATCACAAACAACAATATACTGCCCTGTGAATTAACCTAAAATCAGATTGTCTCTATTGTTTATCATAAGCGTGCTGAACTGCATTTTCATTTAATATTTCTCTTGGAGTAACTCAAGTCATTGGAAGACACCAAGGTTTGCCAATTTACTACGATTTCTTCCTAGCTTCATGTGTAAATCTCACCATGCCAATACAGTGCATCATTAAGAGTTGTTTGGCCTCCTGGGTACCCAGGCTTCCCTTCAATGGTAACAGAACAGTACCCAAAGTTTCTTCTTAGGAACTCCTCTGCTCCCTCATGGGCATCTCATATAAGGCAGCCCAATGGGCATTAGCTCCAGGAGTTTGGGGACCGACTGGGAAAAAACACCTCTTTTCACCTCTTTTAACCGGCAAGGCTTTAAAAGCTGCTGGTGGCCATACAGGAAAGAGAATGAGACCAATACAAAATAAAACAGAAACAGAGATCAAAAGAAATGGGGGTTTGAGATGGAGGGATGGGATAGGAGAGGGGTGAGAGAAGGAGGTGGGAGAAACAGAAATTCCTGATGACAATGTTTGGACATCTGAAAGACGTCTGAATCCTAACAGCATGCTCCACATTTTTTTATTACGACATAACTAAGAAATGGAATTTCAAAGGAGTTGAGGTTTTAAATGGAAAAAAAAAAGGTTTAGGGTAGCAACAGGAAGCAAGGCAGATACCTGCTCCTTCACTAGGGCCTAAAGGATGTGGGAGAAAAAAACAACCTCAGTGGTTGCAGGGGAAACAGTATTCTTGGGAGAAGATGAAAAGATGATGAAGAAAACATTCAGAGGATGAGGCTCCAGGGATGCTGCTGACCAAGAGCGGGAAGAAGAGGACACGAAACAAGGGTGGTGTATAGAGCACTTCTGGTGTCGAGGGATAGAGAAACATGAGGTGAAAGTGTAATCACTGAATTCCTAGTTTACTTCTGCTTTCTTTGCAAGAATGGACATCAGATTGCAAAGAGGAAGGTATACAATGGTCTGAAAGAACTGAAAGCCAAGACAGGCTCCGAGAGGGATACAAGACTATCGTACTATTGAAAAGGAGCTCAAGTCTCCTTCCCCAGACAGATTAGACCTCAGAAGACAAAGGAAACCGGCAAGTAAGAGCCCAGAGTCTGTCACTGATATATGAGGCATCTAGTGAATAAGAGTTGATAGAAAACGAAGACAGACAAATACTGTTTTAGTTTCTAAAAAAAAAATTGAAAGTGATTGCCAAGAGCTACAGACTGGTGATCTTGATGTCAATTCAAAGTAAAATTCTAGAACATGTTATCAAATGGCTGCTTTGTGAGCGTTGAGGAGAGGAAACGATTATAGAGTTAGCAAGAGTTCATAAAAACAAACCAGTCAACTTAATGTATTTCCTTCTTTGAAAGGATTACTAGACTGGCATATAACAATAACTACCATTTATTGGAGTCATACAATGCACTGGGTTCCTTACCTTGAATCCTGACAATTACTCAGTAAGGGAGATATTATTCTCCTCATTTTATAAGAAAGAACTGGGGTACGGAGAAGTTTAACTAATTTGCCAGAGTCACACAGCCAAGAGCAAGAGGGGTTTCTGTCATAGGTCTCTATCACTCCAGAGCCAATGCCCCATGTATTCCCTCTTACAGTCTCAGATTTTGAACTTTTGGAGTCACATACCTGAGTCTTCTGCATCCCCATGGACAGAGGGAAGAAACATGATCTGATGGCAGATTTGGAAGCAGATGAACAAAAAGTAGTGCACAATGGATTCATACTTGGTGGCTTAAAAAACATGCTGTGCGTGTGTGGGTGCCTGCCCAAAAACCTGAGCAGAGAATAGCGGAGGAGGGATTGCAATGTGGCCATCCCCGGCGTGTGTGTGTGTGTGTGTGTGTGTGTGTGTTGGGGGGGGGTATATTTCTCACTCTCCCTCTCCCTGTTTCTCTCAACAAATGCATATGCCCTATGGCAAAAATCTAAAGAAAGCAAACAAAAGAGTAGTAAATTTTAATAGACATCAAGACTCAGACCCAGAGAACATAAGGGAAGAGCAGGAGGATAAAAGGTATAGGAAGTAATATCAATAAGCGAAGTTAAAAGACCTAACAATACTTAGCTTGGAGGTGCGAAGAGGGAGGGTAACTTCTAGAAGCTTTATATTTCCTCAAAAGAATTAAAGTTTCAAGAGGTAAATTTTGGCTCAGTGTGAGAAGTTATTTTTTCCAGATTTTTTTAAAATATATTTTTCTAAACATTCATTTATTTATTTATTGTGATTTTCAAGCCACTGGGTCTGGGACTCAAACCATGATCAGCCATGTGGGAATCCAGAGCCTTATCTACCGTGCCACCAGCTGGCCCCTTTTTTCCTAGTTTAATCACTCATCTTTATTAATAAAATAGGCTCCTATGCAATACATACTCCCAGACAAAATTTAAGGTTCTGTATTTTAAAAAAGTATAAGATAGAAAATTGTTACTAAATAATAAAATAAATATCTGAAAAAACCAAGACCTGAAAATTATATCCAAGCAAGAAGACCAAGAAAAAGAATTCAACCTAATTACTTACAAATATAATCATTTGTTAAGTAATGCTTCATAACAGAGTTGCCTCAGTGAATTGTCTGGTATATTCAAAATTGTCTGGTAAAATTCAAAACTACTTTTTACTTCTGAGAAATGATTTTTTAATAAGTAGCATTTTCAAGATAGAGAATGGGAGGCTGGAGGCTGCAAGCTACACAAGGAGCCCATGTTTAGTTCCCGGGACAACCTATACCCACATGGCACAGTTGTCTGGGGGGAGGATCACAACACAGCATGACCCTGTGAAAATTTTCTCTCTCCCTTTCCCAATCTCTCTCATAAAGAAAAAAAGAAAAAGTAGAGAATGAACTACCTTGTAAGACCATAAGTTCATTAGTTATTCAAGGAAGTCATGTGGCTAACCAATGAACAGAGATGATTTTTAGTATCAGTACAAAAGGGACCATGATTTACCACCCTATACAGCCCTAAGTTGAAAATACAATCTTATTTTGTTTTCAAAGATTAAAAAAAATAAAGTTAAAAAAAGAAAAGTAAATGGTTGAAATATGAGATGTCTTAAATACTTTTTGTACCATCATAGTCTGTGCTGGTTTCTAGATGAGGCTCCTGTGTAGTCATTTTCTCATGTTCTGACGAAAGATCATCAGATACACTAAGGACACTCTTCTTTCTGTCAGAGGTGTCAAGGTCCTTTAAAACACTACAAACAACAACAAAAAGTTCAGTATAGTTTTATATATATAATATATATATATATATATATATATATATATATATATATATATAAATATTCAGTAAGGTTATTATACATTAGACCAAATACATGCATAAATTTTTTCCCTAATACTTTCCCATACTTGGTGAGACAATATGTAACAGGAAAGAGAAATATGTTTTCATAGCTCCCCTATTCTAAAACCTCTTTAGCTGACCCCCTAAGTTTTACCACTTCTGGTCCCAAAAGAGTTTCTCACCTGCATTTTTTTAAGTATGTCTTTTGGTAACACCAGGATCCAATCACACTGCTTCACTTAAATTCTTATGAGCACTGCATTACCTATTCAGGGATTTTGCCTCTATTCTTCTTTCATTTTGGAAAAGCTACCATTCCATGTGCTTGTCAGAGAGGAAGAAAGAGAAAGTACCCCCCTCGCTGGGGCAAGATCACACTGCAATCCTTTTTGTTCCCTATTACTCTATCTCATCAGAATTTTTTGGCATGTATACACATGTTCCTGAAAGTGTTTTCAGGCTACCAGGGCTGGGATTCAAACCAAACATAGTTAGCCATGTAAGATCTGGCTTCTAATGCACAGTACTTAACCGCTGCACTCTGGGGCCAGCCCTCCTGAAACACACCTGTTTTTCTAGGCCTAAGCCAAGTGTCACCCTTTGTTTTCTCAAACAGTTAACATCCTTTCTTATTAAGATTACAAAGTACTTTATCTAGAGTCTCCTATTGTCACAATCAAGTACAAAGGGTCTTCAAAAAGTTTGTGGAAAATGCGCATTATAAAACAACTATATGTGAATTTTTTTTTAGACCACAAATTAGTTTATTTTTAACACCCATCATGCCATGAATTCATAGGGAATAGGTTCCAGTAGTTTAGGCTCCTTTCCGTTGGTTCTCACAAAGTGTGCTTCTCTGGGTGGAGCATGTTGGCGCTTTGGTTGAACCCAGGTATCTTTCCCTTTGGCTTCTTTCTTTTTCTGGTCATTTTCCTTCACACCTTTTAGGAAGTATCTCTGCTCTTAGAATACTTACTATGCTCAATATGCACATTCATTCTCTTGGAAAGAATCTTGCCCTTAACTTGTTTGTTCACAACAATGTTGGGACCAGCAGTTAGCGTAATGGCTATGTCGCTGGGCTCCTACGGAGTCGACCGCGGTTCGCGTCCCGGACCCGGTGGCTTAAACTCACGCTGGGCGTGTGTGCGTGCGTACCCAAGATCCCAAGAGGAGAAGGGATTGCGGTGGCCATGCCCCCTGGGGGGTGATTTCTCGCTTTCTATCTCTCTGTCTCTCTCTGTCTGTCTGGCGAGCACATGCGCCCTATAGCAAAAACCTCTAAAAAAAAAAAAAAAAAAAAAAAAAAAAAAAAAAAAACCCACAACAATGACAAGAGCATGCTACGTAACACTGTAGACTCTTCCAGTTTTGCCATGGTAACATTTGTGGGGCATTCCTTTTTAAACAGTACCCATTCCCTTAATGTCTACAATATCACCTTTCTTGTAGATTTGCTTATATGTTGCCAAAGGGACAACTCCATGTTTTCTAAAAGGCCTAGAGAACATACATGGAATGCCTCTCCTCTTTCCCTTTGTGTTCCTCATTTTGGTTAATTACTGGAAGATAGTGGTTCCGGCCAAAAGAACTATATGTGAATTTCAAATTTTTCTTTTGTACCTAAATTCCACTTTTACAGGACCAACAGATGGCATAATGGTTACACTGCTGGACTCCCACAGAGTTGACCGTGGTTCGAGTCCTGGACCCAGCATCTTAAAACTAACACTGGGTATGTGCACACCCAAAATCTTGAGAGGACACTGAGAAGGGATTGCAGCATGCCCATCCCACATGGGGGTGGGGGGGGGTGGCGGGATTTCTCATCTTCTGTCTGTCTCTGTCTCTCCGGCGAGTGCATGTACCCTATAGCACAAATCTCTCTCTCCCTCAAAAAAAAAAAAAAAAAAAAAAAAAAAAATTCACCTTTTCATAAATTTTTTAAAAGAATTATTTATTTTATTTTATTTATCATTATTTTTTTTTAACTTGCTACAGGGCACATGCACTTATGAGACAGAGAGACAGAGAGAGAGAGAGAGAGAGAGAGAGAGAGAGAGAGACAGAGAAGTGAGAAAGCAAACCGCCAGGTCTGGGACTTGAACCATGGTTGGCCATGTGGGAGTCTAGCACGTTAACTAACACACTACCTTGCTGGCCCCGTTCCCTAAGTTTTTGAAGTCTCCTATGTATTTCTGTGTATCTCTATAATTAACTCATTCAGATTATACAAAAATATTTTAACACGTAAACATGGTCAGTCTGACTGGATAGAAAAAAAGACTTTAAACTAGTATTAAATAAATATGGAAGAGAAGGTATTGTGGAAATCATAAAAAAGATAATGCTTTGTGGAACTCAAGAAGGCTTTGCCGACAAGTTGGGATGTAAGCAAACCTTGAATAATAGGTATATGGAAAGTGATAGGCCCTGAAGGAAGGTTAAAAAGACAATACTATTAGGGTCAGCAGAAGGCATGGTGGTTAAGGGCACTAGACTCCTACATGGTCCACTACGGTTTGAGTCCCGGACCTGGTGGCTTGCTTTCTCATTTGTTCTCTCTCTCTCTCTCACTTTCTCTGTCCCTCTCTAATCAAATTTTTTAAATAAATAAATAAATAAAGTTAAATAAAATAATTCTTCAGAAAAAAGGACAATGCTATTTGGTTCATACCCAGAAATCAACTATACTTTCCTAAGGCAGGAGTTTGGAACAGTGATGAATAACTATTTTTACAGAGTTTGTTTTAAATAATAACATTATAATGAAAGAAAATGGTTATATTTTTAGTAATTTTTTCTGGATTGCTCCTTAATCATTAAGGTTTATTGCAAGGGCACAACTGAAGATAAAGCTGAAAAAGGTAATTTGATTTTATTAGTAGAGGATAGAGAATTTTTAAAGCCAGCAAAAGAAGTTTTAGATTAGAGAAGATATAAAACATGTCTTTCTGGGACCAGCAGTTAGCGTAATGGCTATGTCACTAAACTCCCATGTAGTTGACAGTGGCTCGAGTCCTGGACCCAGTGGCTTAAACTCATGCCAGGCGCGTGTGCGTGCGTGCCCAAGATCCCGAGAGGAGAATGAAGGAGAAGGGATTGTGGCATGGCCATTCCCCCTGGGAGGTGATTTCTCGCTTTCTATCTCTCTGTCTCTCTGTCTTTCTGGCAAGCGCACACACCCTATAGCAAAAATATCTCCAATAAATAAATAAATAAATAAAAATTAAAAAAAAAAAAAAAAACACATGTCTTTCTGAGGCAGGTGGTATGGAGGTTAAGGTGGCTGGATCCCATGTGGCCAACTGTGCAGTTTGAGTCCAGGACCCAACAGCTTGAAAAACACACCAGCTGTGTGTACACATGTATGTGTGCGTGTCCTCCTCCCAAAATCCTGAGATCCCAAGAGGAGAAATTAAAGAAGGGTTTGCAGCATGGACATTCCCCTGGAGGGTGATCTCTCTCTCTCTCTCTCCCTGGCAAGTGTACACATCCAACAGCAAAAAACTAAAGTAAAAACATATCTTTTCTGTTATATGTTGCCAGACCATTTTACCTTTAAAATTCAGAGGTTACAACCATCATGTCTTTTTTTTCAAAGAATTATTTTATGTAACTTTATTATTTAGTTATTTTATTTATTTCAGTATTTTCCATGGGGGGAGAGAGAGAGAAAGAAAGAGAGACAGAGTGAGAAAGCAAGCCACCAGGTCCAGGATTCAAACTGCGGTTGGCCATGTGGGAACCCAGCACCTTTAACCACCACACCACCTGCCGGCCCACAACCAGCATTTCAAAAAAAATAAAATGTAGCATAAAATGAGTGTGCACAGCACTTAAAGTGTCATTTGTGGAAATTCTATTTCAGTTTTATAAAGTATACAAATAGGTATACTAAGGTACAATGGAGAACATACATTTATCTTGTAAATAACCATTCTCCAACTCCTGAAAATCTAGTTAAAGTTATTTATGGTATGACAACTCAATAAATTAGGTAGCCATTAAAAGAAATAAAAAGAGGTAAAAAAATGGAAAATGTTATAAAAATAATGTTAAGACAAAAGAAGCAAAACTAAAATTATAGTTGCACAATGATCACAACAATGTAAAATCAAACACTGTGGTGAAGGATCAAAAATCAAGCATGGATAAAGAAACTATTTCATCAGAATTGTGGGGCTACTAGTGTTTCTTTTCACATTAAAATCGTTATTACACTTGCTACAGTGCTGTTTGCGCAATACACATCTTTGAATGAACAAAGAAAAAAGTTAGGCATTCAACAGAAGAGAGCACCGTACTAGATTTTAGAAATCTTGATTCATTTGCCATTGTTCCTTCCTAGATTCAGCTGTTACACCTGTTAAATGAGAATGCTGGGACCAGTTCTGTAAGCACAGTGGTCAAGCACTATGCACTGGAAGTGGGAACCCATGGGACTGACCACAGTTCAAATCCCAGCCTTGCTGGCTTAAAAATCACTCCAGGTCGGGAACCAGCAGTTAGCGTAATGGCTATATCGCTGGACTCCCACAAAGTCGACCATGGTTCGAGTCCCAGACCCGGTGGCTTAAAACTTACACCGGGCGCGTGTGCGTGCGTGCCCAAGATCCCGAGAGGAGGATGGAGGAGAAGGGATTGCAGCTTGACCAGCCCCCCTGGGGGGTGATTTCTCGCTTTCTGTCTCTATGTCTCTCTCTGTCTGTCTGGCGAGAAACACGCCCTATAGCAAAAACCTCTCAAAAAAAAAAAAATCACTCCAGGTTATGAATGCATACATGCCTCAATCCTGACACGATAAACAAATGGAGGGATTAAAAAGGACTGCAGCATAACCATACACTGTTGAGAAATTCTCTCTCTTTTGTGTTTATACATACACTCTCTGGCAATAAAATAAATAAATAACTGAGAATGTTTATAATCTGGACTACATACAAACCTTTGCTTGGTTTTTAATTTTATACAACTGTCTGAATTTCTATCAAAAAAGAAGAGAGCTTTTATTTTATAGTTCTTTAGTTTTGTCATCAGAGAGTAGTCATGCTTCAACCTTTTGCACCCCTTCAAACATCTCAACACACTTGTAAAACATAAACCAAGAAAAACTAACCTAGGTTTGCATACAAATCCTTTCTTTTCTACCTCTATTATTCACTCCCTTTCTCTTCCTTCCTTCCCTAATTAAGGTGATACATGAAACGATTTTTTTTTTCAGTCAAAACACTGATTAAACAGCACAGTATATGCTCCAGTCACACCACTGTTACTTAGACTGGGGTGAGGATGGAGTAGTTTAAGGTACTAATGAACCATGTACAATATCTGTTTTCTCTACAATACTACCAATGAACAGCAATCATGTCACTAATTTGCTAAATTCAGTGAGTGACAAATAATGTCCAGGTCTATCCAGTAGGATTTTTTAAAAAGAATTATTTATTTAGGGGCCAGCAGGTGATGTAGTGGCTAAGGTCCTGGACTCCCACATTGCTGACCATAGTTCAAATCCTGGACCTGGTAGCTTAAAACTCACACTGGGCACACATGAGTACATGCCCAAAATTCCAAGAGGAAAATGGAGAAGGGATCGCAATGCGGCCACCCGGCCCAGCTGTTGAGTTCTCACTTTCTGTCTGTTTTTCAGGGAAGCAAATGCAGAGGCAAACAAGGCAAATATCTAAAATAAAATAAAATAAAATAAAATTTATTTAATTTTATTTATTATTGTTTTTTAATTTGCTAAAAGGCATGTATTCTCACCAGAAAGAGACAGAGAGAAAGAGAGAGCAAGCCGCCAGGTCCAAGATTCAAACCATGGTCGACAATGAGGGAGTCCAGCACCTTAATCACCATGCCACCTTCTGGCTCTAATTTTTTTTTAAAGGGACATGTTACACACTAATTCACTTCCCAACCAATGGGTTAATTCTATATCATTTCAGATCTAGGCATTTGGAAATAAAATATTTTTGTGAATATATTCCCTATGTCAAAATTAACTATATAAAATTATTTGGCATTTCCATGTACTTAATCATAATGGAGCTTTATATCTTTAGAATACTATCAGTTAAATGTATGAATAAGAATTTTTTTTTTTTCCTTTGGAGAGGTTTTTGCTATAAGGTGCATGCACTCGCCAAAAAGACAGAAAAACAGAGAGACAGAAAGTGAGAAATCACTCCCTACTGAGGGGGGTATGACCCGTCGCAATCCCTTCTCCTCCATTCTCCTCTCAGGATCTTGGGCATGCACACACATGTGCCTGTCGTAAGTTTAAGCTACCAGGTCCGAGACTCGAACTGTGGTCGACTACATGGGAGTCCAGTGACATAGCCATTACGCCAACTGCTGGTCCCAGAATAAGGATATTTTTAAAGCTTTCATTTGGATGTAAAATAAACTGAGGAGAAACACAAAGTATATTTATATAGACATGATACTATATAATTAAATTATTGAAAGTATCCCAGAAATAAATAATAGTGCTTATTAATTAATTAGCTCTTTTACCTAAAGCATTTTAATGAGGAAGAAGCAGTAGAAATAATTTCTTCTTCTGGAGAAGGCGGGACAAAATCTATGTCATAGTCATCATCAAGCTCAACACATGGAACGTTTTCAGTTGAATGCAATTCAGCTTCTTCCAAATTTTCCTTCTCTTCACTATTATCTAAAGTAAAACAGTTAACAAACACAATTATTTTGATAATTAAAGAGCCAGAAAGTACAGGGTATGAACACTTAAGAGTGAGTGCTTTGGGCAAGTCATAAACAATTATACACTTTGTACATGAGTCCTCTCCTTTTGTACGTTAATGCTGGCTGATTTCTGCAAAATTGATTACTGAATCAACTGGATTAAGCCCAATGAATGCCACATTGAGGCTGCAGATTTACTTCAGGACTTTCATGCCTGATTCCAGTTAAATTATGAACCCATACTTAGCATCAGAATCTTCATTTTTCTATTTGTCACTCATGTTTAAATAAGGGTAAAGTACAACAAGTAAGTCTGCACTGCTGCTTGTTCAGATAAACCATCTCTACTTTACCACAATGACTTCTTAGTTATTTAAGTCTCTCTCTGGCTGATGTGGAAAAAACATAATGTCAAACTGTTGCTCTCTTATTTACTTTTTACCAAAAGTTCTCTTTAGAAACAGCAACACAATCAATAAGACTATGGTTTTGCTTATTATGAACCACTTTTCAGCCAGTATTAACCATGATAGGATTCGGGTGCTTAAAATTTTAGGGCCAGCCAGTGGTGTCTGCCAAACGCTAGTGTGTGTGTGTGTGTGTGTGTGTGTGCGCGCCCACAATCCCGAAAGGAGAACGGAAAAGAGACTGTACCATGGCAATCCTCCATGAGAAGGTGGAAGTGATTTCTCACTTCCCACCCTCTCTAGTTAATGCATATACAGTCTAAGAAGAAAACAATTTTTAGTCTTACATGTACAAATATTTCATAGGGTGGGTAATTTCTCAATGTGGTTAATAATTTCAATTAAGTTTTGAACATCTGATAACTATAAGACCAATCTAGGAAATACTTTTATTGTAATTTATAATACTTCAATAGCATGATTAGGTCATATTATCCACAAATATTAGGTAGCAACAAGCCATAAAGGAATTATAGTAGAAAGGCTTATTTTCACTTTCCACTTCTACCACTACCACTCTATGGCTCTTCTTTTCTTCACATACAAAAATCAAAAAGCTCTCCTTAGTGTTAATGTAAAAATCATATTATCGGGACCAGCAGTTAGCGTAATGGCTATGTCGCTGGACTCCCATGTAGTCGACTGCGGTTCGAGTCCCAGACCCAGTGGCTTAAACTCACGCAGGGAGCATGTGCGTGCGTGCGTGCCCAAGATCCCGAGAGGAGAATGGAGGAGAAGGGATTGCGGCGTGGCCATCCCCCCTGGGGGATGATTTCCTACTTTCTATCTCTCCGTCTCTCTCTCTCTGTCTGGCGAGCGCACGTGCCCTATAGCAAAGACCTCTCCAAAAAAAAAAAAAAAGAAAAAGAAAATCATATTATCAGAACAAAACCTTCCGTTTCATCAAAAATGTGTCCATAGCTCAAGAATGTGTCCAACAGATTATCAATTAGCACCTCTATAGATCTTATGATCCCTATTAATTAACTAATTATGTTGCTAGAGGGAATATGTGTTCACCATGTTCACTAGAGAGTCAGAGACAAGGAAGGAGAAAGCACCCCTTGGTGAGGCGTGGTCACACCACAATCCTTTCTCCACCATTTCTCCATTCTGTGGGGATTTGGGGCACATGCACACGCACATGCCTGGCATGTTTTCAAACTGTCAGGGCTGTATTTAAGCCACGTTTGGCTACATGGGCTCCAGCTTCCTTAACCACCATGCTACAAGGCCAGCTCAGATCATATAATCCTAAGGATAAAAATTATAATCGTATTCACTACTGTTCCCCATGCTAACTTTGAATTAAAAAAAAAACAGACTCAGGGCCAGCAGGTGGCATGGTGGTTAAGGTGCTGGACTTCCATGTGGCTGACCATGGCTCAAGTACTGGGTCTGACAGGTTGTTTTCTCACTTTCTCTTTCTCTCTGTCTCTCTAGTCAAATTTGAAAATAATAAATAAAATAAATAATTATTTTAAAAAAGAGACTCAATATGAAATGAAGATAAAATAATACTTACTTTTTTCATCTCTCAACTGAGTTTCCGAAGAGTGACTTTCGTGAGTATCTTCACTTACAAGCACTTTGGAAAGGGGACCATCACTGATGCAGATCACATCACTACTTAAACATTCTGAGTCTTCTTTCTGTTCTCTTGTCAAATCTACCTGTTTGCTTTCCAACAAGGAAGAATTCAAGTCAGCTTTCACTGTGTTTGTCTTGGGAAGCTCAGCTTTTGAAAAGTTCCTCTTGGCTCTTTTTGACTTCTGAGCAGTGCTTACCCTCACAAAGTGATTTTTGGATGGTGTCACAAATGCTTTTGAAGACCCAGATGTAACAAAGTCATCCATATCATCCCAGTCATTGATGGTACTAAAAGAATCTAGTGAAGAACTGAATTCTAATTTCTTGAAAGCAGCATCATGGGGTTTCTTTGTAACTGGTGTGGTTTGAAGAGTGCATGAAACTTCCTGCGGAATCTGCCATGATGGTTTGGAACCAACTCTGTTGGGCTGCTGTCCTGCTGGAGCGTTTTTAGAGAACTCATTGATCTTTATCTGCTGGTCTGTGGCATGGGATAGGGGCTCACTGAAGGAGAAGGCCTCAGAAACATTAACATCTTTATCACTTAACACAGGTGTTTTTGCTACTGAGACATTAGTTATGGATACATCATTATCTGAAGATGTTTTCTTTTTAAAAGTGAAACCTCTGAAAAATAATGAAGAAACAGAATTAGATAGATTTAATTAATCTCCCAATTTTACAATACTCTAAATTCTTTTTATATGACAAGTTACAAATAAATAATCTACCTCCTTAATTGTAAAACTGATCAGGTAACTTAAAATTATATTTTGTACAGTCTAATCCTTACCATTCAGATACTAATTATTTAGTTTTAGGAGTACCAAAGTCATTCTCCCCACTTTATATTTCAGTCTACTGGTCCTTAACTAATAGCACCTGTCAATAAGGTGACAGCATAAATGAAAAAGGAAAAAAAAGAGTCAAATGTGGCTACTTTTTGCTATTCTGAAAAAAATTTAAAAAGGGAAAAAGCTAAAAACTGCTAGTTATACTAAGATCTGACGGACAAGTAAAGAAGGAAGGAGTCTGGCCATCTGCTGGATTTAATGACATGAAGTCAGTGGTGACGTTAAAGTCAACCACCCAAAACAGCGTCTGCAGCCTGGTAAGAGCACAGTACACGGATTTTTTTTTTCTCTAGGGCTCATATACTCGCAAAACAAACAAACAAACAAACAAACAAACAAACAAAAAAACAGAGACAGGGAGAGGGAAAATGAAAAATCACCACCCAGGGGGGCACTGCCACACCAATATTCCTTCTCCTCAATGCTCCTCTCAGGGGCACAAATGTGTGTGTGTGCCCAGCGTGTTTTTCAATCTGCCAGGTCCAGGACTTGAACTGTGCCATAAAAGATTCAATGCTTTGGGGCCAGCAAGTGGCATAGTGGTTAAGGTGCTAGACATTCCCACATGGCCAACCACGGTTCGAGTCCCGGACTTGGTGGCTTGCTTTCTCACTTTCTTTCTCTCTGTGTGTCTATCTTTCTCTGGTCAAATTAAAATAAATGAATAAACAAAATAAAATAAATAAATCTTTAAAAAAAAAAAAAGATGCAATGCTTTAACCACCCCAATACCTGCTGGCCTACAGAATAAATTACTTTTAGTATTGTTATTTTAAGAATTATTTTATTTAATTTGTTATTATTATTATCATTATTATTTCAATTTGACCAGAGAGACAGAGAGAGAGGGAAAGTCAGAAAGCAAGTAGCATTATTAAAGCATATCATCTGGAGGAATCTGAAGTACAGCTTGGAGAGAAGAACTGAACTAGTTTGAACCTGTAGCTTCCTTACAAACTGTTTCTGAAAAGGAGATAAAGTTATATTAAAATGTTAAAATTAATTACCCAAATTTACAAGTAGATTCAATTATTCATTTATTCAGTACTGAGCGAGTATTAGGTACCAGGAACTGTACAAAGGTGCTGAACAGTTTATGGTTCTGCTAAAACAAGCTCTACCATTAACTTGCAAAGCAGAATAATAACTGAACCTTTTTTTTTTTTTTGGAGAGGTTTTCGCTATAGGGCGCGTGTGCTCGCCAGACAGACAGAGAGAGACATAGAGACAGAAAGCGAGAAATCACCCCCCAGAGGGGATGGTCACGCCGCAATCCCTTTTCCTCCATTCTCCTCTTGGGGTCTTGGGCATGCACGCACACGCGCCCGGCGTGAATTTTAAGCCACCGGGTCTGGGACGCGAACCACGGTCGACTACATGGGAGTCCAGCGACATAGCCATTACGCTAACTGCTGGTTCCCAATAACTGAATCTTTAAGCTTACCTCATCTGTACAAAGAAAAAGTTGTAAGAGAAGATAACTCACTTGTGTGACATGGTGAGTTAGTGTCTCTATGACAGCAAACCAACTAAAATACTTACGAAGATTTTGGTTTTGAAAGACTTAATTTATTAGTAAGTTTTCTGGCTGAGTGACGTTCTAGTTGTTCCTGTAGATTATTTTGAGGAACAGCAGCCATGACCCTAGAAAGTGAAGGGGGGAAAAATCAGTGAATTAGGTATTCTACATTAAACACAGTATTGTTTTTCATTTCCAGAGAGTATGATGTTCATCCTTGAGACACAGAGACAGAAAGAGAGAGGGAAGGAGGGGAGGAGGAAAACACCTCTCAGTGGGGTGTAGTAATGCCTCAATTCCTTCTCAATTCTGCATCCTGCTATGTACACATGCCTAGTATTTTGTGGGCTTTGTTTTGTAAAGATTATTTAATTTTATTTATCAACATTATTTAATAATAACAGAACAAATTTGCTATAGGGCATGTTCACTCAGAAAGAGACAGACAAGAGAGAGAAAGAGAGAGAGAAAGAGGAAAAGGGAAAAAGCAAACCATCAGGTCCAGGACTTAAACCATGGTCAGTCATGTGGGAGTCCAGTGCTTTCACTGCCATGCCACCTGCTGGTCCCCCAGTTTTTTTTTTTCTTCCCCCAGAAGGTATACGTGCCAGGGAGAGACAGAGAGAGGGAAAGTGAAAAAGCACCCCCATAGGGTTTAGACACACCACATTCCTTCTCCAACTTGTCCTCCTTTCAGGATTTTGAACAGCACACATAAGCGCCTGGAGTATTTTTCAAGCTGCCAGGTCTGAGACTCAAACAATGCAGTCAGCTGGGGGGCGTGGGGGGGCCCCAGCACTTTAATCATCTTGGTGTTGGTTGGCTTCCTAGTGTATTTTTTAAGTCATTGGGGGCTGGGATTCGAACCATTCAATCAGCCATGTGGGATCTAGTTCCTTCAACAACCAGGCCATGGGGCTGGCTCTTAATCACAATATATACTGAGGGGGGTAAAGATTTTATTCAGACAGGTATTGCTCTGTGCCCAGAGTAATGAGACTTTTCTTTTTTGGCCAATAGATCTTTTAACATTTATAGCTGGTGACATTAAAAATAAATAATCTTTAACTGAAGGTTCACTAGAATAACAAAATGATCTAGTCTTCCCTCTCTTCTTTACACACACTAAAATACTCACAAAAGATATTAAGGAAGGGATTATTAGCTTGGAGAAAAATGGGACCTGGAGGCTTGACAAATAATGAAAGCTGGACAGGGAGTGAGATGGGAGGAAATGATGAAAGGACACTGAAAGCCCACAGAACAAATGAATAACTGAATTCTCTGCCTTAAGGCAAAATCGCAAAAAGAAGGAACAGCACCACAAGTGAAAGCAGAGGTTTATCACTAAGACACCACACTTCATAATAAGCTAGTTTCAACCTAATAGAATACTTTTAGCAAGCAAGCACATTTATATTCCTTGTATAACAAACAGTGGTATTGCTCAGTCTAGGATAATGTACAGCTTAAGTCACCTTAAAATTACTGAGGCTGGGACCAGCAGATGGTGTAATGTTTATGTCACTGGACTCCTACATAGTCAACTGCGGTTTGAGTCCTGGCAGCTTAAAACTCATGCCTGGTGCACGGGCATCTATGTCCAAAACCCTTAGAGGAGAATGGAGGAAAAGGACGGTGGCATGGTCACCCCCCCCCAACACACACACACACACCTCTCCAGGGCAGTGATATTTTTTTTTGCTTTCTGTCTCTTTGTCTCTCCAGCAAGTGCAAATGCCCTATAGCAAACATCTCTCTAAAAAAAAAAAAAAATACTGAGGCTGCCCCAGGCACTGTGGTACAGTGGTATACCAGGGCTGGAAGCAAGGACAACCATGAGTTCAGATACTGGATTTGTCTGAAAACACAATAGACATACATGCAGGCTCAGAGGATGCTGAAAAGTTAGAATGCTGGAGAAAAGGGATTGTGGTGCAATGAGATCCTGTCTAGAGTGTTTCTTTCTCTTTCTCTCTCAAATGAGCGCACCTGCACTATCATTAAAAAAAAAAGAAAGGAAGGAAGAAAAGCCAGGAGTAGACGACAATCACTGTAATCTACACTCATTTTGGCACATACTTAGAACCTCATTTCCCCCTCCATTTTTATCAGAGATCTACTTTTATTTTATAACATATAGCTTAGGAAGAGTAATTTACAATGCTAGCTGTTACTTGTGGAAATATGAAATTTTACATAACTTATGTTCCACTCATTAACAATCTATGTTTATCAACTGTTTTACTTTAAATAGTGAAAATTTTAAAATTTACAAGAGGGCCAGCAGGTGGCAAGGAGGTTAAAGTGCTGAATCCCACATGGCCAGCTATGTGGTTCGAGTCCCAAACCTGGCAGCTTGAAAACCACAGGTGTGTGTGTGCATGTATGCCCGAAATCCTGAAAATCCTGAGAGGAGAATGGAGAAGGGATGGAGGCATGGCCATCCCCCCAAAGGGTGAATTCTCACTTTCTCTCTCTCTGTCTCCCTCAGGTGAGCACATGCACCCTGTAGCAAAAACTACCAAAAAAAAATTTTCCAAGAAACTGAATTACTCAATTGAGAAATCTTCATATGCTGAATTTTTTTTGAGAGTTTTTTTTTTTTTGGAGAGGTTTTCGCTATAGGGTGCGTGCGCTCGCCAGACAGACAGAGACATAGAGACAGAAAGCGAGAAATCACCCCCCACGGGGGATGGTCACACCGCAATCCCTTCTCCTCCGTTCTCCTCTTGGGATTTTTTTTTTTTTTTGAGAGGTTTTCGCTATAGGGCGCGTGCACTCGCCAGACAGACAGAAACATAGAGACAGAAAGCGAGAAATCACCCCCCAGGGGGGATGGCCACGTCGCAATCCCTTCTCCTCCATTCTCCTCTTGGGATCTTGGGAACGCACGCACACACGCCCGGCGTGAGTTTAAGCCACCAGGTCCGGGACTCGAACCGCGGTCGACTATGTGGGAGTCCAGCGACATAGCCATTACGCTAACTGCTGGTTCCCTAGAGAGCTTTTTTTTTTCTATAAGGTGCATGCACTCACCAGACAGAGAGAGACAGGGAGACAGAAAGCGAGAAATCACCCCCCGGGGGGTTGGCCATGCTGCAATCCTTTCTCCTCTCGGGATCTTGGGCACGCATGCACACACGCCCGGCGTGAGTTTTTAAGCCACCGGGTCCGGGACACGAACCGTGGTTGACTACGTGGGAGTCCAGCGACATAGCCATTACGCTAACTGTTGATCCCCATATGCTGAATTTTTAAATATTTATTCACGCTAGAGCACATATGTGTGACATACACATGTGTGACGTACACACACAAACACATAACAGGGTCTTCACACTGCCATTCACCACCTCCATCCCTGTCTCAGCTGACAGGCACATGTAAGTGCACTTAGTATGCTCAGTGAGATTCTGAGACATGAACTCTGGACTTTTCCCACATAGGTCCAGTAGCATTACCACTGCACCACCACCTGGCCCCAGTTGTAATGTTTTTATCAGATTCAAAATAATGAGTTCATTCTCTATTCACAAAAATGACCAAGTTTGTTTCAGTATAATTATGAACTCATGGATTTAGGTAGTTTCAAACCAATATAGCTACCTCCCTTATTGATTCTCATACGGCTTCATGTTTGGCCAATGGGAGCCTGTTCAGGTAGGTTTTTCAGCCCTTATGACATCACCTTAGTAGTCCCTGAGAACTTTCTTTCTTTCTTTTTTTTTTTTGAGAGGTTTTTGCTATAGGATGTGTGCGCTCGCCAGAAAGACAGAGAGACACAGAGAGACAGAAAGCGAGAAATCACTCCCCAGGGCGGATGGCCACAATGCAATCCATTCTCCTCTCGGGATCTTGGGCATGCACACACACACATGCACAGTGTGAGTTTAAGCCACTGGGTCCAGGACCCCATGGTCGACTACGTGGGAGTCTAGCGACATAGCCATTACACCAACAGCTGGTCCCCCCCAAGAACTTTTTTACCATGTAGTATGAAAAAATATTCCAGGCTTATCTTGTGCATATTTTGCCCCACATTTGGAATCAGCCATTTTCCCATTCTTGATTCACTTTATTTTATTTTTAAAAGAATTATTTTTAAATTCCATTTGTTGTTATTATTATTATTATTTAAATTTGACCAGACAAAGAGAGAAAGAGAGAGAGAGAGAGAGAGAGAGAGAGAGAGAGAGAGAGAAGGAAAGCAAGAAACAAGTCGCCAGGTCCGGGACTCGAACAGTGGTCGGCCATATGGGAATCCAGTGCTTTTAACCACCACACCACCTGCTGGCCCTCTCCTGATTCATTTTAATAGAGAATATTTTAATACCATAAGCCCTGTGTGTCCTAATGCACCTACCCATTGTAAATCCAGTTTAAAATTATGATATGCACTGGTCTTTCACCACAGTGTGCTCTCCAAGGTCCTGTCCAATGTCAAAGTCTTTCTCAGCATAAATGTTAAAGAGGGATGCTAGACTACTGCCCTCTCAGTTCCAACAAATCAAGCAGACTAAAGACAAGCAGGCAGCGTTAAGCAAACTTTCAGCCTCAAGACCCTAAACAGAACAAAACAGTCCAGGGTATCATTGCTTACACTTTCCCCACATTTCTTCCACATCTTATTTTTGGATGAAAACCAGCCATGGTATTCTTTAAAAAAAAAAAAAAAAGGAAAAATTTATTGCCAGAGGGCACATGTGCTTAACGAACAGAGAAAGAGAAAGCATCCCCTAATGTAGTGTGGTCACATCGTATCAGTCCTTTTTCTTCCATTTCTCCATTCCATGAGGATTTGGGGTATGTATGCACACATGTCTGGTATGTTTTTCAAGCTGCTGGGGACAGGATTCAAACAATAATAGGCCATGTGGGATATAGATTCCTATGCACAGCCTGAGGTAACTTTCTCTACTTTTAAAATGCATTATTGGGGCCAGCAGGTGGCACGGTGGTTAAGGGAGCTGGACTCCCACACGGCCAACTGTGGTTCAAGTCCTGGACTTGGCAGCTTGCTTTCTCATTTTCCTCTTTCTCTCTTTCTCCCTCTCCCTGTCCCTCTCTGATAAAATTAAAAATAAGTAAATAAGTAGAGCTAAATAAAATAATTCTTTTAAAAAATGCATTATTGCTTGGGTATTCCTCAAAGGGTAGTACCACCCAGCCAGTCACATTCCAAAGGACAGTAGCAGGTACACAATTTTCCTTCTCAAAATCCTTCAGTAGGAATGCTTCTACAAAACAGGTGAGTACTGAGAAGCAAAAGGATATCTCCTCTGTACATATTCCATGAAAATATCTATAAAATTATTTGACCATTAAAAAACTGTTCACCAACAACAAAGATGGGTGACAAAATTAAAGAAAATTACATGAAAACAAATATTGAAACTAGAGAAAAGTTTCACAATACTTGAGAAAAAAATAAAAAGCAATGAAGGCCCAGAAACAAAAAATAAATCTCTGAAAGAGAATCAATACATGAATCACAAGTTCAATTTGGAAAATGATTAAAAATTTCTCCTACATATATTAAAGAGGTTATATCATTGAAGAAGAATATAAATAAGCAAAAAGCTTATTCAAAGGTACAAAAAATAGATAAAAAAACTAGAAAATCAAATCCACATAAAGAAAGAATAAGTAAATCAGTGAAAAGATGAATGATAATACAAAGCTGGAATACAAAAAGAAATTCAATAAAGGAGACTTGTTTTTTTCCCCTAGGACTGAACAGGATTACATATTTTATCATCTTGTGAAGAATTTCATTAGGAAAAAATCATATTTCATATTTGCATCTTTTCTTGAGAATTCTTCAAAAAGATATCAATTGCAGGTTAAATTATATGAATTCAGTTTTGTTTTTTGGCTATATATGCTTACACCAAACTAAAACAAAACCACCATGAGAATTAGGATCTATAACAATGATCTGTCTTGAAAGATGAGAAAGTATTTAACATAAATATGCCTGCATCTCCCTTCTTCCTTCCTTTTAAGTTGCCCATGAATAATCTGAGACTACCTTTGGATGAACGGGCATTCTATTACCTCCAAAGGAGACTTCCTTAAGTCATAAAAGAAACCAATGTCAAAGAACAAATGACTACAAGACGGTATCTTGAACTAATACAAAGAAGTCAGAATCCATGGTTTGGTGGTTAAGGGAGCGGGATTCTACATGGCCAACTGTGTGGCTGGAGTCCTGAACCAGGTGGCTTGAAGAAGATGGCTGAGTGTGTGTACATGTACACCCTAAATGAAGAAATGGAGGAGAAAAGACTGCAACATGACCATTCCCCATGGGGAGTATTTTTCTCTCTCCCTCTCCTTCTTTCTCTTTCTCTCCCTCCCTCTCTCTGACAAATGCATGCATCCTCTGGCAAAGTTAAAAAAGAATTTAGGCCAGAAATTGAAAGGACATATATTTAACAACGAGATTGTGACACTAAGAGGATGTCTTATGAAATTAAAAGGGAAATTTTTAAAACACCCTGTGTGAAGCTAAGCAAGAAAAAAAAAATCACATTTGCAGTAACAAACAGAATTACTTCTGAGAGATACAGAGAACATTTATGAGATTTACAGGATTAAAGACCCAGGCAATTTTTTCGTTCACATCTAACAAGAGGAATATATATATATATTTTTTTTTGGAGAGGTTTTTGCTATAGGGCGCGTGCACTCGCCAGACAGACAGAGAGAGAGACAGAGAGACAGAAAGCGAGAAATCACCCCCCAGGGGGCATGGTCACACCACAATCCCTTCTCCTCCATTCTCCTCTCGGGATCTTGGGCACGCACGCACACGTGCCCGGCGTGACTTTTAAGCCACCGGGTCCGGGACACGAACCGCGGTCGACTACGTGGGAGTCCAGCGACATAGCCATTACGCTAACTGCTGGTTCCCGTCAAGAGGAATATCTTTATGGAAGAAAATGTAAGCTTCAAATTTGATCTTTAAAATTGGCTATTAAGGGAACCAGCAGTTAGCGTAATGGCTATGTCGCTGGACTCCCACGTAGTCGACCGTGGTTCGCGTCTCGTACCCGGTGGCTTACAACTCACGCCGGGCGCGTGTGCGTGCGTGCCCAAGATCCCGAGAGGAGAATGGAGGAGAAGGGATTGCGGCGTGACCATCCCCCCTGGGGGGTGATTTCTCGCTTTCTGTCTCTATGTCTCTCTCTGTCTGTCTGGCGAGTGCACACGCCCTATAGCGAAAAACCTCTCAAAAAAAACAAACAAACAAACAAAAAAAATTGGCTATTAAGAATTGTTCTAGGGGGAACCAGCAGTTAGCACAAAGGCTATGTCGCTGGACTCCCACGTAGTCGACCGCGGTTCGTGTCCCGGACCCGGCGGCTTGAACTCACGCCGGGCGCGTGTGCGTGCGTGCCCAAGATCCCGAGAGGAGAATGGAGGAGAAGAGATTGCGGCGTGGCCATCCCCCCTGGGGGGTGATTTCCTGCTTTCTATCTCTCTGTCTCTCTCTGTCTGTCTGGCGAGCGCACGCGCCCTATAGCAAAAACCTCTCCAAAAATAAAAAAAAAAAAAAAAAAAAAAGAATTGTTCTAGGGGGAACCAGCAGTTAGCACAAAGGCTATGTCGCTGGACTCCCACGTAGTCAACCGCGGTTCGTGTCCCGGACCCGGTGGCTTAAAACTCACGCCGGGCGCGTGTGCGTGCGTGCCCAAGATCCCGAGAGGAGAATGGAGAAGGGATTGCGGCATGACCATCCCCCCTGGGGGGTGATTTCTCGCTTTCTTTCCCTATGTCTCTCTCTGTGTGGTGAGCGCACGTGCCCTATAGCGAAAATCTCTCAAAAAAATAAAAAATAATAAAAATAAAAAAAAGAATTGTTCTAGGGACCAGCAGTTAACGTAATGGCTATGTCGCTGGACTCCAATGTAGTTGACTGCGGTTCGAGTCCCGGACCAGATGGATTAAACTCACGCCAGGCGCGTGTGCGTGTGTGCCCAGGATCCCGAGAGGATAATGGAGGAGAAGGGATTGCGGCATGGCCATCCCCCCTGGGGGGTGATTTCTCACTTTCTGTCTCTCTCTCTCTCTCTGTCTGTCTGGCGAGCGCACACGCCCTATAGCAAAAAACCTCTCCAAAAAAAAAAAAAGTAGAAAGAATTGTTCTAATAGTACGTCAACTTTGAAAATAAAAAATGTTAGTGGAAAGAATAGATGATCAGAGTTAACTGGGTCTATTAAACATACCCTGAGAACACTGGGAAAAAAGACTATTGCTGGGAAATGCATACTTATTAGAACAAAAGTATTCAATAAAATACAAAAAGAAAACCCCACAAAACTTTAAAAAACAAAGATATACAATAGAGAAAACATCCAAAGGGAAAATTCTTTTTCTTTCAAACAAACGAGACTAAAGTTACTGGCTGTTTTGGGATATATCAAAATTAGGACTACTTTAGCTTTCTAGGCCAAACCTTTCTTTTATTCTTTTTGTTGTCATAAGATGGCTATTTCAGGATATCAAGAGATAGACTGCCAAAAAGACTACGACATTCAGTGCCAAGTAGCACTCAGATGTTTTCTGTTTCCAGTCTTCTGCTAAAAGTGGAGGTTTTAGAGGGTGGTTCTTGAAAAACACAGTCAAGATCTGTAAGTTTCACTCAGTGACTATTCAAAGGGGAGGAGTTATTTTCCCTGGTGCAAAAGTGGTGATCCTGACCCAGAAGAGTCATAATCTTATGAACTTCAACTTTACCTCCACTGGAGAAATCATTCACCCCAAACCATGTGGTATGGCCGTGCCACAATCCCTTCTCCTCCAACCTCCTCTGGGGATTTTGGGCATGTGCCTTAAAACTCACATGCCTGGCGTGAGTTTTAAGCCACCGGGTCCGGGAATTGAACCGTGGTCGAATACGTGGGAGTCCAGTGATGTAATCATTATGTCATCTGCTGGTCCCTATTTTTATAATTTTTGCTGACTGTATTTTTATGTCCTTTAATATGTAAGAGATGCAAAGTTATCAAGTTGGAGTTTCCTTTACAACATTTCATTATTTAAAACAAATAGGATTATGCCAGGTGGCTAACAGGTGTCACAGTGGTTAAGGCACTGGACTCCCTGACTACAATTTGAGTCCTGGACCTGGAGACTTGAAACTCATGCTGTGTTCATGTGCATGTGTGCCCCAAATCCCCAGAGCAGGATGGAGGAGAAAAGACTGCGGCCATGCCCATCCCCTTTGGGGAGTAATTTCATGCTTTCTCACTTCTTCAGTCTTTCTCTGTCTCACCAGTAAGCACATGCACTCTACAGCAAAAAGTCTCTCAAAAAAAAATATATATATCCACCTTATATATTATTGTTGTGCAAACTTAAGAAATTACTATCTGATTAGTACTTAGACCAGTGTCTGGCAAATGGTAAGCAATATTAAATGTTTGATAAAGAAAAATTGCCTGATAATACATCCTTACAATAACAAATAGCTCTCAGTTGCAGTACTTATGTTAGTTGCAATCTACATTCACTTTTGCAATTATAGGTGGTCCTTGACTTAGGGATGGGATTATGTCCTAATAAATCCATGGTAAATTGAAAATATCGTAGGTTGAAAATGTATTTAATACACCTAACCTATCAAACATCATAGATTAGCTTAGCCTACCTTAAACATGCTAAGAACACTTACATTAGCCTATAGCTGGGCAAAATCATCTAGCAACACAGTGTATTGTAGAGTACTGCTGGGTTACCCTCCAGAATGCCTGGTTAACTGGGAGCTCTGGTTCGCTGCAACTGTGCAGCATAGCAAGAGAGTATTGTACTGCATAGTGTCAGTCTGGAAAAAGATCAAAACTCAAAATCTAAATTACCATTTCTACTGGATGTGTATCATTTTCACTGTAAAGCTGAAAAGTCTTAAATTAACATCATAGGGCGAGGACAATCTACGGCTATTTCTTCCACTAGGTTTCAGGTGCTTGCAAATATGGGCCATTATTTGTTTTATAACCCACAACACCTTTAGGTGCCTAGCACTCAATATTTGTTGAATGAAAGAATAAAAAGGTGTTTAAAGAACATAGAAAGGATATCTCAAAAGGATTATAACTGTGATCAACTATGACTTATCCCAGATATGTAATGCTGATACAGTAAGTGAAACCACTAATACATCATCTCAACAATGCAATTAAGAAAAAATCAATATGGGGGCCAGCAGGTGGCATGGTGGTTAAGGCACTGGACATTCCCACATGGTCGACTATGGTTCAAGTCCTGGACCAGGGAGCTCGCTTTCTCACTTCTCTCTGTGTGTCTTTCTTTCTCTGATGAAATTAAGATGAATGAGTGAATAAATAAAATTAATAATTCTTTTTTTAAAAAAGAAAATAGCGGGACCAGCAGTTAGTGTAAGGCTATGTCGCTGGACTCCCATGTAGTCGACTGCGGTTCGCGTCCTGGACCCGATGGCTTAAAACTCACACCGGGCACGTGTGCATGTGTGCCCAAGATCCTGAGAGGAGAATGGAGGAGAAGGGATTGCGGCATGGCCATTCCCCCTGGGGGGTAATTTCTCGCTTCCTGTCTCTCTGCCTCTCTCTGTCTGTCTGGTGACCGCACATGCCTTATACCACAAACCTCTCCAAGAAAAAAAAAAAAGAAAAAGAAAAAGAAAATACCAATATGATTAGATCAATAGGGTTCTTTTTTTTTTTTTGACAGGTTTTTGCCATAGGGCGCGTGCACTCACTAGAAAGACAGAGACAGATAGCGAGAAATGATCCCCCCCCCGGGGGGGGTGGCCACGTCGCAATCCCTTCTCCTCCCAGGATCTTGGGTATGCACACACACGCACCCAGCATGAGTTTAAGCCACCAGGTCCAGGACTCAAACCACGGTTGACTAATGGTAGTCCAGTGACATAGCCATTATGCCAACTGCTGGTCCCCTGAAACCATTTTTACCAAATGCATTAAAACAAAGAATTAGGTATTTGATAGCAGAGCAGTAAATCATGATGCTCTGCAAGAGTGACCCACATGAGGGACCAGCAGATGGCGTAATGGTTACATTACTGGACTCCCACATAGTCAACCATGGTTTGAGTCCCGGACCTGGCAGCTTAAAACTCACTTCAGGTGCATGCACATGTGTGCCCAAATTCCAGAAAGGAGAATGGAGGAAAAGGGATTGCGGCATGGCCATACTCCTAGGGAGGTGATTCCTCACTTTTCGTCTCTTTGTCTCAGGTGAGCGTGCCCTATGACAAAAGTCTCTCTAAAAAGAAAAGAGTGACACACGTGGGAGGGTTCCAGGTTCATATCTGGAAATTTCCTTTAGTATGCCTGGCATGCATATGTCCATGAACAAGGGTTGGCTGAGGCTGGGGGTTTGATTGTCATGATAAGATCCTATTGAGGGGCTGGGGGAAGGATCCTATTAGGTGTGCTGTCTCTCTCTCATGGAAGAAATAAATAAACTTTTTTAAAAAAGGACAAAATTAGAAGTACTTAAAATCAAGGACCAATATCTTATATTTTATACTAGAGACAAGTCCATTAAAGATGGGCAAAAACAAGACTACTCTCTCATTTTTACTCTCATATTAGACATTCTTGCCAATGTAAAAATATTTAAAAAAATGCTAAAAGAGACGAGATTATCATTATATGCAGACAACTTGATTATATACAACACAATCCAAAGAAAATCAGTCATAACAATAGATAATTAAAACTTCAGAAAAGTAGTTAAATAAAAGATAAATATAAATTCTCAAAAATCAAGTGCATTCTCATGTAATAGTAATAACTAACTAGGAAATACAATTTTAAAAAGATATTCAATAAACAATAGCTATGAAAAGTATTAAACAACTAGCAATTAACCTAACAAAGGATACACATAACCAATATGGAGAAAATGATCAAATATTACTAGTAGAAATAAAGATTAGCTTACAGAGCCATTTCGTGTTTATTCTTCTTTTTTTCAAGTTTTTGCTATAGGGTGCTCAGAAAACTCCATATAACAGACCCTAAAGCCTATGAGGTCATCTGAACTGGAAGGGTCCTACACTGGAGCCTAATCAGGCTAAGTCATTATGGTGTATGTGAGGACACCCCATTTCTTCAACCATGTTTGTTCCTTCTCTTTTCGCTCATATCAGATGCTAAAATTACTTGTAAGTAAGGAACACAAGCATCTGTGGATTTTAATATCCTTGGGGAGCCCTAGAACCAAACCCCCACAGATGCTGAGGGATAACTACACTCATTTTTTTTTCTTTTAAAGAATTATTTAATTTTATTTATTCATTTATTTATTTTAATTTGACCAGAGAGACACAGAGACAGAGAGAGAAATTGAGAGAGCAAGCCACCAGGTTCAGGACTTGAACCACAGCTGGCCATGTGGGAGTGTCCAGCACCTTAACCATGTCACCTGCTAGTCCCTCATTTTTTTTTTCTTAAAGAAAAGCCTCTCTCTCTCTCTCTCTCTCTTTTTTTTTTTTTTTTTTTTTTGTTATGCGGCTTGCACACTCACAGAAGAAACAGAGAGAGGGAATGAAAAAATCACCTCCCAGGGGGATGGCCAGGTCACAATATTCTCCTCTTGGGATTTTGGGCATGCAAGAACACACATCCAGCATGTTTTTCAAGTCTCTCTGGGACTCAAACTACAGTCGGCCATGTGGGAACCCAGTGCCTTAATCACTATAATACCTGCTGGCCTCAGTACCATTTTTTAAATAGATACTTTTTTTTTTTTAATTGCCAGAAAGCATGTGTGCTCACCAGAGAAAGAGGGAAAGAGAGGGAGAGAGAGAAAGAAAGAAAGCGTTCCTCGTCCATCCCCACCCTATCTCCACCCCCATAGGGCATGATAAAATGGCAGTTCTTTCTCCTCTATTTCTCCTTCCCATCAGGATTCTAGGCACCCATGCACATGCATCCGGTGTTTTTCAAGCCACTAGGAGTGGAACTGTAACCGCAGTCTACCATGAGTCATCCAGCTTTCTTTACTGAGCTACGAGGCCTGCCTTGTATTGCAGCATATTTTTTTTTTGGAGAGATTTTCGCTATAGGGTGCGTGCGCTCGCCAGACAGACAGAGAGAGACATAGAGACAGAAAGCGAGAAATCACTCCCCAGAGGGGATGGTCACGCCACAATCCCTTCTCCTCCATTCTTCTCTCGGGATCTTGGGCACGCACGCACACGCGCCCGGCGTGAGTTTTAAGCCACCGGGTCCGGGACGTGAACCGTGGTCGACTACGAGGGAGTCCAGCGACATAGCCATTACGCTAATGCTGGTTCCCCTGTATTGCAGCATTTTGACTATAGCCTGACTGCCAAAATGAAGAGAAGCTGGATCTCACATGGCAACCACACTTCAATTTCCTTGCCCAATCAACCTGAAACACACTGGACATGTAAGTGCCTGAATCTGGTGGGCTGGAAGACTGGAATAAGAGAATTGTGGCATTACCAGAAACTGCAGAGGGTGCTCCTCTCTTTCTCTTGCTCTTATAAGCATGCACACATGCTTTTAAAGAATTATTTTATTTAACTTTATTTATTTACTTATTTTAATTTGACAAGAGAAGAACAGAGTGAGAGAGACAGGCAGACAGACAGACAGACAGACAGTGAGAAAGCAAGTTGCCAGGTCCAGTAATCAAACGGTCAGCCATGTGAGAGTCCAGTGCCCTTAACCCCCATGCCACCCACTGGCCACTGAACATATACTTTACTATGACTAAATAAAATAGACAAACCTACAGAGAATAGCCAGCATCACTGCTTCCATATTACATACACTAGAAGTCCAAACCAGAGCAGTAAAGCAAGAAGAATAAATAAAAAATAAGATAACTAGAAAGCAGCAACAACATTAATATTTACAAATGATATGGTGGTATAAGAGGAACATCTCAAATAATCTTCAGTTTCAATTATTACAATTCTGAAGTGAGTGTGACAGGCAGAATAATGCCCCACCCACACACACCACCCACCCACCCAAAGAGGTCTACATCTTAATCTTTGGAAACTGAATGTGTTTGGTTACATGGCAGAAGCAGATTACCACTGCAGATAGAATTAAGATTACTCATCAGGAAGATTATCCTGGACTACCCAGGTGGGCTCAGCATAAGTACAAGTGTCCTTTTAAGTGGGAGAGAGGTGTTCAGATGACAGAATCAGAGAGATGACAATTTAGGAATGACTCTTTCTGCTGGCTTTGATAAAGGAAAAAGAAAGCCACCAGCCAAGAATAGCCCCTAGAAGCTAAAAAGGGCCAGGAAGTAGATTCTCGCCTAGAGAACTCCAGAGAGAAATTCAAATCTGCCAACATCTTTTTTTTTTTTTTTTTTTTTGTAGAGGTTTTCGCTATAGGGTGCGTGCTTTAAGCCACTGGGTCCAGGACGTGAACCGCGGTTGACTACATGGGAGTCCAGCAACGTTGCTGGACTTCCACATGGCCAACTGCGATTGAAGTCAAAGACCAAGTGGCTTGAAAATCATGCCAAGAACATGGGCGTGCATGTCCAAGATCCTGGGAGGAGAACAAAGAAGGGATTGTGGTGTGGCCAACTCCCCAGGGGGTGATTTCTCACTTTCCCTATCATTATCTCTGTCTCTCTCTCTCTCTCCAGTGAGTACATGCACCCTAAGGCAAAAACTTCTTAAGAAAGAAAGAAAAAGGTTGAAAATTGAGTTATGTTTTAAATAAGAACTTTTTGTATTCAATAGCTTAAAACAGAACTAAAACTTTTGGAACATGATGAATATAAAGAAAAGCAAGGTATTATTTACTATAAAAGTCAGGGAAATGGCTATTTTGGGAGTACACAATGGGGTTACACAGGAGGCTTCTGAGGGTGCCAGCAACATTCTACTCTTTAACTGGGAGGAAGGTACAAGTAACTCAATTCTGACCCTAACTGCTTGGATCCCAGATGTTGAGGGCTTAGTCCCATAAGACTGCTTCCTTCCACACACAATGTAGCCTATAATCACAAGTGATGGGTCCCTGTATTACCCACAACTTCTGGGTTATAAATACGTCCTTAAGCTGTTGTTTCTGAAGTCCCTAGAGGTCACCTTTATGTTCACTAATTTGCTAGAAGGACCTGTGGGACTCAGCATATAGTTGTATCCAGGGCTGAGATTTATTACAATAGTGTGAGAATACACATTCAGGGACCAGCAGTTAGCATAATGGCTATGTCGCTGGACTCCCATGTAGTCGACCACGGTTCAACTCCCGGATCTGGTGGCTTAAACTGACGCAGGGCGCATGTGCGTGCGTGCCCAAGATCCTAAGAGGAGAATGGAGGAGAAGGGATTGCAGTGTGGTCATCCCCCCGGGGGGTGATTTCTCGCTTTTTGTCTCTGTCTCTCTGGCGAGCACACGCGCCCTATAGCAAAAACCTCTCCAAAAAAAGAAAAGAAAAAAAAAAGAATACACATTCAGATCTGTAAGGGAAACACATCAGGTGGAGTCTGCAGGAATCCATGTGCAGCTTCCTATGCTCTCTACCTCCTGGGAGAGTGTGTTCTCTCTCAATGAAAATGCAGCTACTTAAATGCAATGTTTCTATGAAGGAAGCTGTTAAAAGATTCAAATCTAGGGTTTTTACTGGGGACTGGTCATATAGGCACCTTCTGCCTACCAAAATTTCAGAGTCACCAAAGGAAAACACACATGCCAACAATAATTACAATGCAATGGGATAAGTCTGACAATAAAGTCTTTTGTTAAAAGCCTTATGGGGTTGGGGCCACTGGCTGGCATGGAACAATTAATTCCCACATGGCTGACTGCAGTTTGAGTCTTGGACCTGGTAACTTGCTTCCTCATTTTCTGTCTCTCTCTGGTGAGCACAGGTGCCCTATAACAACTTGAAATACTACTAATAATAAAAAAAATAAAATAATTCTTAAAAAAAAAAAAAAGCCTATGGAGCTGACCCCATAATGTTTGAGGGAGTCAGATCTTACATGCCTAACCAACCACACCATGTTGGAATCTCAGCCTTGGCAGCTCGAATAGCAACGTGCTAACTATGCTCTTGCATGCCCCAAATCCCAATCAAATGGAGAAACGAAGGAGAAAGGATTGTGGTGTGGCCATGCCCCATTAGGGGGGTGATTTCTCTCTCTGTCTCTGGCAAGTGCATGTGCCCACTAGCCAAAAAAAAAAAAAAAAAAAAGCCTTATGGCTTCCTAGATGAAGGAAAATCATAAAGAAACTTTACAAAGAACACCGAATTGAATTTGAAATACAAGTAGAAACTTCCAGACAGAAGTGAAGTTCTGGAGACCAGCAGTTGGGTTGGCGTAAGGCAATGCTGCTGGACTCCCATGTAGTCAACTGCAGTGCGAGTTCCAGACCCGGTGGCTTAAACTCATGTTGGGCGCGTGCGTGCCCAAAATCCTGAGAGGAGAATGAAGAAGGGACTGTGGCATGGCCATCTCCCCCTCGGGGGTGATTTCTCGCTTTCTGTCTCTCTGTCTCTTTCTGTCTTTCTGGCAAGCACACACACCCTACAGCAAAAATCTCTCCAAAAAAAAATAGATAAATAAAGTGAAGTTCTGAAAAGCAGTTTATGTATTACTTGTACAAAGGCTGAGGTAGAATAGTATGAAGTTAAGAAACAGGCAGCTTGAGGCCAGCAGGTGGTATGGTGGTTAAGGGCACTGGATTCCCACATGGCTGACTGTGGTTCAAGTCCCAGATCTGACAGCTTGCTTTCCCACTTTCCCTCCCTCCCTCTCTCTCTCTCTGGTCAAATGAAAATAATAATAAAGTGTTAAATGAAAAGAATAATTATTAATAAAAAAAAGAAAAAGAAACAGGTGGCTCAAAGACCTCATATATTATGCTAAAGAGTTTTATTTTACAGGTGATGGAGACTCTCAGGGGTTTTCAGGAATAAGTTTCCAAGATTATTTTGGATCTCTTTGTTTTTTCCCTTTTCCCCTTAAAAGGTATACATATATAAAAATTTCAAACATACAAAAAGTACAGAAAAATAGAATTATACTCATGTAACCACCGCCAACAAAAAAAATTTTGAGGGAACCAGCAGTTAGCGTAATGGCTATGTCGCTGGACTCCCACGTAGTCGACCGCAGTTCGCGTCTCGGACCCGGTGGCTTACAACTCACGTCGGGCGCGTGTGCGTGCGTGCCCAAGATCCCGAGAGGAGAATGGAGGAGAAGGGATTGCGGCGTGACCATCCCCCCTGGGGGGTGATTTCTCGCTTTCTGTCTCTATGTCTCTCTCTGTCTGTCTGGCGAGCGCACGCGCCCTATAGCGAAAAACCTCTCAAAAAAAAAAAAAAAAAAAAAAAAAAATTTGAGAGGTTTTTGCTATAGGGCGTTTGTGCTCGCCAGAAAGACAGAGAGAGACAGAGACAGAAAGCAAGAAATCACCCCCCCAGGGGGCATGGCCACGCAGCAATCCCTTCTCTTCCATTCTCCTCTTGGGATCTTGGCGTGCATGCTCACGTGCCCAGTGGGAGTTTAAGCCACCGGGTCCAGGACTCGAACCATGGTCAACTACGTGGGAGTCCAATGACATAGCCATTACGCCAACTGCTGGTCCCACAGGAAAAAAAATTTTCAATTGCCAGAGGCATTTGCTCTTGGTAGAGATAGAGAGAGGGACAAAGCACCCTCCAATGGGGCATGGTCACGCTGCAAGCCCTTCTCATTTCTCCATCCTGCTGGGATTTGGGGCATACAAACACACATGCCTGGAATGTTTCTTAAGCCACCAAGGCTGAGATTTGAATATCGCATAGTCAGCCATGAGGGATCCTGCCCTTTTAACCACTAGGGTACAAAGCTGTCTCCAGCAACCATATTTAAATTAAGTTTTGTCATATTTCTCTCTCTCTTAAAGGCATAAGACATTTCATATATATTTAAAATACCACTAACTTCTCTTATCTGCTTTTCTGCTCTCCCCACTCATAGGCAATCCTGACTATGCTACAGAAAACATGTATAATTCCCTCACATGTTGCTCTTTTATTACACATCTAATACCACGATCTTTGTTTCATTTCTTAAACTCCTGGCTTCCTTATTAGTAAAATGAATGCAATAGCTACCTCTCTAGTTACTGTTTGAATTATACATTATGTGTACAAAGTACCTATCATGGTAACTGACAATGAAAGTGACGCAAGACTGAATTTTTTCCCCCCAAGTAGACTATAAGCTATTGCCTGACAGTAAAGCAGCCCAGCTAACAAGATGCTGATTCAATTTAACTATTTCCTATCCCCCTAAACAAAAAACTTATCTCCTCTCTTCTCCATCACCTGATCTCTTACCCAGTGTCCCCCATTCTTGCCCTTTAATCTTGACAATGGAACGGGTGTGCTTTTTAGTAACATTGATGGCACCAGGATTGTTAGACACCTGCTTCATATCACACCAGTAAGTTTCTACAGTTCTAAGTGTGACCTAAGAGCATAGAGGGGTATGGAAGAAGGCGTAATGCTGTGAAAGATGTTCTGGAGTCAGGCAGCTCTTAGTTGAAATACTGTCACCAGCACTTAAATCTCAAAATGCCCTTTCAGCAGAGAACCTCTTTGTGCTTCAGATTCTCTATGTCTAAAATAGGGACAATTTTACCTGTGTCTCTGGGTAATGGTAATAGAACCTATTTTCTCTCTTTTATATATATACACACACACATTTTATATATACACACACACACACACACACACACATATATATGTACATACGTATACATACACAAACACATACACACACATCCCTATATGTACGCACATAAATAGACCTGTACCATACATACGCACATATGTACCAGAGACTCTGAATTATGTATCACATACATTAAGTCGTTTAATCCTAACGAAAACTCTAGAAAGTATGTGCGATCATTTCCCCCATTTGACAGGTGAAAACCTGTGAGTAGTTTCAGGGACAGCACATGAAAGAGCCAGGATGAGAGAACCCAGGCAACCTGCCGTCTGTGTTCTTAACCACTTTGCTTTATTGAAATTTTTGTGAAGTTACAATTAATGAGTGCCAGGCCCCTGGCATATAGGAGGTAGCCTGGCCATAGAAATAGTACCACAGGTCAGGGGTGGGATTATCCAGTAACTACTACGTGCTAAGCATCGTGTTAGGCACTAGAGTACATGGACGAGAACGTAATAGGTTCTGCGATCCACGAACAGTCCCGGGAAAGGTTCGCCCCGGCCTCGGTTTCCTCATCAGGGACCGTATTTATGTCTCTCTCCCCGTCAGGGCCCTCGCCAGACGACAGGACTCGGCGGGCCTAAGCGAACCACAGCGGACAACGGAGGAACCGCAGAGGGCTCCGGCTCCAGGCCAGGTCGCCGGGTGAGTTTGGTCAAAGCCGGCCTGCCAGTAGTTCCGCGGGCACCGGACTCACCTCACAAACAGCTCCGAACCAGCCGAACCAGTATCCAAACTCCCCGCGCCGCGGCAACAGCCCCCTGCGCCGCGCGACGACGCATTTCGCGCCAGAAGTTGGAAGGTTCCGATTGGCTGAGTCCTGAGGCAGTTGACCAATACCGTCACCCCGTGGCATCTGTTCCCGCCCCTTAGAGTAACGGGGCGGGGCCGCCGTACGGTGCCGGGTGGGGCACATATTCCCAAAGCCCAATCAGAGTCTGGAAGCAAGGGTCAGGTGACTACGGTTAAATACCAGACTTCCGGCGCTTGTTGTGTTCGTGGTGGGTCGTGGCTTTTAGTGTTGAAGTCTTTAAATGAAACAAGTACCTGATTCCTGGACGGTGGCTGGATTTTAAAGCCCGTAATTTGTGGGGAGCACAGAGTTGCGCCCTGGTCTGTTGGCTCTGACCGTCTGTCTCTGCGAGGTTTGGGAGCTCTGTACACTCCATTTAACAACTGGCGTCTGTCTCACCCGTACTCTACGCGACCAACTGCGGCTTGTCACTGGCGGGGAGGAGGGGGAGGCACAAAGACAAATGCTTCCAGGGACACGCGCGGTACCTGAGAAGCCTTGCTTTGTTTCCTTCCAGTTGATTGTCGCCACCGGGAACGTGGGTCCTCTGATATCAGATCTTTTCTTTCTTTCCTTTTTTTTCTGCCCTTCTCCATGTCTCCCTCCCTTCTAATGTTTTGGTTGGGGCTTTTTGTCTGTGAAATCTGCCGATTTGTATATGCTGCAAAAAAACAAAGCTGCAGCCGAACGACGTGGTTGTTAAATTACTCCCCAGGCTAACCTCTACAGGAAAAGCAAAGGCAGAGAGTATTTTAAGCCGATTTTTAGCCAAAGCTAGTAGGATAGAAACAACCAAAGAACCAACAGCTTCTAACACTACGACTTGAATTGTGTCACCAAGAGTGATAAGTAAGATACTCACAACTTAATGAGGGGTGACATTCAACTGAAATTGCTAGCCTCTCACTGTCTTAGATCTTTTGCTTTTGTCTTCACTGTACTTCAACTTTGTGCCCTTCTCTAGTGTGACTGCTCAGCTCTGAAGAGCTCCCTCATGGAGCTGTGGAGGAGGAATGACACTCATAGTGTCAGTACAAGCAATAAACTTGCTGATTTGTATGGGAATACCTAGGAGGGATACACACCGACTTACAGGGTTAGGTAAGGCTTTCCAGAATATGTGTTCTGAGACATGAGGGATGAGAAAGAGCCAAAGGACAGGAAACTGGAAAAAATACAAGGCATTGTCAGGAAAATGGGGAATAGGGAAGGATGGCTTATGAAAGGAAACAGGGACCAGAACTGAGTTTGGACTTCACCCTGCACCCTGAAGTCTCTAGTCAGCCCTGGATCATTACAGCATACATAGGGAGGTCTCCAGAGGTCTCTAGACATGAACTGAGAACCTTCCCATGCGGGTCACCCTCTCAGAGTGTCACGTTGTAGTACTCCAACACTGGCTGTCCCTTTCACAGACTTTTCAAAGATCTCATATATGTAGATACCTGTGATTTTAATTTCTATTTTGCATATCTGTGAGACAAGAGATTCCCAGAGCCTACCTTGAAGTAGGCAGTTTTTAGGTAACAGTCCAATAGTTTAAAATACATGTGAGGATGTCCAGGGCATCCAGAGTTAAGATGAATACCTGAAGTTTGACCATGTGTTGACCTTTGAATCCTGACCTAGACTAGGAGCATACTAATTAAGAGAAGGAAAGCAGCAACAGTATGCCGAGCTCCATCATATATGATGGTTAGCATGATGTACAAACCCCTATCACTATTCACTCAATCCCAGAGGGCCTCCCAGCTGCCCAAGGGTTCAGAAAAGTAATTTCCTCTAGCACCATGGCATCTGGCAAGAAATTGAAGATAGGGGAAGCCGCCCCCCCCTCCTGTAGGTGATATATATATATTTTTTTTTTGAGAGTTTTTTTGCTATAGGGCATGTGCGCTCACCAGAAAGATAGAGAGAGACAAAGTGAGAAGTCACCCCCCCAGGGGGGATAGCCACGCTGCATGCAATCCCTTCTCCATTCTCCTCTTGGGATTTTGGGCACATACACACATGTGCCCAGCGTGAATTTTTTTTTCTTTTTTTTTTTGGAGAGGTTTTTGCTATAGGGCGCATGCGCTCGCCAGACAGACAGAGAGAGAGAGATAGAAAGCAAGAAATCACCCCCCAGGATGGATGGCCACGCCGCAATCCCTTCCTTCTCCTCCATTCTCCTCTCGGGATCTTGGGCACGCACGCACACGCGCCTGGCATGAGTTTAAGCCGCTGGGTCCGGGACTCGAACCGCGGTCGACTACGTGGGAGTCCAGCGACATAGCCATTACGCTAACTGCTGGTCCCCCCAGCGTGAATTTAAGTCACTGGGTCCAGGACTCAAACCAAGTCAACTACATGGGAGTCCAGTGATGTAGCCATGATGCCAACTGCTGGTTGGCATATATAAATATAAATATATATATATAATATACCCGACAAGTGGTATATTCTAAAAGGCCCAGTTTTGGCCCTATCCTGCCATAAGGAGGTGCTGGTAGTGATTGTGAACTTAGGGAGTGCGGTTTCTATGACCCAGAACATAATGGGTAGCTAGATACGGAGGGTCACTAGCTCAAGGGCTATGAGGTCTTAGTTTGTTGTTTTAATGGTGTATAGCATGAGGCCTAGAGTGGTAGAAGTTTCTCACATCAGAAGCCCCAGGGCAACTTAAGTCATCATAAGTGGCCTTGGGACTGCAAGAGGCATGAGGAGAGGTTGCCAAAGCCTCGACAGTAAGAGTTTCTGAGGGTGCTAATGGGAGTGAGTGTAGACTTATTTTTTTCTTAGAGAGGTTTTTGCTATACACTCAGGGGTGTATGCACTCACTGGAGAGAAAGAAAGTGAGAAATCACTCCCGGGGGGAATGGCCATTGCCACAATCCCTTCTCCATACTCCTCAGGATTTGGGGCACATGTGCACATGAGCCTGGCATGATTTTCACGCTGCCGGGTCCAGGACTCGAACTGCAGTCAACTACGTGGGAGTCCAGCAATGTAACCATTATGCCATCCACTGGTCCCTGAGTGTAGACTTTTAATTTGGGAGTGAAGTTTGTAAATGAGAAATATGTTGCCACTAGAACCCTAAAAGACTGAAAAATGTTGGATTTACATGTCTATATTGCGTGTGCCAAATGTGTGTCCTTGAGGAGGAGACTGTCAATATAATGTCACATAGTGCATAGTCTGTGGAGGAGGAAATCTGTTGGCTTCATATAGCTGTGGCTAATATGTTCAGTGCCTATTTCAAGAGCCTCCCAGCTGCAGTCTGCCTTCATCTCTGAAAGAACACTATTCTGAGATGAAGCTGAATGAGCTGAGAGACTAGGATGAGGCAGATGAATCCAGACAAATCCAGTCCCATATGACTGACCACGTAGTCCAAGTCTGTGCTCTTGGAGAAAGACAGAGAGCAGGAAAGATCTTGTCTGCAAAGACTGTATGTGATAGCAAAGTTGTTGAGGTGCCCCACATTTGGAAAAGTTATATTACATTGTGGCAGAACCAAAGTGCTCCATCTTGAGGCTACTGTAATTTGCCACTTCATTTATTTACTTTTTTTTTTTAAAAAAAATTGCCATGGGACCAGCAGTTGGCGTAATGGCTATTTCACTAGACTCCCATGTAGCTGACCATGGTTCGAGTCCTGGACCTGGTGGCTTAAACTCACACCAGGAGCATGTGCATGCGTGCCCAAGATCCCCTGGAGGGTGATTTCTCACTTTCTCTCTGTCTCTCTCTGTCTTTCTGGTGAGCACATGTGCCCTATAGCAAAAACCTCTTGGGACCAGCAGTTAGCATAATGGCTATGTCGCTGAACTCCCATATAGTTGACCACAGTTCAAGTCCTGGACCTGGTGGCATAAAACTCATGCTGGGCACGTGTGCATGTGTGCCCAAGATCTCGAGAGGAGAATGGAGGAGAAGGGATTGCGGCATGGCCATCCCCCCTGGTGGGTGATTTCTTGCTCTCTCTGTCTCTCTCTGGTGAGCACACACACCCTGTAGCAAAAAAACCTCCAAAAAAGAAAAAAAAAAAAAAAACTATGAAAAAAAATTGCTATAACGAGCATTGGCTCACCAGACAGAGAGGAGGAAAGTGAGAAAACACCCCTCACAGGGAATAGCCACACCACAATCCCTTCTCCTCCATGTATCTCTTTTTTTGGGATATTGGGCACACACACCCATGCACATGGTGTGCTTTCCAAGCCACTAGGTCTAGGTCTTGAACACACAGTCAGCCAGCAAGATCCAACCACATTACCCACCACACCACCAGTTGGCCCTAATTTGCCATCTTGACTGACATTTGACCCCAAGTTCCTTGGCTACACTCCCAAGGCTAGAGTAAACATATCTATATCCTTATCCATAGAGTGACATGCCCCTGATCATAGTTAAGTCTTGGTATTGACACCCGAAACAGCTCTTCACATTACTCAAATGCCTCCCTGCACATATTCCCCTTATCTATCCCCTCCTGTATTAGCTATAGAAACATGCTTTTGGGGTGAAGGATTTGGAGATCTACTCATCTTGCAGCTGCCTAAGTCCTCACTTCTGTCCATAAGTTCCTTTAATAAACTCTTAACTGGCAAACTGAGTTTGTCTGCCTCATTCCTGGTCTCGGCTCATTCAGCTTCATTCAGAACAGTGTTCTTTCAAAGATGAAGGCAGACTGCAGCTGGGAGGATGCTGAAATACGCACTGAACATAACATATTAGCCACAGCTATATGAAGCCAACCCAGTGACCTAGTGGTTAAGGGAACTGGATTCCAATATGACTGACCATATGGTCGAAACCCTGGCCCCTGCATCTTGAAAAACATGCCAATTGCATATGCATATGCACACATGCCCAGGGTCCTAATATGTCAGGAAAATGCAGAAGAGATTGTGGCATACCATGTCTCTCTTGGAAGAGAGAGATGCTTTCTCTCTTTGGCAAGCACATGTAAGCTTTGGAGAACAACAAAAAAAGCAAATTATTTACTGCTTGTTGATTGAACAGTCAGTAATTTTAATACTATTGGGTATAGGAGTCCTAATGAAATGGGTCCATGGTATTAAGCTAGCAGTAATCTATTATGAGCTATCTGTTATGGACTGAATGTTTCTGTCTCCCCAAAACTCATGTGCTGAATTCATAGCTCACCAGAAAGAGAGAGAGAAAAAGTGAGAAATTACACCCCAGAGGGAATGGCCACACTGAAATCCCTTCTCCTCTTGAGATTTTGGGCATGCACGCGTACACGCCCAGCATATTTTTCAGGCTACAGGATCTGGGACTCGAACTGTCAGGTTGTCCATGTGGAATCCAACCGCCCTAACCACCATACCACCAGCTGGCCCGGGTGGCTTTATTCTTGGGCAGGCTCCCCAGTTGCCTATCACCTACCTGGTTCTCCCTTCCCAGCTCCAGCTCCAGGATGACATCCTAACAGTTTGGTCTTAATGAATGGTACACTAAGTAGACAAATGGATACTATACAAAAGTACCCTAAAGAAATTCTACAGCTGAAAATATCATTGAAATGAAGGAAAGATGGACTTGACAGTTTAAAAGAAGGTAGATGAAAAAAGTAGTCAACTTAGAGATCAGCAAAAAGTATCCAGTCTGCAAAACAAAATAAACCAAGCCTCAGGGATCTCTGGAGCAATATTTGTTTGTCTTAAGATTTTAAAGGCAGATTGGAATGTGGGTGGGGCTTAAGAATTTAGAGCTGCATATAGTGTGCCATGGGTGGGTGGGCTGGGTTGGGATACATCAGTATCAGTTTATTTACCGCTTTCTTGGGCTGCTTTGATTCCCCAGAGAAGACTCTGAAAGTTCCAATCCTCTGGTAAGGTTCTGGCTGCCAGCTTCAGGGAGTCCAACGGGACAAGAAGACTGGAATGGTCTTAGGTTCAACAGTTGGAAACAATAGCCACTTAATCCCTTATTTTTAGTACAGTACTCACGCCCTCAGCTATGTCTAGTGTTCTCAATCTATAGGCCTTCTAGGTTATAGTCTCCAGGGACCAATGCCTCATATTGGAGATAGAGTTGCCCAAAGGTATGGAGTAAGGAGAGCTAGGTATCTAATTACTTCTCAAACTGCTTTCCCCCAAGTTCCGTTATTTTAGATACTGACAACTTCACTCTGAATTCCAGAGGTACCTGGTTCTGTCAGATTCTGCACCTTTTTAGGATACTTTGTTGATCAATCGTATGTTACAATCTGACTGGGCCACAAATATTTGGTCAAACATTATTCTGTTGTTTCTATGAGGGTGTCTTTGAAGAAAATTAGCATTTAAATCAGTAGACTTGAGTAAACTGCGGTCTTCTCAGGCTGTTCTAATGAAATGTCATAGATGGGGGGGTTAAACAGTAGACATGCATTTCTCACAGTTCTGGAGGTTTGGAAGTCCAAGATTAAGGTGCCAGGTAGTTGGTTCCTCTTCCAGGTGAGGAGGTCTTTTCCTAGTTTAAAGAAGGCTATCTTCTTGCTGAGTCTCCACATGGCAGGGGAGAAAGAGAGAGAGATTTCATGTATTTTTTGTTTAAAAAATTAATTTTTTAAGGAATTATTTAATTTTATTTATTCATTTATTTATTTTAATTTGGCTAGAGAGAAACACAGAAAGCGAGAGTGAGGGAAAGTGAGAAAGCAAGCCACCAGGTCCGGGGCTCAAACCGTGGTTGGCCATGTGGGAGTGTCCAGCACCTTAATCATCACACCACCTGCTGGTCCCCTAAAAAATTAATTTTTATGCCAAGGGGTGTCCATGTGCACAAGAGAAAGGGAAAGATGGAGAGAAAATACCCTTCCGATGGGGCCTGGTCATACCTCCCACTTCATTCTCAGGCTCCCAGGCGTGTGTGTATGCACACATGTCCAGCATGTTACCACCAGGGCCAGGATTCAAGCTGCAGATAGCCATGTGGGATCTGGTCTTCTTAGCACAGCATTCCAGGACCAGCCCTGTCTCTTATAAGGGCACTAATCCTATCAGGGAGGCTCTCTCATGAACTACTTACCTCCCAAAGGTCCTACTTATACATACTATCACACTGGGGGTTAGGGCTTCAACATATGACTTGGGGGATGCTCAAAGATGCAGATCATGGGGCCGGCAAGTGGCATGGTGGTTAAAGGCGCTGGACTCCCACATGGTCGACCACGGTTCAAGTCTCGGACCTGGTGGCTTGCTTTCTCACTTTCTCTCTCTCTCTCTCTCTCTTTCTCTCTCTGTCTCTCTCTGTCTCTCTCTGATCAAACTGGAAAATAATAATGATAATAATAATAAATAAAGTTTAAATAAAATATTTAAAAAAAAAAAGATGCAGATCATAACACCCACCATAATATGGTGGGCCTCATCCAATCACTTGAAGGCCTAACTAAAACAAAAGGCTGACCTTTCCTCCAAGCGAGAAGCTTCTGATAAGGACTCCTTGGACTTCATCTGTAACAGTGTCTCTTCCTGCCTAACAGTCTTTGAACTGGAATATAGGCTTTCTCTGGGTCTCCCCCACCACCAGGTCACCCACAGGGTTCAGTCTTAGCCTATAACTGCGCAAACCAATTCCTTATAAATATTACCTACTACTAGCCCCAAATTATCTCTTTTGGTGTCTGCTAAGACAGTTACCACTCTTCTGCTTTCTAGCTTCCAAAAACCTGTTACTCTCGTGTCTCTGGTCTTCTCATTCTCATAAATTTATTGTAGGTTTTAGAAACTCACTCTGTTCTAGCTCAGTAGACGTTTGCAGCGAATGAATCTAGATGTGCACATTTAACCTGAGTTTTCAGCCAGGAGCTCCTGTACTCCTTACTTCTTAAAAGTGATTTAAATAACATTTCCTGGAAACTGCGTTCTCATCCAATATGTTAGCAACCTTCTGTTGGCCTCCCCCTCATTAAAAGGCCTCAAAAGATATTTCTTAATCTCCTTTTCTTCTTGCATCTGAAGGACCACAAAGCTGCTAAAATAAATTATAATTATGCCTGTCCCAAGCCTATTACTTGGATGTGATAAATCAGTGAAAGAGAGACACTCATTTTCATGTAGGGAAGTAGCTATTCTCAAGGGAGAGCTCACCACAATTTCACAAATGCATACCTTCTTGGACATGTCTGGCCTGCGCTGACACTAAATATTCAAATATGCTTCAAATACAAAATCTATACTACATCTAACTCAAGCTAACGATTTTAGATGATTTCCTTGGTCTTAAAACCAACAAGGTTTCTTTTTCCCTTAAACGGGTCCTTCCAGTGCCAGCACTAGGTGTCCCTGATTACAGGAAGCAGTTCACTCTTCTTTGCCATAAAAAGTTACACACAGACAAGTGGGGACAACCCCGACTGCCTATTGTTTACTCTTCTTATAATTGGTAGCACCTGTTGTGCCTCCAGCCTTTATTTTATGGCAAGGACATTTATCAGGGTGGAGGCTCCTCCTCTTATTTTTTCTAGAGCATGCTTGTGCACACCTGTAAAATGCCTTAATATTTTAAAGCCAAATTGAAATTGGATGTATGATTTTTTTTTTTCTATTTGGCCATTTGGATCAACTCTTCATTCCTCTCCCTGAATCTAAGGTTGGGTTTGGCCAATGGCATGCGCCAGTAGATTGAAAGGTGGGGTTAATGAACCAGGCCACGGTTCAATGGTGGCCACTTTGACCAAGGCCAGAACTCCTGGCGGGTGGCCTTTCTCTTGTAGCTTCTCTCATCAGACTCCAATGGTCATGCCTTACCTTTGCCCTCTCAACTGGGGGTAGCTTTCCTCTGTTACCAGTTCTATCCTTGTGGGTTCCCTGAACCCTACCCATACTTTTGTAAACGATAGCCTTTCTTAAATGTCCCCTTTGGGGTGGGCCATCTCTTTTCTGTCCAGACCCTCACTGATACTTTGGGTTTCCAACTGACTGAACCTGTATTGGCCTTACAGTATCTTGCTACCATTTTTTATGTAGATAAGTCTATTCATTGATTTAGTGCATGAGATGCTCCCCTTTGAGTTTTGTCTCACATTCTGCACAGGTGATGAACTGACTGATTTCACCAAAGCATGTGACCCTCTAATAAATCTGTCAATATTTTCATTGATTTGAGCTCTAATATTTGGGTTCTTCATATTTATGGAGAAAATATTAGGATGAATAAATCTTCAAATGTCTGTAGATTGATGACTTTTACATATATTTTGATTATCTTCTAAAGAATCCTTATGAGATATTCCAGCTAAAAATGCTTTGACTAGGATTTGGTGATAATCTTTTAAATTATGAAACCAAAGACATGATTCAGGAAAGAAAGAATTGATAGACTGGACTTCTTTAAAATTAAAAATTTCTGCTCTGCAAAAGACACTGTTGGGGCCAGGAGGTGGCATGTTGGTTAAGGATCTGGATTCCTAAATGGTTGATCACAGTCTGAGTCCTGGACACAGCAGTTTGAAAATCACACCAGGTGCATGTGTGCTTGCCCAAGATCCAGAGAGAAGAATGGAGGAGAAGGGATTGCAACTTGGTCATCCCCCTTGGGGAGGGGTGTGATTTCTTACTTTCCTTCTCTCTCTCTCTCTCTGTCTCTTTCTGGTGAGTACACATGCCCTATGGGGGGAAAAAAAAAACTAAAAAAATCACTGTCAAGAGAATGAATAGGCAAAATATTTTCAAAGGATGTATATGATAATGGACTCTTATCCAAAATATATGAAGAATTCCTAAAACCCAACAATAATTTTAAAATGAGCCAAAGACCTTAACAGACACCTCATGAAAATACATATACAGATGGAAGGTATATGAAAAGATAGTCCACACCATATGTCATCAGGGAAATGCAAATCAAGCAATAATGACATACCTATTAGGCCAAAATTCAGAATACCGGCAATTTCACATGAATCCACCCTCGTCAGGCCTGTACCATGACTTCTTGTTCATCATGCTGAAGGACATGAAAACTTGGACCTGCAGGAAGGAATGAGGAACATCATATCTGGGTAAATATAAATGGCCAGGGCAAGCCCTGTAGCCAAGTAGATAAGAAAGCCAGGTCTTACATGGCCACCCACAGTTCAAACTCCAGCCCCACTGGCTTAACCAACATGTCAGGCATGCATGCTTGCATGCCCCAAATTCAGACAGAATAGAGAAATGAAGAAGAGACTGTGGTGTGACAACACTCCCCTGGAGGGTGCTTTATTCCCTTGCTCTGTCTCTGTCTAGACAGTATATGTACTCTCTAGAAATTTAAAAAAAAAAAAAGGTAAAATATGGTATGTTTTGTTTTTAAACCCTTCAAAAGACAACTATTTCAAACAAAACAATAACCATTTATTATAGGATTTAAACATGTAAAAGTAAAATATACAACAATAATAGCACAAGGACAGGGAAAGTAAATGGAATTTTTCTATTTTCTAGGTTATAAAATTTTATAGAAATCAGTATAATTAATTCTAAGTGGAATGATAAATTAAGGATGCATACATATTATAATCACCTAGCACTAAACTGGTAATATACAAACAGGTGGAGTTAAAAAAATAACAGAGGAAATAAAATAGACTACTAAAATATTTTATTAGTTGAAGGCAGAAAAATAGGTGCAGAAGAACCAAAAAAACCCAACAACAACAAAAAACAGGTGGGACAAATAGAAAACAAATATGAAGATAGAAGAATTGAACACCTCCATATCTATCACAATATTACATGTAAATGGCCAGGCATGGTTGTGCAAGCCTGTAGTCCCAGTTACTCTGGAGATGGAGGCAAGAGGAATGCAACATAGCAAGTCCCTGCATTTATTTATTTATTTATTTATTTATTTAAAATACTTTATTTTACTTTATTATTATTATTATTATTATTTATAAATTTTGACCAGAGAAAAAGAAAGTGAGAAAGTTATCTGCCAGGTCTGGGACTCGAACCATGACCGGTCTTGTGGGAATCCAGCATCTTAACCATCATGTTCCTGTTGATCCTGCAAGCCCCTCTATTAAAAAAAAAAAAAAAAAAAAAAGCCAACTGGTGGAATGGTAGTTAAAGCAGCTGGATCCCACATGGCAAACTGTGTGGTCTGAATCCCAGACCTGGTGGCTTGAAAAACATGCTGGGCACGTGTGCATGCATGCCCAAAATCCTGAGAAGAGAATGGAGAAGGGATTGGTGTGGCCAACCCCCCTTTGTGTAATGGGGGTTGCTTTCTCACTTTCCTTCTCTCCTCTCTGTCTCTCTCCTATGAGCATGTGAACCTTATAGCCAAAAAAAGAAAAAAGAGAACATAGTCATCCCTCAGCATTTGTGGGGTTTGGTTCTAGGACATCCCATGGATATCAAAATCCACAGATGCTTGAGTTCTTTATATTAAATGGCTAGTGTTGATACATAGCCTACACACATCTTGCCATATACTTTAAGTCCTCTCTAGATTATAAATAACCTAGATTTGAGTGAAAAAGGAAAGAACAAACATTATGGTTGAAGGAATGGGGTGTCCTCACATGCACCATGATGGCCTGGCCTAATTAGGCTCTAGCGTAGGGCTCTTCCAGTCTAGCTGCCCCCATAGGCTGTGTAGGGTCTATTTTATGGAGTGATCTGAGCTGCATTGGTTTTGCAGGCCAATTTATGTCCTCTTTTCCTTCCTTTCCTTTCCTTTCCTTTCCTTTCCTTTCCTTTCCTTTCCTTTCCTTTCCTTTTCTTTTCTTTTCTTTTCTTTTCTTTTCTTTTCTTTTCTTTTTTCTCTTATTTTCTTTCCTCTTAGAGAATTTTGCTATAGGGTTTGGCAGAGAGACAGAGAGAGACAGAGAGTGAGAAATTACCCCTCAGGAGAAATGGCCACACTACAGTTCCCTCTCCTCCATTCTTCTCTTGGGATCTGGGCACATACACATGCCCTGCATGAGTTTCAAGCCACTGGGTCCAGGACTTGAACCGTGGTCAACTACATGGGGGTCTGGTGCCTTAATTACTATGCCACCGGCTGGCCCCATGTCCTCTTTTTCATGTATCTTGTACTTAACACTTCAGCTCCTCTTGTACACCTAACCTAAAAAACACATAAAGCCAAGGGTTTTTCTACAAAATTATGGGGGAAGAGGATCAAGTTTTACAAGGAAGAAGACAAGCATTTAAATTTAGACATTGTGGATAAAAGCAAGCCTCGTGTTGCAACTGAATCAGAAACAAGGCAGTCACTTCTTTATTCTAAAACTAACAGCTGCTCAGAGACAAGCAGATTGAACCACTTCCTCCCTGCTCAGAAATTCACACACACATACACACACACACACACACACACACACACACACACCACAGTTACAGTCACATATGGTTAAAAGAACAAAGAAAAGGAGAAAAAGAAAAATAATTCATTGATGATGTCATTTGCAATTTCAGGATATAGTCATACGTCTCATATCACTTGTTTTCTTGCAAAAATCATGTTTCATGGGGCCAAGGAGTTCTCTCAAAGCAGCGAGTTAAGGATTACATTGAAGATAAACATTAACCAATGAATTAAGACAAGCTAGTTATTGGGGAAAAGAGAAAGGGAAAAAAGGGAGAGGGAGCATGGCTTTACTTATTTATTTATAATTTGCTAGAGGGGGCAGGCACACAGCAGAGAGAGAGAGTGAGAAAGAGAGAGAAAGTGAGAAAGCACCTGTCATGGGGGATGATCATGCAGCAACCCCTTCACTTCTCCTTTCAGGATTTTGAGCACACATGCACGTGCACCCAGTATGTCATCTTTTTAAGCCACCAGGTCTGAGACTTGAACCATGCAGTTGGCCATGGGAAATCCAGTTAGTTGCCTTAACCACCATGCTACTACTTGTTGCCCTTGTTTTTTTTAAAAAAAAAAAGGATGAAAATTTTCAAACATGCAAGAATAGTGCAATGAATCCTTCATATACCCATCACCCAGATCCAATAATCCAATTGCACTGAGTTGGAAAAAATCATGAAAGATGAAGTCTGCAGAGGGACCTAGAGTAGGGCATAGTTAAGTTTAGCTTTTCTAGAAGCTTCCTTCGACTTGATTGATCAGCTAATCAGAGCTTTTTGTTTAATTTCAGTTTTCTTACCAGTGTAAAGAAAGGCTATTCATAACTCACCATCTGCATCTATTTTACAGGTCCAGGTGGAAAGCTCAGGCTCTGTTTGGGATTCTTTATCTTAGTTGATCCTTTTTTTTTTTTTTCCCTAGAAGTTGAGCAGCTTAATTTATTCATTTGCTCATTCTTTTTTTCTTTCTTTTTTATTTTGCTAGAAGGTGTATATGCTCACTGAAGAAAGGAAGAGAGAGAGAGAGAGAGAGAGAGAGAGAGAGAGAGAGAGAGAGAGAAACCCATGGGAAATGGTCATACTACAATCCCCTCTCCATTTCTTCTTCCTGTCAGGGTTTTGAGCACATATCTGGAATGTTTTTCAAGTGGTTGGGTCTGGACTAGAACTGCATAGTCAGACATGTGGGTTCCATGGCCTCAACCACTATGCCCAAACTCGCTAAACCAGTTTTTTTTTTTTTTTTTTTTTTTTTTAGCTTTTGTTATAGGGTGCATGTGTTTGTCAGAGAGAGAAAACGTGAGAATTCACCCCCGGGAGGAGGGGATTGGCCACACTGCAATCCCTTTTCCACTCTCTCAGGATTTTGGGCATGCATGCACATGTGCCTGGAGTGATTCTCAAGCTACTAGGTCTGGGATTCAAACTGCAAAGTTAGCCATGTGGGGTCTAGCACCCTAACTTCCACCTAGCCCTGGTTGATCCATTAAAAAATGATTGATTTAATTTTATTTGTTACTATTAGTTTTTAATTTGACCAGAGAAAGACAGTGAGAGAGAAAAGGAAAGTGAGAAAGCAAGATACTAGGTCTCGGACTCAAACTGCAGTTGGCCACCACACCACCTCCTGGCCCTGGTTTTTAGTCAAGGTTCAGGGAAAAAAGAGGGGGAAAAAAAAGACTTTATATTATTTTCTGATTTTCTACATTTTTCAACAAGAGACTTTTAAAAAAAAAAAAAAATTTGTCCTTCTTTCCATTCTTCCTTCCTTCCTTCTTTCTAAGAGAGAGAGAGAAAGAAAAATAGGTATCCTTAACAAGGTCTCGCCATGACACAATACTCTCCCTGCCCTCCAGTCAAGATCACTGACATACTCATCAGTGCACCTGCGTTCAGGTCTGAACCTGGGGCCTTCCTACATGGCTCTAATACAGCACAGTGGTACCCTACCACTGTGTACTCCATCCTCCACTGTAAATGGGCCCCTGTTCTTTTAAATTGCCAGAGGCAGCATGTGCTCACTATGAGAGAAAGAAGGGAAGCAGATCCCATATGGCTGGCAGCAGGTCCAATCCTGGCCCTGATGTCTTAAAAAACACACCAGACGCACGTGCATGTGTGCCCAATATCCCGATGGGATGGAGGAACGGAGGAGGAGAGACCGTAATATGACCATGCCCCATTGGGGAGACACTTTCTTCCTCTGTCCCTGTCTTTCTCTAGTGAGTATATGTGCCTTCAGGTAAATTTTTTAAAAAATATGGATTGTCATGACTCTCTGACCAATGCCTAGACAGTGCTCCACATGGGTAGAGACCACATCTGTGCCATTCCCAAAGTGTATACCGAGTGCTAACTTAGTGCCTGGCCCAAGTTGTGCTAGTTAAGATTTACTGAATGGGGACCAGCAGATGGAGTTACGGTTACATAGCTGGAGTCCCACATGACCCACCATGGTTCGAGTCCTGGACCCAGCGGCTTGAAACTCACACCAGCATGTGTGCGTGCATGCCCGAAGTCCCAAGATGAGAATGGAGAAGGGACTGTGGGGTGGCCATTCCCCCTGAGGGGTGATTTCTCACTTTCTGTCTCTGTCTCTCTCTCTTTTCTCCGGCAAGTGCATACACCTTATAGCAAAAATCTCTCTGAAAAAAAAAATTATTGAATGAATGAGTGAATGAAGGCAAGGAAGTGTTGGCACATTCCCAGGACTCAAGGCCAAATACTCTTTGAGGAACTGCTCAGAAGTCCCCTGTATCATCTGTACCTCCTGACAATCCCAGGTAACGCCAGCTGCTGGGTCCACTGCCGAGCTTCCCTGGCAGGATGCAGCTTGGGCCAGGTCAGCCTCCTGTTCCCAGGCCCAGCTCAGCATGCTAGAGATCACTGACCATCCTGGGGAAACTGTTCTGGGGTATCGATGGGGGTGGAAGCCAGACTGGGATGAGTGGGAGGTGAGGAAAGGGACACCTGGATACAGACAGCTTTTTCACAAGTTTGGCTTTGAAGAGGGGGAGAGAAATGGGGTGGTAGCTGCAGAGAGATACAGGGTCAAAGCAGTGGGTATTTATTTATTTATTTATTTTTTTAATTTCAGGAGGGATTTAAATATGTTTAAATGCCAGTGGGGAGGCTCTAGGAGGAAGGGATTGAATAAATGGAAGTAAGAATTCTGAGGGCAACAGAAAAGTCACCTCCAGAGAGTTCCCAGATGTTAATATGAGGCTCTTTCTACCTCAGTGTTGGCTGAGGCCCCACAAATGGGGACAGCCTCCTCCGGATTCTATACTGGGATTCTAGACCACCCAAGAAGGACCTGGGAAGGAAAGGTCCGGGAACTAGTTCTGAATCACCATACTGACCGCCCACTTCCAGCTTATGAAGAGGCTGGCTAGGCCGAGAGAGGAACCAGACATTACGGAGATTTCTCCATCCCAACTGTCCCTGTGGGGAGGGGAGGAAGGCTTCCCATTTTCCTCAAATCAACTGAGAGGAGCCACCTGGAGAAATTGAAGGGTGGCCTTTGGTACCCAGGAGACACAGGGCTGATGCACTCATGCCTGGAAGCTGTAGGGGATGTGGGGTTAGGGCTGCCAGGCAGGCCTCTGGGCTTTGAAAAGGGCATCATTGGCAAGATGGGTGAAGGTCAGTCGAATGCCAGCATCAATATCACACGCTGGGCAGTTTGACACCCCAGGGGACATTGGGCACTGTCCAGAGACAAGTTTAATTGTCTGACTAGGGGATGCTACTAGCTTAGAGGGGAGGAGGGAATAGGTTTTATATTGGGAAGTTGACGGAGTCCCTGTGTGATGGTCCAATTTTTTTCTGGGGAATAAAAGATTCGATTTCTGCTGGGAGTGATGAAAAAGTCTTAGAAGTTTGAAAAAACGAAGACTTGAAATCATCGTTCTAGGAGTAAGGGACCTAGGTGGCACATAGAAGGGGTGCAAATATGAAGAGATGGCTATAGACAAGCTGCGAGAGAATGGAGGGGTCCAGGGGTGGTGCCAGGAGGGATTCCTGGAGGACGTCCGGGGGAAGGGCCTTTATGAGACCCCAGAGCAGAGGCCGTGTGTGCTGGTGTTCCCTGTTCAGGCTCTCCGCAGAGCATCACTGAAACCTGAAGTGGCACCTGGGGCCCCTCTGTTAACTGTTCCATTGTTTCTTGTTGCTGTAGGTCTTAGTTGTCACTAGCCTGTCTTCAGTGACCCTCACTGGCACACATCATAAAAGTCAAGTGTCTTGATCAGTGACAACACAGTGACTTCAGGGAGCTCTTCAGCATCCCATACTTTGATCTGCCTTTACAGAACGATGTCTTCTGACTTAGCCCTCATCAGCGCCCTTGAGCCTGGCTCCAGCTCCATGTGTCCCTGACTGCTCCAGCATAACTCTGGAAGATAACGGATGTGGCAAACGCAGCTCTCGGTGCCTCGTACAGAAATGATCAGCTTGGTACCAGGGTGGGATGGGAAGTGTCTTGTTATCTTGTTTATCTCAGCATGTGTGCACCTACATAGATAGTCAGGCTCAGCATCTGTGGTGCAGTTGGTAGCATATGAACTGTGGAGTCTGAAGCTACACGCTGACTGTGGTTCAAGTCCCGGGCCTGGTTGACCTGAAACAGCTGGGCATATGAACATGTGTGAGCTAAAGGACGGGTGGAAGGAGATCACCACATGACCAGGGCCTGTGGAGGGTACTTCTCTCTCTCTCATTCATGTGCACAGGCTCTGACATGAACAAGAAAAAGAGAACGCACTCTCGACAGGGTCCTGACATGCCATGATCCCCTGTTCCTGCTCTCTTGCTCCTCAGGATCTGGGGTACCCCCCATGTCCAGCGTGTTTTTAGGCTGACCCAGGGCTCCAAACTCAAAGCCACCATGTGGCTTCCAGCCTTGCATTACCACCCTGCCACAGCAGCCAGGCCCATAAGAGCAATTCACTGGAAGGATACGGAGTCCCTCACAAAATGGAAGAAAATTTCAGAGAGATTGGTCTGGAAACGAGGCGTTGGGGACCCAGAAGCAAGAAGTGACTGAGACTGTCACTGGGGATGTGTCATCGCCAACCTTTCTGTGCTTTTGTTTCCTTCGTTCAAGGATGAAAGTCTGAGTGCCTGGGTGGATCCAGGGCCCATGCCCCCACATCACTCACCCCAGCCCAGGAAAGACAGAAAGACATCTTTCCTGACTCACATAGATAATCTGAATCCAGAGATGTGGGGATGAGATTGAGAAAATAAGTTTACAACAGACTCATGGGGCCCACTGGCTTCACAGGAGCGGAGTTCTGGGACGCTCACTTTTTGGAAGATCCCACCATTCCTAAGAGCCTCTTCCTCCGTGACAGAGCTTACTTAACAACTCTGAGCCTCAGATATCTTTGAGGTTTGGCTGGAAACAATATTGCGTAACAGTTTTGGGGGTCACTGGATCCCGTCTAGAATCCCTGCTCCAAGAAGTCTCTCGAGTCCTCCAGTCTGTCTTCCTGGCTCAGCTGCAGGCCTCTTACCCTGTCTCCCTAGGGACCTACAGTTTCACACTAGCTGACACATGGATTACACAAGCAGAGCCCTAAGCCTCTTCTTAACCTCATACATTATTATTATTATTTTTTTTTCTAAAAGGGCAAGGCACTATTTTAGTCACTGTTTTGCAGGGAGAAAAAAATGCTGTTTGTCCTTATGATTCATTTTGGTGGGCTCAGGATGATGTTGTATTGATTCATGACGACTCACTCAGCATCTGGTATGAATTAAGTGGGACTTTCTCTCGGTGACAGTAAAAAGAAAGACCTTAAATGAGACTAACATAAGACGGAGGCCTGGTGGGAATGCCAGAGTTGGAGCAATCTCCAGGACTTGAGTCAGTTCGGTCAGAGGTACTGCCTAAGCAAAGTTAGCAAGAAGCGACAGGCGGCTCGGGGCGGGGCTGTTCATGACGTAATGTCTGCTCCTCACTTTCACGTGGGTGACTCCTTGCAGGTCAAATTACTTCCCACAATGTGCTGTCTTGTTATTTTATCTTTATCTCAGTTAGACACATCGACACACAGAGGCAGGAAGTTGACTTCAATGTCACATCAGGAGCCAGATTTTCTCTGGTTTGTTCCAGCAAGTTTCCCATAGAATCCTTGAGGATATCCAGTGGTTTTCATGGGGGATGATTTTGTCACCCCAAGGGGCATTGGGCAATGCCTGGAAACATTTTTAGTTGCCACAACTAGGGAGGTGCTACTAGCTTCAAGTAGAGGGCAAGGGTGCTACTAAACACCCTACAGTGCTCAGAACAGCACCCCACAACAAAGAATGACCCAGCCCATACGTCAGTAATGCCGAAGTTGGGAAACCTCACTCTAATCCAAGCTGACCCCAAATCCCAAGGGATATGTTGGCTGTCAGGCCTTCAACTGACTTAGCAAAAAGGCTTCTAAATGTGGTAAAAACAGGTTGTCTGAAAAATTAAGTAATTTTTGTAGATAAAAAGTGTATGTTGGGGACAAGCAGTTGGCATAATGACTATGTCGCTGGACTCCCATGTAGTCGACCATGGTTCGAGTCCTGGACCCAGTGGCTTAAACTCACTCTGGGCGCGTGTGCGTGCATGCTCAAGATCCTGAGAGGAGAATGGAAGAGAAAGGATTGTGATTTCTCACTTTCTGTCTCTCTGCCTCGCTCTGTCTTTCTGGCTAGTGCACGTGCCCTATAGCAAAAACCTCTCCAAAAAAATAAAAACGTGTATGTTGGGGGCCAGCAGGTGGCTTGGTGGTTAAGGTGTTGGACTCCCACATGACCAACTGCAGTTCAAGTCCCAGACTTGGCAGCTTGCTTTCTCACTTTCCCTCTTTCTGTCTCTCTCTGGTGAGCATATGTGCCCTATAGTAAATTAAAATAATAATAAATTTAATTTTAAAATATTTTTTTTTTTATAAAAGAGTACATGTTTGGGCCAGGTGGGGGTGCATAGTGGTAATGCAGCTAGACCCACATGGCAAGGTCCTCAGTTTATGTCCTGAGGCTCCTCAGCATGTGCTGGTGCAAAGCCACCATCCAGGCCATCCAGGGGGTGGACTGTGGCATGAAGACCCTGTCGGGGTTAACTCTCTCTCTATTTCCCTTGCTGCATCTCTCATGGAAGAAATAATTTTTTTAAAAGAGTCTATATCTTGCCTAGATCTCTGTCTCTAATATTATTCTCTACTTAAAGGAGCCAGGGCTCCTGAGAAATGGCCAGACCAGTCCTTGGACAGGTGAACAAGAAATGTATTAGAGACTATGGAATCTGATTAAAAGGACACAGAAGCCAATGTGAGGGCCTCTCTGGCCAAATATGGGATGATCTGAGCAGCAAAAATAATAGTGCAAAGATGTGAAACTCTGTAAGTTAAAAGAGGAGTTCGTGGTCAAAAGATGAAAAACTATCTCAGTATTATGTGGCTTCCAGGGGCTTCCTTTATAGAAAATAAAATGTCCTCAATTGGCTCTTTTTCTTTTCCTTTTTTTTTTTTTTTTTTTGCCAGAGGGTATATTCACCTACTAGAAAGAGACAAAGAGACAGAGAGGGGAAGAGGGAATGGGATAAAGCATCCTCCAATGGGGCATGGTCATACCACAATCCCTTCTCTGTTTTTCTGCCCTGTTGGGGTTTGGGGCACACATACACACACATGCACCTGGAGTGTTTTTCAGGCTGCCAGGTCCAGAATTCAAACTGTATGCTCAACCATTTGGGATCTAGTTCCCTTAACTACCAGGCATAAGGCCAGCCTGCCTCTTTTGTTTTATGAGAGGAAGAGTGAGAGAAAGATAAGCACTCTCAACAGGGTTCCACACCATGATCCCTAGCCCCAACCTTCCTAGCCAGCCAGGATCATGGGTGTACATGCAAGTGCCAGTGTATTTCGATAAAAGAACCCAACCATGATCCTCAATATGGCTTCCAGCATTACCGAGCAGCATGCTACTTCTGTACCACTGTGCCTGGGGCATTCTGCTACCTCTTAAACCTACATGTTCTAATTTTTCCTTAGTGTTATCAATAGTGGAGGAAGGAAGTTAGTGTCACCTTGGCTGAGCTCCTGTATTAAGGCTGCTCTGAAAGGAAGCCAGGATGAGGGTGCATAGGTGAGTCACCATCAAACCAACCATGACTGAGAGACTGGAATAGCTGTAACTCCCATGTGGGCAAGAGAGAGAGAGTGAGAACGAGCAAGCAATGTGTAAACAAATGACTGCAGCATAGATGGATGTGTCTATGATAGGGTGCTTCAATTAGACTTTTCCTCATGTAAACAAAAACCCAACTCAAATGAACCTAAACAGTAAAAAGAAGTTGGTGATTCATATAATCAGAAAGTCTAAACAGTGCTTCTCAAAGTGTGGTCCTCAGCCTAAAGTCGTCCATAAACCGTCACTGGCCCACAGTGAAATAGCCACATTGTGGAAATAGCTACGTGCATGATCATCTTTCTACAAACTTCCTTTCTTTCATTATTGAAAACGCTAAAGGATAGTAAGAATACCTGAAGTTAAAAGGAAATGGAAGTACCACTTTTTATGAAGGAACCCTCTAGAAGCCATATAACTAATTTTTGTTGTATGTTACAAAATAGTCAATAAAATAACAGAACCGTAAAACTAGGAATTAAAATAAAAATGATGTTAGTACAGACAGAGGAAAACTGGCCTGAAGAAGTGATCTCGGGACCAGCAGTTAGCGTAATGGCTATGTTGCTGGACTCCCATGTAGTCGACTGCGGTTCGAGTCCCGGACCTGGTGGCTTAAACTCACGCCGGGCGCGTGTGTGTGCATGCCCAAGATCCCGAGAGGAGAATGGAGGAGAAGGGATTGCAGCGTGGCCATCCCCCCTGGGGGGTGATTTCTCGCTTTCTATCTCTCTGTCTCTCTCTGTCTGGCGAGTGTACGCGCCCTGTAGCAAAAACCTCTCCAAAAAAAAAGAAGTGATTCTCAGTTCTGATCCCTCATTGGAATCACCCAGTAAGGACCAACCACGGTGGCCCGCACAACTATGATGCTGTGCTCTGCTGGCTGGGACCATATGGGAGGGTCAATTTCCCATCCAGACTAAAAGCCAGGTGTGGAGGCAAGTGCCTGCAGTTCCAGTGACTTGGGAGGCTGAGGTGGGAGGATCATGAGCTCAAGGCTGGCCCGGTCAACAGGACAAGACCTTGCCTAAAAAAAGACCTAGGTATGGTAATGTGTACCTATACTCCTATAGCTGCGAGGCTAAGGCAGGACGATCGCAAGCGAGACCTATCTTGAAAAACAAAACAAAAAAAACCTTGAGATTTTTGCTTAAATTGGCCTAAGGTGAGGACTATGTAATAGTTACATCGCTGGACTCCCATATAGTTGACTTTGGTTCAAGTCCTGGATGGCTTAAAATTCACACTGGGTGCGTGCCCAAAATCCTAAGAGAATAATGGAGGAGAGGGGATTGTTGCATGGCCACTCCCCCGCCCCCACCCCCACCCCCGCCGGGTGATGATTCCTTGCTTTCTGTCTCTCTGTCTCTCTAGTGAACACACATGCCCTATAGCAAAAAAAACTCCCAATCAATCAATCAATCAATTGGCCTAAGGTGAGGACAAAGCATGACTACTTTTAGAGGCTCATTCTGTGATTCTAATGTGTAGCCAGAGTTGAGAACCAGTGGTTTGTATTCAGACTGGCCTCAAATGAAGCTTGATTCAATGGTCAAGAATTGTGAAGGCCGGGAACCAGCAGTTAGCGTAATGGCTATGTCGCTGGACACCCACGTAGTCGACCGCGGTTCGCGTCCCGGACCCGGTGGCTTAAAACTCACGCCGGGCGCGTGTGCGTGCGTGCCCAAGATCCTGAGAGGAGAATGGAGGAAAAGGGATTGCAGCGTGACCAACCCCTCTGGGGGGTGATTTCTCACTTTCTGTCTCTATGTCTCTCTCTGTCTGTCTGGCGAGCGCACACGCCCTATAGCGAAAAACCTCTCCAAAAAAAAAAAAAAGAATTGTGAAGGCCCAATATTCTCATAGCATTAACACTTGCTTAGAAAAGAAGAAAGAACTGGGACCAGCAGTTAGCGTAATGGCTCCGTTGTTGGACTCCCATGTAGTTGACTGTGGTTCGAGTCCCAAACCCGGTGGCATAAAATCATGCTGGGCATGTGTGCGTCTGATCGTGCCCAAGATCCTAAAAGGAGAATGGAGGAGAAAGGATTGCGGTGTGGCCATACCTCCTGGGGGGTGATTTCTCGCTTTCTGTCTCTCTCTGTCTTTCTGACAAGCGCATGCACCCTATAGCAAAAACCTCTCAAAAATTTTTTATATTTATTATTATTAATATTTAATTTGCTATAGGGCATGTACACTTACCAGAGAGATAAAGAGGCAGAGGGAAAATGAGAAAGCAAGCAGCTAGATCTGGAACACAAACTGCAGCTAGCCATGTGGGAGTCAAGCACCTTCATTTAATTCTTTTTGCCCCAGTGTTTGTTACAGGCATGTGTGCTTCCACAGACAGAGAGAAAGAGGGAGAGAAAGTGAGAAACCACTCCCCCAGGGGATGGTCATACCACTCCTATCAGATTTGGGGCATGCATGCACAGGATTTTCAAGCCACTGGGCCTGGGACCTGAACTGTGCGGTCAGCCATGTGGGATCCAATACCTTAACCTCCAAGACACCTAATGACCCATTCATTTACATATTTTAAATTGAGGCATATATGTAGTAAAGTACACAATCTTAAGGTTGCAATTCAAAGAATTTTTAGACACACGCACACACCTGTATAAATACTACCCAGACACAGAACATTTCAAACACCCTGAAAACTTTTACTCTTACTTTCTATGGAGTCACAGATCAGATTATGAACAATGGTGGGTTGTCCAAGTGCTACGGATTGAATTGGAATTCCCAGTACTTCATATTTGAAGCTATAACTGCAATGTGACTATTTGGAAGCAGGGTCTTTAGGAGGTAATTAAAGTTAAATATGATCATAAGCATGGGGCTCTAATCCAGCCGCACTGGTGTCTTTATAAAAAGAATCAGAGAGACCAGAGCTTTCTCTGTCTGGAAACACACGAATTTGAGCACATGTCATGTGAACACATAGCAAGATGGCGGCTGTCTATAAGTCAAGAGAAGAAGCCTTAGCCTCTTGCCAGCATCTTGATCTTGGACGTTCCTGCCTTGAAACTGTGATAAAATTACTTTCTATTGTGTAAGCCACCCAGTCTATGGTATTTTGTAAAGTCAGCCTAAGCAACTGACACACCGTGTGACACATACCAAGATCAAAGAGAGGTGGAAGAAGTTTTGAGCAGAAAACTACCTTGGTGGGAGCTTGGGCAGCTGAGTCACAATGCAAGGAGGCGGCCTGTGCCCAACATGGGTGGGAGGACAGTGCTGGCAGCACAGCCTGGAGGGCAGACAGCCCCTCCAGCCACAAAGTTTAGTCCACTTCCAGGCTGATTTGGACATACTGCAAGGAGATGTTTGATAAATTCGGAACTATAGTTAAATGTCAACCAACAGCCTCCCACCCATCTGTCCCTTAGGAAGTACTCCAAGATGTCCCAACAATCTAATAGGGCTTTCATTTTGTTTTCCTGATCCAAATGGGAGCCTGGTGGGCAGGCCCATCTGAGCATTTACTTATTAGGAAAAACCAACCCACACCATGAAATAGAGTTCTGTAATTTACCAACCAGCTAATGCTGAACCACCTTCGAAAACAATGCACTGGGGCAGCCATGATGTTACTTTGATTTTTAGATGGTGGTGGCCCTTCCTCACTTGAAAATTGTCCAGGGATAGCTTGGAACAGTCAGTCCGGGTCCAGACTCCTTTATTTTGACATTATCTAATCACTTGTCCACTTGCAAGCTTCTGTCTGCTAAGATGGCTACCTACCAGATTTGTCACTCTGTGTGTTAATGTTTTAGTGACAGAGTTTTTAGTCTCTGTCTCTGCAATTATTTGTATTTCTCTATAAATTAGAGTTCCCATCCTTTTTTTTGGTTGTTGTTGCTTTCATTAATTTTCTCCCTATTTCTTACTGCAATGTTGCAATGCAGCCTGCTCACCCACCTGCAAGGTAACAACCACCATGGCAGGCTCTCCTCTCTGGGCTGCCATGTTGGGAGGCATGGGAAATTTATACTCCAGACCCCAGGTAGTAGGTACTTAGAGGCAGGGAAGAAGACACAGTGACATGGGGCTCTGCTATAGGCTCTCTCTTGGCTGCAGACTGCTGCCATCTCGTTGTATCCTACATGATGGAGAGCAGAGTGAGCTCTCTGGGGTTCTTGCATGAAAGCATTAGTGCCACTCATGATGGCTCTAAGCCCCCAGGTACCCCACCTCTTAATACCATCACTTTGGAGGTTAGGATTTCAGCAGATGAATTGGGGCTGGGGACACAAACACCTATTCACTCTTTCCACCTCTGCAACCCACTCCATCTACCTGCTGAAGTGGTTCTCATCTTGGGCCCTGCCAACTTCCTTGTCACTATACCCAGTTTTCCTTTTCAGTCCTCATCGTGCTTAGCATCTACCACCACTCAAAATTTAGGCTTCTTTTCCCTCAAAGGCCACCCTTTCCCCTAATTTGCAACTTCACGCAGGGCTCAGATCAGTTAGACTCTTTTCTCTTCTCATTGCACCGCAATCTGAGGACCTTATCCACTCATTGTCAGCCTGGGATAATTCAGTTAGGGCCTTGCCATCCACTTGAAATCTAGCTGAACCACCAATCTCACAATGGTGAATTCAGAGGCCCTTCCTCACCTCCCAAGGGACTCTGGTCACATCCCCTCCTGGGATCTGGTTTCCTTGCCTGACTACATGAGGTAGACTCTGAGGGAAAACTCAGCCTTGTCTTTGGTCCCCCACAACATATAAGCACACTCCATTATGGTATTACTAGTGTTTGCCAAAGGTGCCCAGCCTCTGCCATCTTGCTTTTTTCTCTTCTTTCTCAGCTTCTCTCTCCTCTACCTTTCGTTTTGCCATGGCAACTCCAAAGTCCTCCCTGTCATCTGAAATGTTTTCTCCTCCTCTGAATATTGAGATTTACTGACACCCAGGCCCTCTGGGAGTGGGAGTTTAACCTTCTAAAGCAATCTCTTAGCACGATGTTTTCCCACACAAAACCAATTTCTTAACAGAAATTGTAGAGCCAACTATTAATAATAATAATAATAAAAGATCTTTCTGATTTGTTCCCGCCATGCTTCTTCTTCTCAGCCCCAGCCCCACATGTAACATGGGCACTTCAGAACCAACATGTCCAAAGAGAACCCATCATCCTCCCTTCTCGGCCAAATCTTCGCTCTTCAGTCTCATGACATGCACCCCCATCTAACCAGGCACGTGGGCCAACCCTGACTGTCCAGGATGACACTGAATGGACAAAGTCCACAGTGAGAAGAAAAAAGGATTGGATCTGAGCCCTGTGTGAAGTTGCAAATGTAGGGAAAAGGGTGCTCTTCGAGGGGGAACAGGCCTAAATGTTGAGTAGTGCTGGAAGCTAAGTGTGATGAGAACTAAAAAGAACCCACTAGATATAGTAAGGAAGTCAGGAGAGTCACTTCTTGGCCAAAAGGCAATTTCTGGGTCCACCCCCCTCCCATTCATCCTCACAAGGCACCCAGGCATCTCCCTAAAATGTAAATCTGATCTCAACACTACAACACTACTCTGCTTTAAACTCACCACTGTCTTCAGTCTGACACCCCACCCTCGCTCCCTGCTCTAGTCTACTGAGCTGCCCTGGTTTTTCCGGGGGCCCCACTTTCTCCACTCTCCAGGTCTTTGTACTAGCTCTCCTCTTCCTGAAGTGCCTTTCTATCTACGCTGTCCCTTCTCCTTGCTATCTTAGGCTTGTTCTTCATGTCTCACTTTATCTGTTACCTTTTCTGGAACTCTCTCCCGCACCCTCCACTTGGATCTAGGCGCCCTTCCCATCATGGGTGGTGTTCAGAGCGTCTTCTACAATCATAATAATGTGAACACTATTGACTTAGTTAGACACTGGGAGAAACTGTTCTCTCTTGGGAAGATAAAGAGGGGAAAGGGTGTGTCGATGTGTGGAAATGTGTAGAAAGAGAAAGGTAATGTGGTAAAAGAATTTAATCTTCCTCCTCCATAGTAAGAAGCCAGAAGTCAGTAGGTGACTGAGGGGCTGGATGGTGGTAAATGCGATGCTCAGAGAGGGTGACCCACATGGGAATGCTCTGGGTTCCAGAGACCTCCTGTGTGTACCTGTGATCCAGAGCTGGCTTAGGCAGGGGGTGAACCATAGAATCAAAACCATGCTCAGGGTGCTCTTGCTGCTTCTCTGTCTCTCTTGCTCATAAGAGAAATAAGTAAATAAACTTAAGGAAAAGAAAAAATAAGAAGTAGGTGATGGTTCAAATAAATTAATAGTCATATAATCATGTTATTTAGAATTACACAAATAAATACCAAAAAAAAAAAAAACTTTAGAGTTTGACCTTTGTAGGAGACTATTGCTATTTAATTGATGCTTAATGTACAACAAATAAAATTAGGACAATATGGGACCAGCAGGTAATGTGGTGGTTAAGGCACTAGACTCCCACATGGCCAACCACAGTTTGAGTCTCGGATTTCATAGCTTTAAAATCATGCCAAGCATGTTTGCATGCATGCCCAAAATCCCAGGAGGAGAATGGACAAGAGGGGACTGCAGTGTGGTCATCCCCCCAAGGTGGTGATGTCTCACTTTCCCTCTCTCTCTCTCTGTCTCTCTCTCTCTGGCAAGTGCATGCACCCCATGACAAAAACCTAACAAACAAACAAACAAACAAACATAACAAACAAAACATACATCAGTTCTACTAGGTTCAGGGGTAGAGGTGAAAAATACAGAGTTGTTATCCTGAAAAAATTTTTACAAAAATAAGTAAAATGGATCAAATGAGAGTGGCTCTGCTCAGGGTAGAGGGCGGAACCCTGGGTTCTGAGAGTACAGTGTGAAACTATACAAGCAGTGGCTTCACAAAATTCTCTGGAAAAGAAAGAGAACCATCCAATGCTCCGGATGAGAAACAGCCACTTGAATGACGATGAATCTTTCTGTGATTTGTGATGGGAGAATTTGGCCACATTTGGTTTCTACAAAGAAGCTAATGCAGACATCTCTTGTAGTTTATCCAACATTCAGATCTACAGGAAGCAGGAGTCTCTCCCCAGGCTGACGAGCCTGCAATCTATAAATTGTCACCTGCTCCACGTTCGAGCAGCTGTGTCTTTCAGAGATGGTCTCTCCCAGTTAATGATCTGTCTTTCTGATCCAAGAGAGTGTCTTGAGAAAGAGCACTGGAATAAGCTTTGTTCCAGAACTGTCTCTAACAAGATCTTGGCCGTATTAAATCAAAGAAACTGCATATTTTGATTAGGATCTTCCTGGGCCAAGTTTTTACATAGACTCTCAGCAATGTCAACGCATGATATATAATTATAGTATCTTTAAATTGGGAAGAGGCTGCATGAAGACGCTACTGCAACACACTGTGTTTAGAAAACCTTTCAGCCCAAACCATGTGGGACAGGGACATCTTTGTACTCTTATTCTACAGTCACATATAAAATTTATTTTTTGGAAGCCTTAGGAAGCTACATGCATTTATACCTATTTGCAAAATCTGCAAAAGGGAGCACAAGGTATTGGGAAAGTCATATGTGGGCTTTTTCCCAAAGATTTCAAAGAATACCTCTTTTTATGGAGTTTTTAACATAGAAGTCTTTTTTTTCCCCCCAATGATTTAACTTTATACATTTATTTTTTATTTTAATTTGACCAGAGAGGGACAGATTGAGACAGGGGAGACAGAGAGAAAGAAAGAGAGCCGCCAGGTCTGGGACTTGAATCACAGTCAGCCATATGGGAGTCCAGCGCCCTTAACCACCACGCCACCTGCTGGTCCCATATAGAAGTCTTTTTTATTTGTAGTTTTTAAATTCAAAAACATTTAAGGCTTTATTTATTTGTTAAAAGTCTTTTTAAATTTGGGGCTGGCAGGTGGTACAGTGGTTGAAGTGCTGGCCTCCCACATGGCTGACTGAGGTCTGAATCCCAGACCTGGTGGCTTGCTTTCTCACTTTCCCTCTCTTGCTCTCTGTGTCCCTCTAGCCAAATTTAATAATAATAATAATAATAATAATAATAATAAATAAATAAAATAAAAAATTCTTTAACTTTTTTTTTTAATTTGCCAGAGGGTGCATGTGTTCATCAGAGACAGGGAGGAAGCACCCTCACAATGGGGGTGTGGTCACACTGCAACCCCTTCTCTTTCATTTCTCCATCATGTTGGGATTTGGGCACAAACACATGCATGTGGTTTTTAAGCTGCCAGGGCTAGGATTTGAACCACATGGTCAGCCATGTAGGGTCCAGCTCCCTTAACTGCTAGGCCATGGGGGTCAGCCCAAGACTTTATTGTTTTAATTAACAGCATAATTGGAGGAAGGTACAGAGATCTCCACATGCACAGCCTCCTTCACTACTAAATCCCCTAACCTGTGTGTCATACTTATTATAACCAATGAACCTGCAGTGACACATCAGTTTCCCCAGAGTCTATAGGTTGCATTATGTGCAACTTCTGGTGTTGCTCATCCTATGGTTGAGGACAAAGGGATCCACCACTACAGTAGCACGTAATATTTTCACTGCCCTAAGTAGAGGCCCTTTGTTGAGGTGTGTTCCCAGGTTTGCCCCTTTATCTGAGAACTCATACTCAACATTATTCCCAAGAGAAGGTTTTGCCTCACCTAAAGCCCACATACTCATCACCCTCTGCCCTGGGGATCTGAAGTGGGGACACCCAGAGGCAGTCAGTGAGTTTGGGCACCACACTTGTGAGGTTTGTGGAAAGACAGCCACATTTCAGCAGAGATGAGAAAGCCATCTGCAGAGGAAGGGAGGACAAGAGATGTGCTGGAGAGGCAAAGAGGAGAGACTTCTTTCCTGAGACAGGCTGCCAGGCAGAGTACAGAGCCCTCAAGGCAGACAGTCAGAGATAAAGAGACCAAGCAATAGAGACGGAAAGATGCCAAAAACAGAAAGAGGTATAGACCGAGAGAAAGACGGAGGCACCAAGAGAGGCCATTTTGGCTCCTCCATTGTCTCTGCCCCTTAGCCTGGCTATTCCTCAGCCAGGACTCCTGAAGCTGGCCCTGCCACTGGCAGGTAACTACCACCCTCCTCTTTCTTTTTGTTTTTCTTTTTAAAATTTGCCAGAGGCATGGGTGCTTGCCAGAGAGAGTTGGGGAGGGGGAGGGGAAGTGAGAAAGGAACTCCTAGGGGGTGTGGTCACACTGCAATCCCTTCTTCTCCATTTCTCCACTCTGTTGGGATTTGGGGCACACATGCACATGTGCCCAGCATATTTCTCAAACTACCAGGGCCAAGACTTGAACCATATGGTTAGCCATGTGGGATCCAACTCCCTCAATCAACTACCAGGCCATGCGATCAGCCAACCCTTTTATTTCTTCCTTTTCTTCCCCCAGTGGTGGTAATGGTGGTGGTGGTGGTGTATGTGTTTGTGTGTGTGCATGTGTATGTATCACAATCCTCCTGCTCCAGACTCCTAAGTAGCTGAGATGTGTACCACTGAGCCAACCTTAGGGCAGGCCAGAAATCAAACCCAAGTCCCTCATGTGGCCTCAGCTTGCTGAACAGTAGCAATCAGCTCACACTACCCACTGAGCCTCCCCTTTTCTTCTTAACTGGGGGAAAGGTGCTCTGTCCCTTTGCATTTGCATAGTCCCTGGTGAGTCAGTCACCAAACAGTGCTTGAGATAGAGGAGCAGGGGCTGCTGTTTTGTGTCTGTCTGGTAATTAATTCACTTTTATCCTTTTTGGGTGTGGGGAGGGGCATTCTGGCTCCCCCCACAAAAGGATGAGAATTAGGCACGTCAGTCAGGATAATAAAATTGCTAAGTATGTCTCTTTGTTCAGACACCAGTATTTTTTTTTTTCAATCTCTAGTCATTAAGTCAGTGCTGCTGTAGGAGTGACATTTACGTGACTGAGTTTTTATTTTTGTTCCCAAGGTACAAAAAGTACTGCCTACCTTCCTAACATGTACCGGATGATGATGTGTCCAAGGCAGTCGCTGTGGAGCATTCAGGGAACACAGGAACAGCTGGTCCTGGGTAGAGTACAAACCCCACAGCAGCAGGTCCTATGATGGTTTTGTCCAGGAATTATTTATACATAGAAGATACCCAATAAATCCAGTTTAAAAACATGACCAATGGAAGTACTGACTGAAGTATCTAGGGATATAGCCTGGCCACAGCAGTAATAGAGGGGACAGAGAACAGGGGTGAGGGCCTAGGCTTCAGGGGTTTCCTCCATCTTAAGGTGGGCCTCTTGGGGCCCCTTTCCTTCCATGGAGCTGTTCGTGACACATGCCTGGACAGAGTTAGCCTTCAGCTATGTGCACCCTGGAATGCCAGGCTCAGGAGGAAGGATGAAGAGGCTCAACTTCCGGTCTGGCTAGACTCAGAGAACAAAGGGCTGCTGCAGGTTCAGAGGAGTCTAGCTCATTAGGATGGCAGCCAGAGCGGGAGCCGAGACAGGGACACTGGTGCTTTTCCTTCATCACAATGAATGCCGTGCTGGGATCCCATAGGCATTGATCTCCCCACTTCTATGGTACCCTCTTTACCTCAGGGCCTGGCCATGTTTCCACATGTCCTGCTCCACTTCTGTGAGTGGGTTGTCCAGGCTGAGTCCCACCAGTGGCACATCATGATTATGGGATCTGAAAAGAGTATTGCTTGGGTCATATCCCAGAGCCAAAGCTGTTGAGGTGGGCTGGCCTCCAACCTCCCGCTTGCCCTGATGACCTGGCTGAAGGCCAACATTGCACTCCGATTGTTGATTCAATCATCTGTTCACCTGGTCATGGACTGAGTGCTAGCTCCTACTAGAAACTACATTCTAGGAGAACAGAAGCTGATGAGCCCACAGAAGGTGTTCCACCACTGTGGGTGATATGATGAGGGTGGGATGATGCAGTCTTTCTTCTTCAGGAGTCCTGTAGTTTCTGCGTCTCACCGAAGGCCATTTCCCTGAGTTTCTGGGTCTGAGATTTCCTTGCATTGTCTTCCCTCATGTAGTGACACTTTTTCACTTAAGGACTACGTAGTTTTCACCCTATTGTCTCAGGCATTGACTGTTGTTGTGTGAAGTTCAAGGCTGTCCCAATTATTAAGCTCACTGAAAGGCATCCACTTTTTGTTTTGTTTTGTTTTGTTTTTGGAGAGGTTTTTGCTATAGGGCGCGTGCACTCGGCAGACAGACAGACAGAAAGCGAGAAATCACCCCCGGGGGGGGGGAGGTGGCCACGCCACAATCCCTTCTCCTCCATTCTTCTCTCAGGATCTTGGGCACAAATGCACACGCACCCGGCGTGAGATTAAGCCACCACGTCCGGGATTCGAACCGCAGTCGACCACATGGGAATCCAGCAACATAGCCATTACGCTAACTGCTGGTCCCTTTTTTTTTTTTTTTTTTCCTCCAGTTTTTGCTATAGCACTTCTATGCTCACCAGGAAGAGACAGAGAAAGAGAGGGAAAGTGTAAAAGCACCCCATAGGGGAGGGAGAGACAGAGAGAAGAAAGAAAGAGAGAAAACACCCAATAGTGGGTAAGCGATCTTAGCTGCAATCCCTCCTCCTCCATCTCTCCCTCCTTTACGAGATTCTGGGCAAGCATTCACAAGCACCTGGCATGTTTTCAAGCCACCAGGTCCAGGTTGCAAACTGTGCTATCAGCCATATGTAATCCTACCACCACACCACCAGTTGGCCCTAAGTATTTTTTTTTTCTTCTTAAAGTCTTTATTTTTATACTTAGTTCAAGGATTTCATCAGGATATAGCTCAGGGTCAGGTTGATGTTTCATCTTAATTGGGAAAAGAGGACCCATTTCAATTCGCTTTAAAGTTTTTCATTCATTTATGTGAAAACTATGTGTATTGAGAGCTTACTAAATGCCAGGCACTTTTTTTTTTTAGAGGTTTTTGCTATAGGGTGCGTGTGCTTGCCAGAAAGACAGAGAGAGACAAAGAGACAGAAAGCGGGAAATCACCCCCCAGTGGGGATAGCCACACCCAATTCCTTCTCCTCCATTCTCCTCTCAGGATCTTGGGCACGCACGCACATGCACCCAGCGTGAATTTAAGCCACCGGGTCCGGGACTCAAACCATAGTTGACTACATGGGAGTACAGCGACATAGCAATTACATCAACTGCTGGTCTCAATGCCAGGGACTTTTTAAGTTCTGGGGAGAACAGCAGTGAAGAAAACAGACAAAACTCTCTGTCCTTGTGGATTTTACAACTGCATGCATGTAGGGAAAGAAGAGACAAGAGAGAATATACAAGTTTCTGAAGATGAATTTTGTTCAACTTGATTTATTTTTATCCAGAAGCTTAAGGTTTGTCCTCCTCGCCCCATGCTGTATCTTCATACTTTATCCTAAAAGCCTGGCATTATCTCTTGCTTTCATGTCTTCATTAATATCCTTCACTCACCATATAGGTTTCTCTTATCTATATACTGTTTAACAATCCAATTTTGTGTAAAACTATTCATTACAGCTTCTAGAGACAGTCTACTGTGAAGAAGCACCCACTACCCCAATACTGTCTTTGTCTAACTCCCTGAGCATAGGTAATCACTGTTTTCTATACTCTTACATTCATGTGCAATAGTTATTTCAGAGGATAGAATTATCTTTTTTTGGGGGGGGGGGGAGTTTGCTATAGGGTGCGTGCACTCACCAGAAAGACAGAGAGGCAGAAAGTGAGAAATCACCCTCCAGGGAGGTGGGCACCCTGCAATTCCCTTCTCCTCCATTCTCCTCTCGGGATCTTGGGCACGCACGTACGTGTGCCTAGTGTGAGTTTAAGTCACCAGGTCCGGGACTCGAAATGCAATAGACTATGTAGGAGTCCAGCAACATAGTCATTAGTAACATAGTCAACTGCTGGTCCCCAGAGAATAGGGTTATCAATATGATTTTGCTGCTTTCTTTCACTTCTGTGCTTGGGGCTTTCTCACCAGGACAGATTAATTTTCTTCCTCTTACATTCGGAATTCCTTGCAATAATTCATGTGTAAGTCCAACAAGAACAAGTGGTTTTTTTCTTTTTTAAAATCACTAACTCTTGTAGTATATACTATGTACTTCAAGAATTTTGTGGAAAATGCAATAAGTGAGTTTATTCTGTTGCAAATAATTTTTGAAACCCACACATGGTTTTTTCATAATAAGCATTTTCCTTGAACTTTTTGAAAGCCCCTTGTATGTGTTCAAAAGAGAAAAGGAAGGAGAGAGAGGAGGGGAAGGAAGAAGAGATGATTTAAATCGTGCCAGAGATTCCGCCTACATTGCCTTCAGAATGTATACTGCAGGATGAGTGGAATGAGAGCTGATGGGATCTGTGGTGCTCCGAGTGGGTTTCCCATGAGTCCCATGTGCCTCTTGCACCATGAGCATTTCATCGTGAGAAGTGTGACTCTAATGTCTAAAGATGTATATTTTTCAAACAACATGACCCATGAGGCGTATCAACTACTTAATCTGGTGCTCAACCAAAGAAACAACCATCTGTCCTGACTCTGGAAGAAAAACAGGCTGAGCCAGATTTCTGATAAATAGTACTGGATAGTATGGAAATGTATGAGTAATTTAGGGGGTTTTCATGAGTAACTCTGACTAGATGTGAGAAAGTCTTACACAATGTTTAAGAATCCATCCTCAGGTACGATGTGACCCCGGGTACCAGACTTATCAATCACAGTGTCTGGAAGGCCATGCCCCTTCTGACTAAGGCAGATAGACACCTCACCCTATAAAGTCTCCAGTTTTAAAAAATTATGTATTTAATTTTCTTTATTTATTCATTTATTTTAATTTGGCCAGAGAGAGAGAGGGAAAGTAAGAAAGCAAGCCACCAGGTCCAGGACTTGAACCATGGTTGGTCATGTGGGAGTGTCCAGCACCTTAACCATCACACCACCTGCTGGCCCCGAGCCTCCAGTTTACAGGTCTCTGACAATCTACAGCGCGGCTTTGTACAAAAAGATGAGAAGAGCCAATCAGATTCCATTTCTCTGGAATCTGAAATTGTAAACAGCCAAAGTATGTGGCATGTAGCCATGGGAGCTGACACTTCTTGAGATGTACCGTTATTTCTCCAATAGTCTACTGATTATACAGCTCGGCCCTATTCATTGTGGGAGGCAGCCTCATGAACACAAATCATTAACACTTACTGAGTCCCTACATGTGCCAGGTACTGCTCCAGGCACTGAGGATGTAGTGATGAACAGGATCCCTGCTCTTACAGAACTCACCCAGCAGGGGCTCTCGGCAAGCAATAAGTAAGTACACAAGTAAGATGGTAAGAGAATGACAGAAAGCCCTAAAGTGTTGGAGCAAAGCCACGAACTCTTTTTCCAAGTAACTATTTCCTTTTTGAGAACTATCTCTTGGTTTGCTATCAGATGCCACTGTTGCTTTTAAGTATGGAAGGGTAAATGTACGATGGTAAGCAAATGGGTAGACATAGAGGAAATATATCCTCAACTCACAACCCAAACCATGGAATGTTCTTTTTTTTTAAAAAAAAAAATTAAGTTTATTTATTTCCTCTGAGAAAGAGAGAGAGACTGACTGACCCAACAGGGTCTTCATACCATACCCAGCAAGTTCAGGGAGGTCCCAGGATGTGACCAAGGACCTTTGCCATGTGGGTCCAGTTGGGTTCCACCGTGCCACCACCTGACTATGAACGCTCTTCCTGTTTGGAGAATCTCCTACTTTATGAACTTACACCTCCCCATGGTGGAAGCCAAAAACTTTCCTAGTCTCTCTTGCAGATGAGACACAGCATGTGGCTTAAGATGCCACCAATGAGATAAACTGCATGAGGCTGAATTACGCTGGGAAGCAGGTGCCAAGGACCCTCTGATCAGGATGAGAGCAAGTCCATCCAGCTCCCAGAGATGGCAGCAGCAGGCACTGCAATAGCGGTTTCCACCTTCGAGTGCCCACCAGGGCAAACTGTGTGTGTGCAGTAGAGGCTGTAGGAAAACGGCTCTGGGCAATGGCCTCCACCCTGGTTCTCTGATTCTCTTAAGATTTTTTGAGACACCTAATATGCTTGAATAAATTCTTACTTAGCATAAACTAGCTAGTGAGGAGTTGGTTGCTCTGAATCAAGGGTTCTTACTGGTACAAACAAGAATTTCAGGAAGATTAGTGCTAAGAGAAAGTTGATACAAGGTGATTTGTGTGAAAGAGTGATAGGCAGAGATGGGGACAATATTTGACAAGGTGGTCAGGGAAGCCTCTCTGAGGAGGTGACATTTGAGCTGAGATCTGAAAGATGAGAAGGAACCAGCCATAGAAAGATCTGAGTAAGGGGATTTTTAGGTAGAGGGAGCAGGAAATATAAAGGATGAGCTTGGGATGTTGAGGGGCAGATGAAAGGCTGCTGTGTTTGGAGCTTAGTGCAGGTGGGTAAAGAGGGACATGATGAGACAGGAAAGTGGGTAGGAACAAGTTCAGGCCTTGCAAATCATGGTCTGGCCTTTGTCTTTATTCTAAGGTTAGTGAGAAGACATTAGATAGTTTTAAATAGGGTGTACTATGGTCCCCAAATGATCCTTGCCTTCTGGAATTTACAACCTGTAGCCTCTCCTGCATGAATAGAGTGACCTGTGCATCCAACAGAACACTGTAGAAATGAGTGAGTGACTTCCAAGGCTAGGTCATAAAAAGCACTGTTTTCTTGAATGACTCCCTCTAGGAAGCCAGTCACCATGCTGTGAAGACACTCAAGCAGCCCTAAGGCGGGGCCCACGAGTGAGAAACTTTGGAAGTGGGTCCTCCATGCTATCAAGCCTTCAAATGGTTACAACTCCAACTGACATCTCTATTATAACTTCATGAAAGACCCGGAACTGATCCACCCAGCTAAGCAGCCCCACATGAGTGTCAGGTAACAAATGTTTACTGTTGTAAGTCACTAAATTTGGGGGTAATTTGCTATCTCTACCCATTGTTCATAGCTCCCATGTGGTCCAATTGCCCAGTGCCCATGCTTTTGTAATTATTAGGCATTTTGACTCTCAGCCCTGAGCAGGAGCAGTGACAGAAAAAGGAGACAAAATTGTGATGGAAGTGGGAGATCACATGCTGGAGCCAGAAAAGACTGGAGCCAGAGAAGACTGGTGCCCTGGTTAGAGCTGTGTCCTCATGCTATTTGGAAGAGGACAGGGCAGAGATCTGCAGCCCAGCTCGACTGCAGTCTTGGCTCCTCCTACATCCAGGTTCTTTCCTGAGTTCCCACATTTGGATGTCTTCACTGGAAAATTCCCTATAGTTTGGGATGTCATGGGTGAGTCCACATCCTCCTTCCACTTTTCACCAGAGAATTTCCAGACCCTGTGCTGGAGGGTTGGCTGTCATCCTGGTTTCCTCTTCTGGGCTGTGGGCATGCTGGTAGGCACAGCTGCCATCTCTGCCTCTTCCTGTAGCGGTGGCCACACCTGGCCTTGTGTCAGCCTCACCAGCCAGGTGGCATGAGGCTGTGGAATAGAGCCCTCACCTTCACTTCCCAGTAGGAGGTGTTGGGTTGTATGGATTTAGGATTCTGAGCTGTACTCCTCGTTTTTTTGTTCCGGCCGTGCCTGACAGTTGGTTTGGGTTGATTTCAAGGGCATTTTAATGGAATTTAGGGATAGGAGATGCCAGAATCTCCATTCACTTGAATAGCTTCCTCAATCAGATACATAGCATTTTTTTCCTTTTTGTTATTTTTCATTTTGTCATTAATCACAAATCATATTAAATAGAAAACACAAACAATACAAAACCATAAAAAGACAATGCTCTCTTCTCTTTCCACTCTGTTGTTTAGATTATCTCTGTTTTTTCCCTTGCGCAAATCATTTTATGATCATACTTGTTCACATATCCATGTGCAGGTGAACCAGGATTTCCAAAGGATGGATTCCTAAGTTTACCTGCATACCTGATATGTTGATAGATTCTTCTACATGGTCCTTCAAAAGACCCTATCAACACAGGAGGCCCACAGTGCAAAGGGATTCCAAAAGTTCATGGAATATGGAATTGAAAGTATGAGTTCATTTGGGTGCACAGATTTTGAAATCCATGCCTAGATTTTTCATAACATATTTTCCACAAACTTTTTGAAGACCCTCTCAGATACAGTAGCACTCCTTTCCTTTTACCAATGCCAGATACTATCCAATTTTAAATCTGAGTTTTGCTGATCTTCAGTGAGCATGAATGTCTCATTTAACAACTACTGGCTATTTGGACTTCTTCTCCTGTGGATTACCTGCTCTTATCCTTTGATCTCTTATATACTGGAAATTAAAGCTTTATCCTTTGATATGAAGGGGCTCTTTGTATTTGAGGGTATTAAGAACGTTGTGCAGATTATCTGTATTGGTCTCTTATTTTTGTTATGATCTCTGGCTCTGGCTTTTTTTTTCTCTGATTTTTTTCTTTTTTTCTACTTTTTGCTACAGGGTGCACGTGCTCTCCAGAGAGACAGAAACCGAGAAATCACCCCCAAAGGGAGATGGCCACTCTGCAATATCTTCTCCCTCCATTCTCCTCTCAGGATCTTGGGCACGCGTGCACACACGCCTAGTCTGAGTTTTAAGCTGCTATGTTCAGGACTTGAGCTGCAGTCAACTACCTGGTAGTCCAGTGATGTAACTATTATGCTATCTGCTGGTCCCCATTTTTTTTTTCCCTTGGCTTTTAAGGTTTCTAGATTTTGTGCCTTGCATAGAAAGTTTTTCCCTTCTCCAAAAATATAGATATTTCATATTTTCTTTTAAGACTTTTATAATTCTATTTGATAGCAAATGCTACCCTGTCCTCCAGAAAGGGTGTAACAATTTCCATTCATCGCTTCAGCAGTAAGTGCCTTATTACCATGCCCTCACCTAAGCATTAGGAACCTCTTAAAACCCTGGCTAGTGGTGACTAACACATATCTTGTCATTGTTTAAATTAGTTTATCTTAAAATTTTTTTTATTACATATGTGCTTGCCAGAGAGAGGGAGAAGATAGCACTCCCAAATGAAGCATGGTTGTGCCACAATCCATTCTCTATCCATCCACCCCGTTGGGATTTTGGGCATGCATGCACATGTGCTGGTGGGTGTTTCAAGCTGCCAGGTGGGGACTAGAAACACAGTCTGCCATAAGGGACCCAGATTCCCCAACTCCTAGGTTACACGGGCAGTGTTCTACTCTGTTCTGTTCTATTCTATTGCCAGAAAACATGTGAGAGAGGAAGCAACCCCCAATGAGGTATAGTCACATACGCAATCCTTTTAACCTCCACTTCTCCATCTGTCAGGACTTTGGGCATGCATGTACACATGCCTGATGTGTTTTTCAAGCTGCCAGGGTTGCGTTCGAACCATGCCTGGCCATATCTGGCTTCCCCGGTACAGTGCTTAATTGCTACTGTAGGGCTGGCTCATCTTTAATTATGAGTGAGACCCAGAATCTGTGCAGATGGTTACTAGTTATTTGTATTTCTTTCTCTGTGAACTGCCTGATCATACTCTTGCCCTGGTTTTCCTGCTGGGCTTCTGGGCTTTATCTTATCGATAGAGGGCTCATTATTTATGAATGCAGGAAATGAATCGTGGGCCCTGTCTGTGTAGGAAGCGGTAAATGTTTCTCCGGTTGGTCCTCACCTCTTCTGTCTGCCGGCAGCATCTGCAGTGGGATGGGGATGGGGATGGGGAGGTCTTCGCCATACCCACCTATAGCCATCAGGGCCTGTACTGGGCTTGGCACACCCTTAAGGCCAGGTCCCCCCTTTCCAGGTGTCCTCTGAACACACTGATGGCTGGACTGTCCACCTTCAATTTGATTTCATCTAGCTGCCTTTCACTTTCCAGGATCCTTTATTCCTCATATTTCATGTTTTTAAAGTTTATTTTCTTTACTTTCTGTGAGATAAGGAACATGTGCACACACCAGGGACAGGGTAGGGAAGCACCCCTCTGGTCAAGCTGCAATCTTTTTTTTCTCCACTTTTTAATCCTGGCAGGATCGTGGCCACACACATGGGAGCCCAGCATGAAGCTGATGGTGCCAGGATTTGAACTCCGGTCAGTCACATGGGATCTAGCTTTCTCTGTGCAGCACTTCTTCATGGGCCTGCCCTACTCCTCATAAGTTCTAATAACAAGGACATCCCTCTGCAGTTGTTAGTCCTACTACAGAGTTTTAAAATACACTACCTCAGGTATGTAATACACTAATAAATAAAATACACTATCTCAGGTATGTTTGGAGATGCGCTGGGACAGGGAAGCTGGAACAAGGGCTCAAGCTGATGTCTTGACTCAATCTCTACATTGCTAATTTCTTTCTTTTTAATTTTATTTATTTATTTATTTTTAGAGGTTTTTGCTATAGGGTGTGTATACTCTCCAGAAAGACAGAGACAGAGACAGAAAGCGAGAAATCACCCCTCAGGGAGGAAGGCCACACCACAATCCCTTCTCCTTCATTCTCCTCTCAGGACCTTGGGCACACACGCACACGCACCTGGCGTGAGTTTAAGCCACCACGTCTGGGACTCAAACTGTGGTCTACCACATGGGAGTCCAGCAACACAGCCATTATGCAACTGCTGGTCTCATCACTAATTCTTAAATACTCATATAACCAGTTTCTCTTTTCTTGTGGTTTTAAATTAGATTTTTCTTTGAACTTCAAGGTCCATTATTTCATTCATACAAATGAGATGATCAGGCAGACGTTTTTGAATTAAAAAATTGCTCTCTAGCCCAAAGTCAGCATGTGGTGGGCTAGATGCGCCATGATGATCACTGCAAGGTACTGAGAGATGGCTGCAGGGTGCTCCTTACAGGTAACAGTCCCCTCTCTGGTTAGTCAAGGCAACCAAATGAAAACAACTCAGGAATGGAAAACCCATTCTTAAAGGACAGGCAACGACCAGGGCATCCACACTCACGGGATGGAGCTAAACAATTGTGGGAACGATGGTTACGGGACAGGATGTAAATAGTATAAACCTTGACAATGTAAAAAAATGAACTCACAAAATTTGGGAGGGGGAAGGAGCTAGGAAGTGCTGGTGAGCTCATTTCCTCATCCTAGATCGTGGTTGTCAAGCGATGCTATTCACAGTGGAAACCTGTGGACAGAATAAATCCAGCTGCTTAATTTTTTTCCTTTAGAAAAATAATTCAGAAACATAAAAGAAGCTGCGTAATTATTTGCAGCTCCTCTATTTCTTTCAGTACATTTAGGTTTTCTTTTGTTTGGTTCAATGGAAATACTTTTTCTAAAGAGCGTGGACCACGAGCCCATTTTTATCAAGTTTCCAGCCACCTACCTGCCCTTTCCTCTGCATGAGTGGCTTATAGAGAAGGCTCCATCGATGTTCTCTGGGTGTCAGACATGATGCTTTCTGGGCTGCTGGTTTCTGGGCCACTTGAAAATTTTGTTGTCAATACTCATCAGTGTTACTTACATTTCTTATAATGAGCATACACTATTATGAAAATTAAGCCTTTTTTTGAAAACAAACAAACAAACAAACAATTGAAATACATTTCTGGAAAAGAAAGCAAATGTGCTCATTTGTCAAGCCCTCAGTTTGCTAGTGTGGCACTCTTCAACCAGTGCGGCACGGGGCAGTGGGGTCTGGTCCCCAGTGATCATTCCCAGGCCTGCCCAGAGCACTCTGCAGAGTGAAGGCTGCAGTTCATTTCATTGGTGGTCCAGCTGTAGTGCAGGTCACGGAAATGTGTTGACTGGATACTTCTGGATGCACTTTTGTTTTTCTTTTCTTTTTTTTTTTTGGAGAGGTTTTTGCTATAGGGCAGGTGCGCTTGCCAGAAAGACAGAGACACACAGAGAGACAGAAAGCGAGAAATCACCCCCTAGGGGGGACGGCCACACCGCAATCCCTTCTCCTCCATTCTCCTCTCGGGATCTTGGGCACACACGCACACGTGCCCGGTGTGAGTTGAAGCCACCGACATCTGGGACTCGAACCACAGTCAACTACATGGGAGTCCAGCGACATAGGCATTATGCTAACTGCTGGTCCTCTGGATGCACTTTTTTTTTTTTTTTTTGGAGAGGTTTTTTTCGCTATAGGGCGCGTGCGCTCGCCAGACAGACAGAGAGAGACATAGAGACAGAAAGCGAGAAATCACCCCCCGGGGGGATGGTCACGCCGCAATCCCTTCTCCTCCATTCTCCTCTCGGGATCTTGGGCACGCACGCACACGCGCCCGGCGTGAGTTGTAAGCCACCGGGTCCGAGACGCGAACCGCGGTCGACTACGTGGGAGTCCAGCGACATAGCCATTACGCTAACTGCTGGTTCCCTGGATGCACTTTTGAAGCTTGGGAATCGGGTGCTGTGGCAGGGAAGGGCAGACATACAGTCAGGAGGCCTGGGAGTCGGGTACACCTGGGTTCAGACCCTTGAGCCTTCACTGTTGGGTGGGGTGACCCTGAGCCTCTCTGGGCCTGTTTCTTCTTCCACAGCTCCAAGAAATCATCCTTGCCTTGCCTTCTTTTCAGGGTGCTGTGACGATATGTGCCTCATAACGTCTGATAAATCTGTGGTGGTCACCTGTTACTCTTTATCAACATAGTATTCAGTTTTGACCACCACAGCCAATCCAGTCTACAGGTGAGATCTGAGAGGTCAGAGAGCTCCTGCTGGTGTCTCCGGGTCCTGAGAGCCATTTTTGTACTTTCAGCTCCCTCTAGTGTCCACACTGGGACACAGCCACACGCAACTGGCTTATTACCTGTTTTCCACTGTGGCATATGATACAGAACTCATTAAGCAAATAGAACCAAATAAGAGCAATTTAAAACATTCTTCTCAGGGTTAACATTTTTTTTTTTAACAGACTTCTGCCTTAAGGTACGTGCATTTGCTGGAGAGAGATAGGTAGGGAGAGGGAAAGTGAGAAATCACCTCCCGGGGGGAGGGCCACAACGCAATCCCTTCTCCTTCATACTCCTTCCAGTATCTTTGGCACATATGTACACGTACCCGGAGTGATTTTCAAGCCACCAGGTCCTCCACAGTCGGCCATGTGGGAGTCCAGCGAGGTAACCACGGCGCCATCTGCTGGTCTCACATTTGGTATTTCAAAGCAATTATTATATAAATTCAATGTTTCTAAAGATTTGTCCATCTTGTGGACAAATTTGTCTTTGAAAGGGCAGCAGATTCATGCAACGAATATGTATGGTTGACATTTAGTATTTACTGTGTACTGCACACGATTCTAAGTGTTCAAACTGTATGAGTTCATTTGATCTTCATGCTTTAAGATGGGAGTACTTAATGTCCCGTTTAGACAGAACACTCAGGCACAGAGAGATTTAGTAAAATTTGTTGCTCTGCTCATTTTTGATGGGAGTTGGAGGCTAACTAGTGGGGCAGAGATGAGGAGGGAGCTCCATGGGAGGATGCTGAAGGTTGGGGGGGAGAAAACAGGGGTACTCAGACATCCAAAGGACCAGCAGCAGGTGGTATGGGTGGAGTGGACATGAACCTGAGTTGATGGTGGGGGGCAAATGTGAAGGTTATCAGCTCAGAGGACTGGACAAATTGGCCTGGGGATACTTGATTCCAGGAAGACTGTGGAGGAGGAGGAAGCACATTATGAGAAGGATATGTGACTTGAGAGGAAGTTTACTGGAGCTGGGGAGGACCTGGGGGAAAGGGAGTGGCCAAAGGGCTACGTGTCGGGCAGGGCCAGGTGGGAGGACTGAGCTTGGACAGACAGAATGGGGCCAGAGTTTGGAAATGAGATGTGGGTGCATACAGGGTGGGAATGGAGGTGAGTCTGAGTTAGTTCTCCAGGAAAGGAAGGAGACAGGGCTGTGTTTCCAGAAGACAGGGTTGAGGAAAGGGTGGGTTTTTCAGGAAGGAGGAGACAGGCATTTTCATAGACTGATGGCAAAAAGCCCTTGGGGAGTGCTAAGCAGAGGTCTGTGAGATGGCAATGAGTCCTTGGAGGGCATCGGATCAATGACACAGGCAAGAACTGAGAAGTCAGGAGAGCAGAAGACAGAAGAGGGCGTGGTACAACGGAGGAGGGCAGGAGAGGGCTGGGGAGTGGGCAGTTTGGGCTGTTGAGTTTTCTGGAAGGTCGAAGCAGGTGGAGGGTGCTGAGGATGTCATGGAGGCACCAACCTAGTAGATCAGGCGGGGAAAGAAGCCTGAGAGATGGAGTAAGGGACAAAGAACAGGGCGTGTGTGGATCAGAGCAGAAATGGGGGCTCTGGAAATTAGGGTCAGAGATGGGACTTCCAAGGAGCGGTGTGTCCCAGTGTGTATGATAGGAATGCCTGAGCAAAGGGCTGGTGCAGTACCTGCCTCACGGAGGACCAGAAAGCTGCATCTGCCAGCTGAGCTGGGCAGGAGGAGGTGGGAGAGCCAAGCTCCCACCAGCTCACCTTACCTGAGGACGAAGAAAGACACCAAATGCAGGTACAATCTTATTGTGCTGCTTTTAATTACGAAAGATGTAAAATGACGCATTATAAAACTTGAAAGCTACTTTATACAAATTCCCATCTTTAAATATCATCTAACAAGGGGCCCTGGGAGTTAGGACACTGGCAGGAAGTCTGATTAGTCGCTGTGATGGTCCCATCTGTGAAGCAATGGAAACGCACCCAGAACCACCCACGCGTAAATCAGAGGCGTTGCAGAGTCGGGATGGGAAACGTCTTCAGACAGGTGTGTGGACGTGAATACCAACATCTCAGCTCAGGGAATATACAGTAGACTTGGGAGAAATGGAGTAGGATGGAGAATTTATGTTGATTCTAACATGGTCAAGACAATGTTCTAATGTCCTCTGCCCTAAAAACCACAATCACACAGAAAGAAAGATGGAAACATGGACAGGTTTTCCGTTTTATGCTGTTTAACTGCTAGTAAATGAGAGTAGTTCAATGGTGGGTTTCTTGTGACAAAATGAAGTATTGAGAAATAGTTGATTCTGAAGTATGCAGTAACCTTGAACGCCGAGGGCCAGCCACAGAGGCAGCCATGAAGACAGGTGAGCAACAGTGAGCCAGGCAAGTCCTTGCCCCCGTCTGAGCAAATGGGTCTGAGAATGCCCAGAACCTATTTTTTTTTGTTGTTTTCTAGAGGTTTTTACTATAGGGCGCATGCGCTTGCCAGAAAGACAGAGAGAGACAGAGAGACGTAAAGCGAGAAATCACCTCCTGGGGGGATGGCCACGCCGCAATCCCTTCTCCTCTACTCTCCTTTGGAATCTTGGACATGCACGCACACGCGCCCGGCATTGAGTTTAAGCTACCAGGTCTGGGACTCGAATTGCGGTCGACTACATGGGAGTTTAGTGACATAGCCATTACGTCAACTGCTGATCCCATGCCCAGAACCTTTTCACAAGTTAAGATTGGACTGATGGACCTAACAAACTTAGCTCAGTGATAAACCACACTGTCATCATCATGCTCCTCCTAACAAACTGTCCCCCCAAGAAGTCTCCAACTCTCAAGACAGTGGCAGAATGCCCCAGGGGCAGTACAATTCACTTGGAGGTCTTGGGGTCTCCCTTTGTAAGGAGGGCTGCTGTGCAAAGAACTGGAACCCCAACACAATGATCCCCTGGGTAAGGCACCATGTGAAGAGTGGATTACGGTAGGATCTCCTGTTTTTCAAACACAAAACTCTTAAAATGACAGTACCGCTCCCTGCTGAAAGACAAGCTCAGACTGGGGGAGGAGGGCCTTGGACACCGGCCCCGCTTTCAGCTCCCTGGGGTGCTAGGTAGCATTATACAGAAGTCACCCCTCTATGAGGTTTATACAACAAAGAGCTGGGAAGAATTGCCAGAGAAGGCTTCTGAGCCAGAAACCAGGCAAAGAGGATTCTAGTTTGAGTCCCTAATTCCACAGAAGACTTTGGCCAACATGAAATAGGAACACTTGTATCTCAGAGGAAGGCAGACTGGTGCACCCCTAGTTGTCTGAAAGATTAGGGTAAGGCCTCCGAAGACAGAAGGGAAATGGGATGAGGTCTGAAGAGGCCAACCAGTCGGGGTCTGTGACAAAGTCTCCTCTTGCCATAAGGGACAGATGAGTCAGATTCAGATCCTCACTGTGCAGCTGAGCTTGCCGGCTGACAGTAGCCAGGTCACCCACTCCTGGAAAGGCAATGCCGTTCGAACCATGATTCCAGCATCTTCCATTCTCCTTCAGGGTTCTCCTTCTCCCCAGACCCGTCTCTGTGGTGCTCTGTAGACATGATCCCCTCTGGCCCCATTCACTTACCCACTGGGTTTCGTGTTCAGGGACTGGCCTGTGTCCTCTGACTTAGGCAGGTGGTGGCAGAAATCTGGTCGGATTATTTCATGGCAAGTTACTAGTGACAAACGATGGATGGTTCCATGAATCAGGCCTTCATTTCACTACAACCTATTTCTTCAGCCTCAAAGAGTGAAATTTAAAAGCAGTTTAGAGCAAGACATGGATCTGAGGGGGAAAATCCTTGGAGGTGGGGGGCCTAGCCAGGACCCTCAGGACCCAGCACGTGGGTCATCCATCCTGGCTGCACTCAGAAGACCATTCCTACCCACCTGCAATGGAATGCCAGCGGGAGAGAATGGGTGCTATCTACGCGTGGATTTGACTGCCTAGTGTTAACAGCATATTAAAGTGCGTGCTGAACTGAGCCATAGGCACGAGTGTTAGAAAAGCTACAACTCTGAGAAGATTTGCAGGGAAGGGGACAGCTACATATTAGACTGCCTTATAGCAAGACAGATTCATTCATTTGTTCGTTCATTCGTTCATTCATGCATTCATTCATTAATACATTCCACACGCAGTCACACAGCACTTGCTCCGTGCCAGGCACTTACTAGGTATGAGGGGTTCAACGACGAGTAAGGCACAGTCCCTGCCCTAAGAAGCCTACGGTCTAGGAGTTACAGCAAACTCCCAACCCACACAGGAGTAGCTTGGGGCGAGGCAGGGAAACTCAGTCACTGGGCGGGGTTGCTTAGGACCTGCAGCAGCTCCCCCAGATGGCCTCAGGGAGGGAGACCTATGCTTGTCCAGAGGACGCTGTGTGTCCACAAGACACTCATAGTCCCTTGCTCATTCCTCCACAGAGAAGCACTGTTCTCTGCAGGCTCTTCCATCACCAGAGCCCTCCTCAGTGACTGAGGGGAACAGTCTTGCTTTCCCCAGTGCACAAAGAGGTGGACTGAAGCAGCAGAAGAGATGACGACCTGGGAGAAGATGGGCAGCATTCAGTTGACCTGACTCAATCTATCCTTGGACTCTGGTAAAACTTCTTTGTATGTAATTAAGGCACTGAGAGAACAGGCTCTCTGCCAAGCCCTGGAATGTCCACAGCAGAGCGGCCTTGTGGTCACAGGCAGATCTGGAAGGCATCATGGTGCTCTGGGACTGCTGTTCAAGGCTGAGCCACTCTACAGCCTTCTCACCCCAGCCTCTGCCTTCAGTGTAGACGAGATCAGTGGTTCTGAGCACTATACAATGCTACTGCGGCCTCCCGCTACACAGGACTTTCTACTTTACACACTGACTGGCAAAGTGGCCAGTCAAAAGATGTGATGGTCACAGAGATCCAGTTCCTCAGAAGCTCCAAAGTGCCTGCCTGCAGCAATATGGCCTGCACACAGGCCCGAGAGGCAGAAAGGATGGTGTGGTCTAAGGAGCCACCGTGTCTGAGACAGGACCTCATGTGAAGGCCTGGGCTGTGGATCGGTTCCTCCTGTGTCGAGATAACTAAGCCCTGCAGGGTGCTCACTGGCTCCACTCCCTCTGTTCTCCCGGGCTGTTTCAGACGCGCATCTCCTGCCCACTGTGTTCTGTTCACAGTCGGTCAGCTCGAAATGTCTCTTCAACAGAGGGGTCCAGCAGGCCCATGCTGGAGTCACTTAGCATGTTGAGTCCATCCAGGTTCAGGGGTTCAATCTGGAGCTCCTCTTCCAGTGGAAATGGGGTGTCCATGTTGAGGCTGACCTCAGGCATGCCTGCCAGTGCACTGCTGAGGTCCTTGAACAGGCTGCTGCCCGAGTCTTCTGAAAGGTGCAGGAGGGGGAAAACAGTGCCAATCAGGAGGCGGGAGGGCCCCAGGCTACTACGAGGACACTGCCCATGGCAGCCCCCAAGTGCTGTCCCCTCAGTCTTCCCAACCGTGCCCAATGCTCTGGAATCTATAATCTTTTCAGTCAGTTCCATAATGCCCAAGTTTGTAGGTTTTCTCCTTTTGACCAGTTGCCAATCACCCAAGACTAAATATTTCAGAAAAGGCTTTAACTACCAGGCTTCATCTACTGCCTCCTGGTCTTAGGGGCTAGATATCTGTACCTTAGAGGGTAAAGTTGATGGGACCAGGTGGTGGCACCATGGTAATGCAACTGGACCTACATGGGAAAGGTTCTGGGTTCATATCGCCGACACCTCCCTGAGCACTCTGGACATAGACGCACGTGCCTGGAATCCGGCCAGCTGAGACTTGGGTTGGATCATGGCACGAAGACACTGCTGGTGGTGCCTGTCTTTCTGTCTTCCTCTCTCCTTCCCTCCCTCTCCTTCTCTCTCATAGAAGAAATAAGTGATTAAACTTTATTTTTATTGCCAGAGGGTATATGTGCTCACTAGAGAGGGAGAGAGGGACAGAGAAGAGAGAGACAAAAAAACCCTTCAATGGGGCACAGTCACACTGAAATCCCTTTTCTCCCATGTCTCCATCCTGTCAGGATTTGGGGCACATATGCACATACATGTCCCCAGCATTTTTTTAAGCTATGGGGGTTGGGATTTGAACCATGGTTGGTCATGTGGGATCAGGATCCCTTAATCAGAGTACTATGGGGCTGGTCCAAATAAACTTTTTTTTTTTTTTTGAGAGGTTTTTCACTATAGGGCGCGTGCGCTCGCCAGACAGACAGAGAGAGACATAGAGACAGAAAGCGAGAAATCACCCCCCAGGGGGGATGGTCACGCCACAATCCCTTCTCCTCCGTTCTCCTCTCGGGATCTTGGGCACGCACGCACACGCGCCCGGCGTGAGTTGTAAGCCACCGGGTCCGAGACGCGAACCGCGGTCGACTACGTGGGAGTCCAGCGACATAGCCATTACGCTAACTGCTGGTTCCCCAAATAAACTTTTTTTTAAGAGAGATTTTTGCTGTAGGGAGTGTGTGCTTGCTGGAGACACAGAGACCAAGAGAGAGAAAATGAGAAGCCCACCCCCCAGGGGGTGAATGACCATGCTGTAATCCTTTCTCCATTCGCCTCTTGGGATTTTGGGCATATATGTACACATGCCTGGCGTGAGTTTTAAGCCACTGGGTCATGGACTTGAAACGCTATCAGCCATGTGAGAGTCCAGCATCTTAACTACTATGCCACCTGCTATTCCCTACTTTCCCCAGTGGGGATGGTCATGCTGCAGTCTCTTCTCCATTCTCCTCCCAGGATTTTGGGTATGCATGCACAAGTGCCCAGCATGATTTTCTCTCTTTCTCTCTTTTCTTTTTTTTTTTTTAAACAATTATTGGGACCAGCAGTTAGCGTAATGGCTATGTCACTGGACTCCCACGTAGTCAGTTCGCGTCCCAGACCTGGTGGCTTAAACTCACGCCGGGCGCGTGTGCGTGCACATCCAAGATCCTGAGAAGAGAATGGAGAGAAGGGATTACGGCGTGGCCATCTCCCCTGGGGGGGTGATTTCTCGTTTTCTGTCTCTGTCTGGTGAGCACATGCGCCCTATAGCAAAAACCTCTCCAAAAAAAAGAAAAAAAAAAGAATTAATTAATTAATTAATTAATTTTAATTTGACCAGAGAGAGAGGGAAAGTGAGAAAGCAAGCCACCAGGTCTGGGACTCGAACCATGGTCAGCCATGTGGGAGTGTCCAGCACCTTAACTATCAAGCCACCCGCTGGTCCCCTCACTGTGATTTTCAAACTACCGGGTAAGGGAATTGAACCATGATTGGCCATGTGGAGTCAAGCAACGTAACCACTACGCCATCTGCTGGCCCTGACATTTTTTTAATAAAAAAAAAAAAAAAAAAAAAGTAAAGTTGGGGTAGGGAACTTTTATTTTTTGCTTTATAAGAGACTTCAAAAAGATCTGTGGAAAATGGAATTAAAATATGAGTGTGTTCTGGTACAAAAAACTTGAAATCCATAGCTTTCTCATAACATGAATTTTCCATGAACTCTTTTTTTTTTTTTTTAAAGGTTTTGCCATAAGGTACATTAGAGAGATAGAGAGACAGTGAGAGGGAAAGTGAGAAATCACTCCCCCTAGGGGGATGGCCACAACACAATCCCTTCTCCTCCATTCTCCTTCTGGGATTTTGGGGACGCACACACATGTGGCTGGCATGATCTTCAAGCTGCCAGGTCCGGGACTTGAACCATAGTCGGCCATGTAAGAGTTCAATGCCTTAACCACTATGCCACCTGCTGGCCCTTCTATGAACTTTTGAAGACCCCTTGTACAATGTTAAGGTGGTTTTAACTGCCTTACAAAGCTGTCTATGAGAGCACAGCAAAATAAGAACAGTGATGAGGTGAGGGACCCACACTCACCTGTAAGGATGGTGCTAGGGAAGTTTCCACAGTTGGAATACAGGTTTGGTCTCAGATGAAATGAGTCCTGTGGGTCTCGGTGACCTTGTTGCACCAGGGGCACCTGGAAGTACCAGAGGTCACATTATGAGGGATGCCCCTGCTTCCAGGAGTGAGAAAACAGTGCAATGTGTTCCCAGGGCAAGCCCGGACATGCGAACTGCACATCTGCTTCTCTCTGGGATCCCAGGATGTTCTGCTGTTGTGACAACGAAAGCAGAATGTTCTCATCAGGGGAGTAGATGCTGAGGGGGAGGGGATCCCTGAGGTCCACAGTGTGGGCAACTCTTCCCCAGCACACCACCCCACCTGCCACCCCATCCCAAGAGACACCAGCAGTTGTGGTTCTGTAGTCCCTGAGTCTCAGACATCCCTTCTCCTCAGCCTCTCCGAGTTCCACAAACTACCATCTAGAAAACCTTTCAGAGGCTCCATCTGGAACCAAGGAAGCCATGGATTCTTCTCTTTGGTTGCTAGAAAAGTAAGAAAGCAGAGATCTTCCCTCATCACACGCAGAGGGAGAAACTCTGGAAAACACCTCTCTCTGAGGCTTGGTTAGAAGTAGGACCTATTTTAGATCCTTTTCCTGAAATTAACTTTTGTTTTTTAAAAATCTCAAAAGAAGGAGTATCTATACGTTTTCAGGAAGACAGTAATTCTCACGTAGACCAAACTGGGCTCTTTAAAAAAATAGATAGGCAAGGATTATAGGTTCTTTCCACAAGGCTTCACCATGGCCTTCTTAGGAAATGGCTATCTTTGTCTATTTTACTATTATTATTAAGCTCTAGAAACTTTTCAGCCTTTCCTTCACTCCTTAACCCATCCTGGAGGCCAGTCCATACTTATTAAAGACTATATAATCTAGGGCTATTAAACAGGATCCATATAAGGGAGAAATTAAAAAACAAAAAGGAAGTAGCTGAATGAAGTATCTTTTAGAAGGACCCCCCCACACACACACACACATACCCCCTAGAGCACTCCCAGGAGGCCCTGCACCATACTGGATGTACCAACCAGGCCTGTGGGCAGAATGCTACTCCACTACCTCCCTCTGCTTCAGGGACCAGGCACTGCCCCTCCCAGGCCTCAGTTTCCCCAACATGAGGGGACTGATTCCTTGACTCCTATGGTCCCTTCCAGCATAAATGATTCTGCAACTCTATGACTCTTGTGATATTCAAAGTCTTCCACCACTTATCCAAACAGCTCCTCTGTTAAGTCCTGACACTAACTGAGGCAGTGGGAGGTGAAGGGATAGGGAAGATTCAACACTTTGCTAGCCACAGAATACATCTGTAAGGAGGAAAGTGGGGAGCCCAGTCTACGTGGTTGTGGGTTCTACACATGCAACAGCCTAAATGGTGCAGTTTATGTACCAAGGAAGCAGAAGGCAGGGGACCATCACCAACCTGTTGAGGAAAGGCTAGGCCTGGCCTTATGGACTGCTGGTCAAAGCCCACATCTGGGAAGAAGTTGGTCAGAGATGAGCCCTTCAAGGAATAAGGAGGTGACAATTTAGCTTGGGACTCAGCAGAATAAGTATTCCTGAGTCATTGGTGTTCCTGCTAGGACTTACCTGGGGCGTGAGGAGCTGGAAGTCTGACTGTGACAGTGATGCAGCAGCCTGGGGCTGCTGGGCAGAGGGCTCCTGGGTGGGGGTCTGCTGCAGGAGAGGCTGGGGGAGCTCCTGGGGCGTGGGGTATGGGGGTGGTGGGGACACTTGGCCTTGAGCTTCTGTGGGCAGGAAGGAAAGCGGGTTTTGATCTGAGGACATCATCTATAAAACAAACAAACAAGGCCACTAATTAACTTCTGAATTTCTAGCAGTGAGTCCATTCGGCTTAGGAAATGCCAGGGTGAGATAAAAGCCTGCGTGCTCCCTGGGTATTCTATGCAATGCGTGAGAAGCCTGGTTCTGCTCCTCCAAAGTACACTTCACATCTCACTTCCCTAAAAGCATTTCCCATTCGTGACCATTTTCGCTGTCTTTAAAAAAACCAAACAAGAAAATAGTTTAACCAATTTTCTTTCCGTTTTCTCAGTGAAAATCATGTTTTGTTTTCTAAAGCCATGAGTTCTGCTTAAAGATGGAAGACTGAAAGAGGCACTTAGCTCTGCTGTCTCCCTAAAAAAGCATGACACTATGACAACAATAGACATTAATAAACAACACTGAAACCACAATAAATAACTCTGAAGTGATAACAACACAAGGCCAAAGATAATGTGGAAAAAGAAAATAGCAACAGAATTCGGAAAATGAAAAGCAGATGGACCAGTGGTTGCTGGCCCAGCAGGGCTGAGAAAGCCGGATGCTGTGCCGGCAGGGTGGAGCCACTGGAGGCCATCTCTTTACATCTCTGACCCCCTTGGGGGCTCTGGAACTGGGGACAGCAGGGAGAAGGGGGTGAAGCTAAAACAAGGAGGAGCTGGCCCCACTTTCTCAGAGAGGCAGCAGGATCTTGGGAGTCCTCTTCACTTGTGCTGCTGCACTACCTCCTGCCAGGAGACCTCAGCAGAGAGGAAACTGTGGGTCTCTGGGCCCATGTGAGGCACTCACCTGAAAACACAGGTCTACAAGAAATCTCACCATTAAATCTTGATGTTGCTACCTTTCTTTCCCAGCTTGGCTCTCAGAATGCTGGGATCTGAGCCTTTGCTGAGATATAAGATAGAAAAGATGTCCTTCAGGGAATCTGACTAGCCTGAGAGAAATCCTAAAAATTATGACCTCAGAAGTTCCCTCAAGGAAATTACCAAGCTAGATCACTACAATAAAAACCATGTTCAGCAAGCCCACATATGTACGCAGAGACTAGTCAGCTTTTTGGTGTCCTGTCCCTAAATACGTGTAGTGTGTTAGGGATCACTAGACCGTGACATGAAAGTCCCATCTGACATAAAGGTCAGATACCAAAGTAGACATACAAAGAATAGAAACTTGGAAAGACATGTGGAAAAAGAAGTAGACTTGAAAAAAAAAAAATTTTTAATTTTAATTTTTTTTTGGAGAGGTTTTTTGCTATAGGGCACGTGCGCTCGCCAGACAGACAGAAAGACAGAGAGACAGAAAGCGAGAAATCACTCCCCCAGGGGGGATGGCCATGCCACAATCCCTTCTCCTCTAGGGATCTTGGGCAGCACACACACATGGCCGGCATGAGTTTAAGCCACCGGGTCCAGGACTCGAACCATGGTCAACTACGTGGGAATCCAGCGACATAGCTATTACGCTAACTGCTGGTCCCATAATTTTAATATTTAGGCTATTAAAAAGTTTAAGTGCTAGAGATACCTATGGAAATATTTGCAATATATATCTTTATATAGCTTTTTTTTAAAAAGATTTTTGCAATAGGGCATGTGCACTTGCTGGAGAGACAGAGAGAAACAAAGAGACAGACAGTGAAAAATCAGTCCCCAGAGGGATGGCCATGCCACAATCTCTCTACTCCATTCTCCTCTTGGGATCTTGGACACACAGGCACATGTGCCCAACATGAGTTTTAAGTTGCCAGGTCCAGGACTCGAACTGTAGTCGAATATGTGTGAGCCCAGCAATGTAACCATTACACCATCTGCTGGTCCCGTATTTTTTTAAAGCAAGGATATGGATGAAATAAGATAATAACAATGCTGGTTATTGCTGAGGCTGGATGTAGATATATGAAGATTCATTGTATTACATTTTCTTCTTCATTTTGAAAAAATTCTATTATAAAAAGTAAAAAAAAAAAAAAAAAAAAAGAGAACTACTACTGAGCTCCCACTAAAAACCTCAGCGATAAAAAATGATACTGTATCTATGGAACAAATCTGGTGCTATAAAAAAGGACATTCAGAGAACAAAGAACTGCAAATTTAAAGATGAGAGTAGAAATGAGAGTTAATAGAAGAGTTGGAAGATAAAGTTGAGAAATTCTTCCAGAAAGCAGAGCAAAGGAAAAAGTCAAACTAAATCAAATAAAGAGAAACAAAAAATAAAAACAAAAAAAGAAGAGGAGGAGAAAAAAGAAGAGAGAAAAAGAACATTAAAGAAAATGTCCAGGATATCCAGCATTCATACAATAGGAGTTCCAGAGAGAACCAGAGAAAATTGAAGGGGGAAAAAAATCACTGAAGGGGACCAGGAGATGGTATAATGGTTATATTGCCGGATTCCCACATAGCAGACTGAGGTTCAAGTCCCAGACCCAGCAGTTTAAAACTCATGCCAGCGCATGTGTGTCCATGCCCAAAATCCCTAAAGGAGAATGGTGAGGGGACTGCCGCGTGGTCATCCCCCCAGGGAGTGTGATTTCTTGCTTCTGTCTCTCTGCCCTACAACAAAAATCTCTCTTAAAAAAAAAAAAAAAACTGGGCTGGCAGGTGGCATGGTGATTAAGGGTGCTGGACTCCCACATGGCTGACCAAGGTTCGAGTCCTGGACCTGGTGGCTTGCTTTCTTATTTTCTCCTTCTCTCTCTCACTCTGTCCCTCTCTGGTCAAATTTAAATAAATAAATAAATAAATAAATAGTTAAATAATTCTTAAAAAAAAAAAAAATCACCGAAAAAACAATTAAAGAAAATGTCTCTGAAATGAGAAATACAAACTTCCAGACTAAAGAAATCCACTAGGTACCAGCAGTTGGCATAATGGCTATGTCGCTGGACTCCCATTAGTCAACCACAGTTTGAGTCCCAGACCCGGTGGCTTAAACTCACGCCGGGCACGTGTGCATGTGTGCCCAAGATCCCTAGAGGAGAATGGAGAAGGGATTGGGCCATGGCCATCCCCCCGGGGAAGGGTGATTTCTCGCTTTCTGTCTCTCTGTCTCTCTCTGTCTTTCTGGCGAGCACACGTGCCCTACAGCATAACCCTCTTAAAAAAGAAATCCACTAAATATCCAGACTTATCCAAACCACATTATCTTGAAGTTTTACAACACAGAGGACAAAAAGAAGATCCTACAAGCTTCTGGAAAGAAAAAGAAAATTTCATTCAAATATTAAGAATCAGAACAGCCTTAGAAGTCTCAACAGCAATTCTAAAATTAAAAGTCAATGGATCAAGTACTCTTTCCAATAAAGCTACTATAGGATTTATTTTTAGATGTATTGAGAGGAGATTTACCCAACACCAACAGTTTCATAATGAATTATTAATAGGTCCACAGGAAACCAGACTAACAGAAAAGGCAGGACATTAATTCTGAAGAAAAAATAAAAAGGTTCACTGTGTTATTTCAGAGTATACTATTAATATATGGCTCAACTCTGACTACATTATTATAACTGTAAAAACACTAAATGCTGAGTATTGCTCTGACCAAAATTACAATAAATGAGGATGGGTAGGAAATGTGTGTGTGTGCGCGGGGGGGGGGGGGGGGGGGGGGGGGGGGGGTGTTGCAAGAGATCTGAAAAGAGAGCTAAATCCTACTTTTCAATGTTAGGATGTCATTAAATAATGCCTGACAACAAAAATCTAGAACAAAATAAGCATAAAATAACACAGTTACATCCAAGAGATTAGCTAAAATGGTTGAAAGTTAGCCATCTCTAGGCAGAGAAAAATGTGGTAATAGAGAGGAGAAGACAGTTATTTCATAACAAACCCTTTAGAACTAGTGACTTCTTAAACTGTGTGCATGAGTAATATTAAGAAAAAAATTTCCCAGAGGTCACGTGCACTTGCTAGAGAGAGAAAGTGAGAAAACAGCTCCTATGGGCTATGGCGACACCACAATCCCTTCTCCTCCATTTCTCCCTCTTTTTGGGATTTTGGGCACACACGCACATACTTGCTTTCAAACAGCAAAGGTCAGCATTCAAACAGCATGGCTGGTTGTGTGAGATCTGCAGCTTTAACCACCACTGGCCCAAAACACTGACTTTTTAAAAACTTTAAATATTGAACATATTTTTAAAAATGCAAATATCTCAAAAAATATGCCCTCTACCCAGCCTCTTTAAAAACGTAGTTAGAAAGCAAGAATACGTCTATATTCTCTAAAATAATCTTGCAGAATAAAATTAAAGGCAATCCAATAACATAAAAAGAACCATTTTTAAAAAATCATAGGAGGGTCAGCAGGTGACTTGGTGGTTAAGGTGCTGGAACCCACATGGCTGATTCAGTGGTTGAGTCCCAGACCAAGCGGCCTGAAATACATGCCAGGTGTTCATATGTACGAGGCTAAAATCCCAAGACGAGAATAGAGGAGAAGGGATTATAGTGTGGCCACCCCACTGGGGGGTGATTTCTCACTTTCCCTCTCTCTCTCTGTTTAGTGTATATGCCCTATAGCAAGAAAAAAAAAAGAAAAGAAAAAACATGAACCAACTGGTGATGTGGCAGTTAAGGCAGCTGGATCCCACATGGCCAATTACATGGATCAAGTCTTGGACCTGATGGCTTGAAGATCACACTGGGTGCATGTGCGTGCATACTCCAAATCCTGACAGGAGAATGGAGGAGAAGGAATTGTGGCATGGCAGAATTGTGGCATCCCCATGAGGGTGGTGGTTTCTCATTCTTCCCCACCCTGTAAAAAACAAAAAAATCAGGACCAGTAGATGGTGTAATGGTTACGTCGCTGGACTCCCATGTAGTCGACCATGGTTCAAGTCTCAGACCTGGCAGCTGAACTCACACTGGGCATGTGTGCCCAGAGTCCCGAAGGGAGAATGGAGGAGAAGGGATTGCAGCGTGGTCATCCCCCCAGGGGATGATTTCTTGCTTTCTGTCTCTCTGTGTTTCTTGAGTGAGTGCACACACCCTATTGCAAAAATCTCTCTCTAAACAACAACAAAAAATTGTGAAATGCTTTCTCACCCTCCCCTGAAAGGAATTACTCATATAACCAAGATCCCATAGCTACTAACTGGTATAGAATGATTAACAAGATCTTCTAACACCTTCCATTGTGTTCTGTCAACACTTCCTTGCTAAGTCATTATTCATTTATGGGAGTGATGAGGAGTTAATGATAATAAAATATATCTAGGGCATGACCAATACATTAAAAATATAGGTATTGATGACTCTGGTAAGGAGAATTGACCTGAGAGTTTAGAATAAAAACTAAGTCAACAGGGCTAGCAGGTGGCATGGAGGTTAAGGTGCTAGATCTCACATGGCCAAAAGCAGTTCAAGTCCCAGATATGGCAGCTTGAAAAACACACCGGACATGTGCATGTGTGCCCACAATCTCAACAGGAAAATGGAGGAAAAGGGGTTATGGTGAAGCCATCCCCCGTGGGGGGATGCTTGCTCTCTCTCTCACTCTATCTCTCTCTGGTTAGTGCACATGCCCTTTAGCAAACTAAACAAATGAACAAAACTCCCAAGATGGCACCAGCAGATGGCATAGCAGCTACATCACTAGACTCCTACATGGCTGACCGTGGTTCGAGTCCTGAACCTGGTGGCTTGAAAATCATTCTAGGTGCATGTGCATGTATGCTCAAGATTCCATGAGGAGAAGGGATTGCAGTGCAGCATTCCCCCTGGGAGGTGATTCCTCATTTTTTGTCTCTATCTTTCTCTCTCCCCACAAGCACACACATCCTAAGGAAAAAAACTCTTTTAACTCACCCCCTTCCCAAAAAAAAAACCCCAAATCAACAAGTGAAAATAAAACATTTAACCCCTGTATTTCTATAAAGGGCTGGTGACTTCCAAATATATTGCTTTCTAAACAGAAAGCTTCATTTCATTCTTTTTGGAGGTTGTAATCCTTATTATACCTTAGTATTTTGTCAACAGTCATAGTATTATTTCTTGTATCTACAGTTGTAATTAGGAAAGAAATCTAATCCAATAGCAAAGCTTCAGGAAGGTATTTAATGTTTTCTTTGGCTTTTCTCTGTGACTAAATGTACTTATAGAGTTGATAACTGACTTTCCATACCAGTTTTGGAACCCTAACCTGGTTTCCCTTAGCTATCTTAGATGCACCTAAATTGCTCTCTTTACAGTTCCCTTTCCCCCAACCCCAAGTTCATGAGTTACAGTGACTATGAAGTGTTCAATATTTGCTTAAGAGTAAGCGACACAGCAAAGCGGCTGTTGAAAAATCTTTAATGAGCCTAAATTATTCACACTTCTGCTCTCTTTGATTTCCCGAATAAGAGAGATCGGACTACACTGAGACCTCGGAGGAGCTGGGTATGGTAATGGACCTAGTCCAAAATGGTCTCAAGAAGGAAAGCAATTCTTATACCCGTCAGTCTGTCTAATGGTCCATCTGCTTTTACCTGGGAGGTGGGGTATGGGTTCAGCGGGCTGGTTAACGAGAGCTGTCTGCCGAAACCTTGATGTCCTTCAGGGCCAGGAGAGAGCGTGAGAGGGCTGACGGGAGGCTGCCTGCGTCGAGAGGGGCCGCTCAGGCTGGTGGTGGAAAGAGACGGGTTGCTCAGGGAGAACAGACGGAGTGAGGGGTGAAGGGCAGATGCACTGGCAACAGATGTCTGGGGGTGGCTATTTAGGGAAGAGGAAAGCGCTGTCTTATTGAGTGTGGCTTGAATGGAGGGGTTACTCCGGGAACTCTGGAGACCTGGAAGACAACAAATTCACAAGTTACTTGCTATCGTTTCCGAGTACATCTTTTGCTCTCCAAAGATGAAATAAAACTTCCTACTATCCATGTGTGATGATGATTCTGTTTGCAAAGGAGCTCCTGGGCAGCTCTCCTACAGGAAATGTCTCAGATGTACCAACAAGGAAAAGATGCACCCACACCGAGAGAGACAGTGCCATCGCGATGAGAATTTGTTTCCCAAGAGGAGTAAGTCTCGGAAACCACGGCCATGAGAGCAAGACTAGGCAGGCAGGGAGTAGCAGAGGCAGATGTTCAGTGTGCCCAGCTCCAGACCAAGGAAAAGACCTGAGGGTGGACAACAGATTCTGCTTACAGCCCCTGAATCCTGTCCCATGCACACTGCCTGGATCCACTGCTGTCTTTAGAGAACATCGTTTCACTCAAAAATTATGGCTCTTGGAGGGGGCTGCGCCAATGGATTCTTTTTTTTTTTTTTTTTTTTTGGAGAGGTTTTTCGCTATAGGGCGCGTGCGCTCGCCAGACAGACAGAGAGAGACATAGAGACAGAAAGCGAGAAATCACCCCCCAGGGGGGATGGTCACGCCGCAATCCCTTCTCCTCCATTCTCCTCTCGGGACCTTGGGCACGCACGCACACGCGCCCGGCGTGAGTTGTAAGCCACCGGGTCCAAGACGCGAACCGCGGTAGACTACGTGGGAGTCCAGCGACATAGCCATTACGCTAACTGCTGGTTCCCAATGGATTCTTTAAATACCCTCAGCACATCAGGGAGTCCTAAGAAGGGACCTCTCCTACCACCCCACTGTCTCTTTCTTTGTTTCTCTAGTTCCTGGGAAACGGTCCACCACAGTTTACTCCAATTCAGGAAAAAAGAAGCTTTTCCTGGTGCTTCACTCACGGGGTGAAGGAATAAATTTTATCATAAGCAGGTCTGGGACTGCTAGGGCATAAATTCCATGGGGCCAGGGGCCCTGTCTTATGCTCTGCTGGGCCCTTAGCACCTGGCACAGGGCCCAGCATAGAGCAGCTTTACTCAGAGAGTGAATTAATGTTGCTGCTGCTGCGTGTACATCAGATGGGAAACCTGTACACTCAGGTGCTTTGAGGTTCGGCCTATTATTCTTATACTAGCAGCTGGGGTGAGCAGAACTGTATATTGTGCTGTGTTACTAAAACAGTAAGTGTTTGGGGTGGACCCAAAGGCTTGTGGTTAAGGGAGCCAGATCCCCCCACATGGCCAACTACAGTTTAACCCCTGGCCCCAGGGGCTTGAAAAACATGCCACATGTAGGTACATGGGTACCCCAAATCCAGAATGGAGAAATGGAGAAGGGATTGCAGTGTGACCATGCCCCATAGGGTGGGGGTGCTTTCTCTTTCTCCTTTTCTGTCTCTCTCTCTCTGGTGAGTACATGTGTCCCCTAGCAAAAAAAGAAAAAAAAATTGTTTGATAAAAGTTATAGAAATGAAAAAATGAGGGACCAGCAGTTAGTGTAATGGCTATGTCGCTGGACTCCCACGTAGTCGACCGTGGTTCGCGTCCCGGACCCGGTGGCTTAAACTACGCTGGGCGCATGTGCGTGTGTGCCCAAGATCCCGAGAGGAGAATGGAGGAGAAGGGATTGCGGCGTGGCCATCCCCTCTGGGGGGTGATTTCTCGCTTTCTATCTCTCTGTCTGTCTCTATCTGTCTGGCGAGCGCACGCGCCCTATAGCAAAAACCTCTCAAAAAAAAAAATATGTATGCCATGCATTTTCCTCTGTTTTCTTAGAGATAGGGTCTCACCAGGTTGGCCTCCAACATCTAGTCCTCCTGCATAGCTGGGCCCATAGGTGCATATCGCTGCTCCTGGCTTTTATCATGCATTTTAAGGAGTGTATAAAAACTATAAAAACTTGACATTTTTTCTGACATGTTCTGGACAAAAAAAAAAAAAAAAAAAAAAAAGGCTTTCTTGAAAGATAAAGCCAATGATTAAAGATGCGACCTTGAGCATAAAGCAAAGTGTCAAAGACTGTACTAGAAAATGCCAGCTTCCCCACAACCAAAGGGAGCCACATGCTGATCTAGCTTCATTTCTGTGACCTCTGATGTCCCTGTGTGTGGAGAGTTCACCAAAACCGTGAATTGCTCAGGCTCTGAATCTAGAGATCCTAAGGGTTTTGGGAGTTCCCACTGTGAAGCAAATCAAGGGAACTCCAAGCTGAGAGCCTGGTGTCTTTCTCCACCGTAAAAAGCATCCCAGAGAGGCCAGGGCACATTCCCTGAAACTCACTGCACCCAACAGGGTGTCGTGTGGTTTGCTCACTCACTTCTCACATTAAATGTGCCTGAACATGACTAGATTTCAACGTTTCAGAACCTAGACTCAGTAAAAGGCTTTCTACTATTAAGGATGATAAATGACCACAAAGCTCCAAACAAAAATAAGGAATAAAGGTGGTCTTCTGAAATCAATTCTCCAGCCCTAAGTTGTTACACGGTGGCAGCATCACTGTAACCATCAGAGCACTTCTCAGGTGGCTGCCCTGAATGGGAGCACTTTCATCTGGGTGGCGAGTCCTAATGCACAGATACGTCCTACTGAATCGGAGTGCGGACCAGCAAGCGCTTCCTCCACCCACACAGCATCACTGCGGACCCCTTCCAAATGAAAAGGTCCGTGGCACGAGACTCAGTAGGAACTGTGACTAGCGACTGGTATGGGAGTCAGAGGCATTACAGCTTGATCTGACGTCGACAAGGCTATCTGTCATGGTTCAAGCAAATGTTACCATGTTTCAATCTGGGGTCTGGGCTGTGGACAACCATACTTATACAATACCACCTATCACACTACAGGTGGCATTTTTTAAATTTAACTTTATTTATTTATTTGTTTATTTTAATTTGACCAGAGATGGACAGTGAGAGAGAGAGAGAAAGTGAGAAAGCAAGCCGTGAGGTCTGGGACTCAAACCGATGTCAGCCATGTGGGCGTCCAGCACCCTTAACCACCATGCCACCTGTCAGCATCCATAGGTGGCATTTTAATACAGCCAAGGCCTCATCGTTAAGCACTTCCAAAATTATGTGTAAAAAAAAAAAAAAATTATGTGTGTGGTGCGTGCCCAAGAGCCCGAGAGGAGAATGGAGAAGGGATTGTGGCATTGCCATTCCCTGTGGGGAGTGATTTCTCGCTTTCCCTCTCTCTCTGTCTTTCTGGCAAGTGCATACGCCCTATAGCAAAAACCTATCAAAAAAAGAAAAAAAAAAAAGAAAGAAAGAAATCCAATGGGAAGCTGGAGCAATCTACAGAAATGACTAAAATTATGAAACATCATCACACATTGATAAAAGCTGCGAACATGTTTAACCCACCACAGCACAGACACTGTTTCCTGACTCTCAAATCTTAACCTGAGTCCCCTGGGTACGTAGGCAAGTGAAGACAATATAGAGCAAGTTCAGCAGAGCTGCCCCTAAGCTTGTCAAATCCAAACTGAAATGTCAGCAGGGTCAGGAGATACGATAGGGGTGTGTGGGGGGAGGGGAGTGGCCTTTAAAAATTCATGCAAAATGTGTATAATGAAAGAACTATTCATGGATTTCAAAACTTTTTTCCACAATATAAACTTGTATTTTAATTCCATTTTCCCACAAACTGTTAGAAATCTAATATGAGAAGGCACATTATCATTTGTAAATGAGTGGAGTCTTGCTCGTTCCATGAGTCACTGAACAGACCACGAAGCTGGGACCATCCATGATTAAGCCACCAGGGGACACAGACCAAGCAGGAGCGCTTACCGGCAGAGTTTCTTATCCCTAGGTGAGTCATAGCAGCTGGGAGGTTGCCCACGCTATTTCCCACACTCATGCTCCCAAAGACGTGGTCGCTGGTGTTCAGGGAAGCTGGCAGGGGCGCTGAGTAGTGGAGGTTGGTTAGGTCTGGCAAGGACCCTCCAGTGTTCAGGGTCCCCAGAAAGGGTGAGAGACATATGTTTTGACCATTTTGTGGAAAAGCACTGAAAAAAGAAAAATAAGTGTTATGTTTTACAATGCATTTGGCTACTAGGAAATAGGACAGGTATGAAACCTTTTCCTTATTTGATGAAAGTAGTAGATATTAAGGACTGAAGTACAGTATGGGCGCTGCCTCTCCCTTGTTCTGGCTTGACCCTCCTAAAACACGATTTCCTTATGTATTAAATTGAACTAGCAGTGTTATCTAGGCTCACTTTACAGAAATAGCTTCAAGATCATGTTAGAGTAGGGATGCAAAAGTGCTTTAAAAATTATAAACCACTAGGACCAGCAGCTGGTGTAATGGCTATGTCGCTGGACTCCCATGTAGTCGATCGTGGTTTGAGTCTTGGACCTGGTGGCCAAGATCCTGAGAAGAGAATGGAGGAGAGAGGATTGCAGCATGGCCATCCCCTAGGGGATGATTTCTTGCTTTCTGTCTCTCTCTGTCTTTCTGGCGAGCTCACGCGCCCTATAGCAAAAATCTCTCAAAAAAAAAAAAAGAGAGAGAGAGAGAAAAAAAAATATATTACAAACCACTATTTAAAATGTGAGGAACAGTTTTTACTTATATGGTTCTTTTTTTCTAGGTTTCTAAATTATCTTTCTCACCAAAAGGCGAAAAAAGTTATCTCTAGGCAACTAGATAAATCTTCTAAGATGTGTTTTTCGAATTACAGTCTTAACTTTAAACTTTACATTAAGAAAGTAATTTATCAGAATTTTTCATTTATCAGAATCTGTTTGGTTGCTAAGCCAGGCACCAGCTGAAGTGCACATGGTTTACGGAGCAAGGTATGTGTATTTCTAGACAGGCCTGGGGCAAAAGTACAAAAGAATACCTTGTTTTAAAATGATAGATGTAGGCCAGTCCTGTGGCCTAGTAGTTAAGGGGAGCTGGATCCCACATGGCTCACCACACATTGTGAAACCCAGCCCCAGCGGCCTGAAAAACACGCCAGGTGTGCATACGTGCGTGCCCCAGATCCTGATGGGATGGAGAAATGAAGGAGAAGGGATTGTGACACCACTATGCCCTACTGGGGTTTTTCTCTCCTTCTCCCTCGCTCTCTGTCTCTCTCTAATGAGTACAAGTGCCCTCTGGCCTCAGTGGTTGGGGGAGCCATATTCCACATGGCCAATCATGCAGTTTGAGTCCTGGAATCTGTGGCTTGAAAAACACACCATGCACACATGTGCATGCATGCCCCAGATCCTAACAGGACAGAGAGAGGAGAAGGGATTGTGGCATAATCATGCCCCACTGGTGTTCTCTTCCTCCCCCTCTCTGTGTCTCTCTCTGGCAAACTTAAAATAATAAAAATAAAAAAGGGCGGCTGAGAATTCTGGAAATGAGAAGGAAGGATAAGTAGAGGGCAGAAGCCTCAGAAAGGCCAGGAAGGAAACGGGGAGAATAATCCACCTTGAACCCCCTGTGTCCCTGAGACCAAGAGAAGAGGATGGAGAGAGGGAAACCAGCTGCAGGAGTGGAGCTGAGGTTCACCCCGATGATCTCTTCTTTCTTGGGGGAAGGGGGAGGACCGAGTATCCAGTATCCATTGGAGGCTTAAGAAGAAACAAGACAGCAGGGAAGGCATCCAACTGACCAACTGAGGGGTAAGGAGGAAGGACAGACAATGCTGGTTGTAGAAAAACTGACCGTAAATCTTGCCTTTCAGATGGCTGGCTGTCTACAGCTGGTGAGAGGGTCAAGGTCAAAGACTAGGGAAGTACAACCGAGTACCTGGAGCTGCTCACGGTGAGAGCAGACAAGCTTTCTGACCGTGGGAAGAAAGATCCATGGGCTATGATTGGCAGGAGTGAAGGAGAGAGGTGGGTGGAGGGAAGGCAGTGGGTGAACTGTCCAGTGGCACAGAGTGAGGAGGGGGTACGTGATGTGACCAATGTGAACAGGTCATTTCTGACACTGAAAAACATTTCTCTGCAGGTGAGAAAGAACAAGCGGCCACTTCCCAAATGTAGTTCTACCTACTGGAGTCACCTATTAGATCTGATAAAAGGCAGGTGATATTCTCCCTCATTGGAAACCCTCCAACCGCTCCCATCCTTTTTTTTTTTTGGAGAGGATTTTTGCCATAGGGCACGTGCGCTCACCAGACAGACAGAGACAGAGAGACAGAAAGCGAGAAATCACCCCCCAGGGAGGATGGCCACGCCACAATTCCTTCTCCTCCATTCTCCTCTCGGGATCTTGGGCACGCACGCACAAGTGCCCAGCGTGAGTTTTAAGCCAGCGGGTCCGGGATGTGAACCGCAGTCGACTACATGGGAGTCCAGCGACATAGCCATTACGCTAACTGCTGGTCCCCCACTCCTATCTTTTCTGAGTCAGTTTCAAGCTACACAAACCTCCTCTGTGTTCCAGACCCAATCCTGCCTCGGAGACTTTGCATTTGCTGTTCCTTTTACCTAGCACCCTCTTCCCCTCACTTCACTCCAGAAAAGCATTGGTCACATACGTTATCAGCAAGCTTTCCTCGGCCCAGCTGCCACGCCATAGGTGCTGCTGCATGATGCTGGAGTCACCTAGGAGCCCCAGGTTCAGTTGTGGGACCAACCTAAATCTGTTGGGTACATCAGCATTTGCCCATAATCCAGGCAAATTGGGAGGCTTGGGTGGGATGATCATGACATGATGAGGCCCTCTCCAATATATCTAACTTACTCCCTCTCTCCCACTTCTCTTTCTCTCATTAAAAAAAAAAAAAAAAAAAAAAAAAAAAAGCCTTCCTTGACCTTTGACACCATCACCGCCTGTCTCCTCCCTCTGCTTCCTTCTCTTCACTGCTGGACTTACATTAGTTATCTCTAGGCAGCTAGATAAATCTTCTAAGATAACATTTTTCCAATTACAGTCTTAACTTTAAACTTTACATTGAGAAAGAGATATTGCCATTCATTTATCAGAATCTGTTATCTCTAGGCAACTAGCTAAATCTTCTAAGATATTCATTTGCCTGTGTGTTTTTGCCTATCTTGCTTGACTAGAGCATTAGCTCCTTGAAAGCAGGGACTTGCTCTTGTTCATTGTTCTACCCAGCACCTAGAATGAGGGGGTCAATAAATACCTGCAGGAATAGGAGCCATTGAGGAGATTTCTGCCTCTACCATGACTAAGAATGCTGTTTTTGTTTTTGTCTACATTTACTTAAGCAACACCTGCCTGAAAGCTCTCCAGGATTCAAGCACTGCAGCTGACTCTTCAATGTGGGCCTCCAGAGCCCCGAGTGCTCATCGAGTGCTCATCGCCTGAGGGCTGAGGCAAAATAATTTCAGGAAAACCCTGACTCTGTCCGTGGGTGCATCCTGCACCCCTTTGTGGGCTAGTCTCTTGTCCAGCGTGTATCCTGGCAGCCTTTCTGACTGAAGAGAAGGTCAACCCTCATTTTGGCTCAGTGGGCTGTTAATTACATGAGCTTATATTTTTCCAGTCAAAAAGAATGCCTGTGCTGCAGGTACTCGCCAGGGAGTGCCGCGCACATGCTGCTGTGAGCTGCTCACAGGAAGATGTGCTGGGGAGACGGTATCTCAGATGCCCTGGGCAGAAATGTTCACCCGGAGACCAGCAAGACAGGTGCTTGAACTAAGCCTGGTTATGGAAGAGGCCCATTTTATTTCTTTCTTTCTTTCTTTCTTTTTAAAGAATTATTTAACTTGGGAACCAGCAGTTAGCGTAATGGCTATGTCGCTGGACTCCCACGTAGTCAACCGCGGTTCTCGTCCTGGACCCAGTGGCTTAAAACTCACGTCGGGTGCAGGTGCGTGCGTGCCCAAGATCCCGAGAGGAGAATGTTAGAAAAGGGATTGCGGCGTGACCATCTCCCCTGGGGGGTGATTTCTCGCTTTCTGTCTCTATGTCTCTCTCTGTCTGTCTGGCGAGCACACGCGCACCATAGTAAAAACCTCTCAAAAAAAAAAGAATTATTTAACTTTTATTTTATTTCTTTTATTTGACCACAGAGGGACAGAGTGAGACAGAGAGAGACAGAGAGAGAAGAAGTGGGAATGCAAGCCACCAGGTCCAAGACTTGAACCACTGTCAGCCATGTAGGAGTCTAGCGCCCTTAACCACCATGCCATCGGCCAGCCCCAAGGGGCCCATTTTCAAGCCACATTATTTTGGCCCTGGAAAAACTTGGTATTTCTGAACTGGCTTTGGTATCAAGCTCCAGGCTGCACAGAGGAATGCTGGGCCCTCTCAGCACATGGCTGTCTCAGAGCACTGCCGAGCAGTCCCCATTCCAGCCAGCTTCAGCAGCGAGGGTGACTGTGTCCCTACTGCCGTGTGTCTGTATCACAGAGTATCCCCCTCTGGGTGCTGTCTCATCTCCTCGTCCCCCTTAGTCTCAGTCTCCTTGAGAACCTATCCCATTTTTTTGTATTCTATGTATTTTTTTCTTAAGAGAGATTTTTGCTATAGGGCATGTGTGCTTGCCTGAGAGACAGAGAGACAGAAAGCAAGAAGTCACCCACCAGTGGGACGGTTACGTTGAAATCCCTTCTCCTCCAGTTTCCTCGCGGGATTTTGGGCATACATGCACATGCACCCAGAGTGAGTTTTAAGCTGCTGGGTTCGGGACTCAAACTGTGATCAACTACATGGGAGTCTAGCAACATAATCATCATGCCATCTGCTGGTCCCTGTAGTCTATGTATTTCTGTAAGCGGTTTCAAATCTTTTAAGAAGTAAAATTGTATACTACTAAGTCCATTAATATCACTATCAAAAAAAGTGGTTCTTTCTATAAAAAGCAGCTGACTTTCAATTTAAACACAGCGAGGTAAATTTCGTGGCAATCTGTGACAAAGCAGTGAGACTCTCCTCTCGGGAAGATGTTCAGGACACTCCCTAGGACACAAACAGGAAGAACATGACTTACTTGCCACCTCCGACATCACAGGATCGTGGGCGCCCGGACAATGACTGGACCTGGAACGAGACAGAGAGAGCTGGGTTCACGCACAGTAAAGCCAAATGTGAGTTTCTGAGAAGTGTCTTCATAAGTATCTCAGAGCACCTTCCAGTCAGCACAGGAGAGAGCCAGCATATGTAAACACAGAGCAGCCATCTAAGTTTTGACAAGACTTTAACACCCTTAGATTTCCAGGTAGGGCTGGTTAAGGGAGCTGAATCACATGTGGCCAAATGTGTAACACAGTTCAAAATGCTGGCCCTGGTGGCTTGAAAAGCGTACCAGGGGCCAGCCAGGTGGCATGCTGGTTAAGGTAGCTGGAGCCCACGTGACTAACTGTGCCGTTCCAGTCCCAGACCAGGTGGCTTGAAAAATACATTGGACACATGTATATGTACATGCCCAAAAATCGAAAAAGAGAGTGGAGAAGAGACTGTAGTGTGGTCGTGCCCCTTGGGAGTGATTTATCACTTCTCTTCCCTCTCTCCCTCTCTTGACTCTCTCCAGTGAGTGCATGCGCCCTATAATAAAACTAAAGGGGGAAAAGAAAGCACATCAGGTGTATGTGTTTCCCAAATACCCCACAAGATGGAGAGAAATGGCAAAGGGATTTCAGTGGGACCGTACCCCAGTGGGGGTACTTTCTCTATTTCTGTCTCTCTCTGGCAAGTGCTCTGGCAAAATTAAAAAAGAAAAACAATTCCAGGAATAAAGGAGGCATAAAGATCATGAATTTTCTTAATTTATCTTCCAGATGAATATTTCCTCCAAAAAGACCAATATTGGGACCAGCAGATGGCATAGTGGTTACGTTGCTGGAATCCCACATAGTCGACCATGGTTTAAGTCCTGGACTCAGCAGCTTAAACTCATGCCAGGCACTTGTGTGTGCACACCCAAAATCTCAAGAGGAGAATGGAGAAGGGATTGCAGCATGGCTATCTCCCTGGGGGGATTTCTTGTTTTCTGTCTCTCTGGGGAGTACATGTGCCCTACAGCAAAAATCTCTCTCTCTTAAAAAAAAATGTTTTACATATAGAGCTTTTAAATAAATATTTCCTCTTCCAATTGGCTTGAGAAACAGAGAAGGAAATGGAAAAACAGAGTTAAGAAAGAGGAAATGAATGTCAAAAGAAAATAAATATGTAAACTACAATAGAAGCTCCAGTGGGGCAGGAATGAAAAATTATAAACCCACAAAAAACTCAGGGAGGTGAACATGCTTTCTAGAAAGAGCAGTGCCCAGCACTCAGGGAAAAGTGGAGGCCACTGCCCTCTTAGTTAAAGAAAATGAACTTGTCCTCTGATCAAAGCCTCCCAAACCACTCATGCCTCTCCCAGCCAAAAGACATAGTATGGCTACTCCTATGTTTAAATATGTAAATCTGAGTTAATCTTTTTACCCTCCCCCAAAAGATTAAATAGTAAATACATCTTGCTTTCAAGACTAACCTAAGTCACCAGTAGGTGACTTTGTTAGACCTGGCAAGAGAGCAGGGACCACAGAGATCCTGAACAGGTGGGAAGAGTTAGTTCAGAGACAGTATGAGCCACTGCAACAGGCATCATGAAGGGCTGGGACAAGTTAACTGTTTTCTTTTCCCTTTTAAAAAAATTTTGCCAGAGGGCATGTGTGCTGGCCAGCGACAGAGAGAAAGAAAGGGGAATAGTCATTCCAGCTCCTCTTTCTCTCCCTCCTTTCAAGATTTTGGACACAAACACGTATGTACCTGGAATGTTTCTCAAGCTGCCAGGTTTGGGATTTGGTCAGCTGTGTGGGATCTAGCCACCTTAACCACCACTCCATGGGCTGGCCTGAAGACTTAACTGTATTCTTTCAGAGTCAACCCAGCTTCCCTACGGGACAATAAAGGCCCATTCAGGGACCAGCAGGTGGCGTGGTGAAGGTGCTGGACATTCTCACATGGCCGACCACGGTTTTAGTCCCAGACCTGGTGGCTTGCTTTCTCATTTTCTCTCTCTCTCTGTTTCTCTCTGTGTGTCTCTCTGGTCAATTTAAAATAAATGAATGAATAAATAAAATTAAATAATTCTTCAAAAATTTTAAAAAACTAAAATAAAAAGGCCCAGTGAAGAACCGTGGCCTTCGCTTTCTTCCATGTGGCTAGTGTACAGAGCCAAAGTGGAGGTCACCTAACACAATTTTAGATATGAATACTCAGGCTGATTGAAATCATAGTATAAAAGATGACTTGTTTACTGACTCTTGGAGGATTCAGGTCAAACACTCTCAATTAAAGTAAGAGCTATCTGGTATGACAATAATTCTGAACAGAAGCTGGAGACTGGTAGAAGGTGTTGGCTACAATACAGAAAAATAATGCACATGACTTGTAAACAGCTTTTGGAGCTTTGGCAAAAGAAATAAGATACAGAGGACTTAATAAGTCTTTTGTGTTTTTCATTTTTAGATTTTTGCCATAGAGTGTGTGTGCTTGCCAGAGAGAGGGAAAGTGAAAGGTCAACCCCCACTCCCAAGGGGGATGGCCACACTGCAAACCCTTCTCTTCAATCCTCTTCTTGGGATTTTAGGCACACATGCATGAGCACCCTGTATGTTTTTCAAGCTGCCAGGACTGGACCTCAAACCACAGTCAGCCATGTGGGATCCAGCACCTTAATCTTCCTACCATCTGCTGGCTCAGTTTTTTTTAAGGAGTAAATTCAGATGAAAATGAGAAAGTCAAGAGATCACTGTAATACTCTGTTGACACTACTGTGATTTTGGCTTGAGACTGCATTCCCTAGCATATCCTTCCTATTCCTGTCCCAGACAAACTCCTTTTCCTTTTCTCCAAATTTCTCTTGCTCTTACCTCTGTGAGATTTTACAAGGACCTGTGAAGTGCAAACATGCAGTGACAACAAACAAGTTGAGCACAGTTAACCCACCTCCTTGGTCTCCCACAGTTGTTTTGGCAGAGGCTTCGGAACATTTAACAGATTCTCTTCTTTCAACGGGCCAGGGAAAGACACTACTAAGGGAGAAAAGGCAGCACATTCATTGCATTAGAAGGCACCCTTCTGACCTTTAGTCAAACAAATTATCTTTGTAAAAAATGATTTATTTCACAAATATTCGTTGACCGTCTCCTAGGGAAGGTGCTTTGAGAATTACTGTCATGGAGATGACCAGGCATGGACTCATTCTTTAAGAAACTTATAACCTGGTTGGGGGATAAAGACAATGCATAAATAACCATCTCCCAAAGGAGAAACCAGTGGAGGCTTGAGAAGTCCTTTAGAGACACAAGCTAAGGCATTCTAAGAGAGGGAAAAATAAAACGATAGGTTTAGAGAAAAGAAACGTGGACAACTAATGGTGGAGCACATCCTTTCCCCTGGTATGTAGGCTCCTCAGGGGAGCGCTGGCAATGAATTTGGATGGTTGAAGCTAGATCAGGGAAAGCCTGGCAAAGGAGAGAAGAGGGACAAGCAAAGAACTGCAATAAACCCAGGAGAGACGAGACAAGGAAAGTAATAAATGGAGAAGAGGAAAATATTACATGGGGATGTAGTGGCAGTGAAGCTACTTGGCTGAGTGTTAAGGAGGATCAGTAACCCCGAGGGTTTGAGACCAGCAATAGGCAAGATCTGTTTAGCCTCCTTAATGCTATAAAACAACCTGGTTTTCTACAAAGAGAACACTCTAGAACTTCCTGCTAAAACACTCCCAGTCATCCAGGTAAAACTTACAAGTCCAAGCATTAATACAGTCTGCTTCTGAAACGTAAGCTTGCTGAGGGCAGAGCCTCTGTTTTACGTGCCGCTTGGGAGTGCTTCCAGCAGCGCCTGGTGAAAGCTGACTAACAAGCTGGAGGACAAGAATAATGGGCTCTGAGAGGCTTCGTAAAGACAGATAAAAAACTGCTCTGAAAGGTACGGTTGGATGGGTAGAGTGAGGTGGCTTCATGATTTCAATGCTACTTCTCAAAAGAGGCCAGTTACAGACATCTGGTTGGGACAGACTCTAATATCTCAAAGGGGATTGTTTTCTTAGAGAAGTTTGTTGTTTCTTAGTCTCTTTTCAAATCCAAGATTTGTTGGGAATTCTTCAAAGAATTCATGGAAGGGAAATACAAACAATCTTAAAGCCATTTCTTTTTTTTTTTTCCTTAATAAATTAGATGTTTATTGATGTTTCAAATTTTCAAGATTTTATTCATGGCTTAAAATGGTTTGCCTAGGGAAGGAGTGTGCAGGAGGACAAGAGAGAATTGTGCCTCAAGTACAAGATGCTCCTCGTTTATCTTACTCCCTTGAGTCTTAGCTCCATGAAATGTGAAACTGATGTAGCTGTTCTTTTCCGGATTATGAAAATTAAATTTCATACTACAAAAATTTAGGAAAAAGAAAATAGTGCCTGGTACTTAATTAATAAATGAACTGTATCAGACCATCAGTTGTCTAGGGATTTGTGTATCAGTACAGCTTCAACATTATTATTTTTTAGAGAGATTTTTGCTACAGGGCAAGTGCACTCACCAGAAAGAGAAAGAAAGTGAGAATTCACCCTCCAGGAGGGATGGCCATGTGGCAATCCTTTCTCCTTCATTCTCCTCTCAGGATTTTGGGCGTGCACGTACATGTGCCCAATGTGTTTTAAGCCACCAGCTCTTAAAACCTGAACTGCGGTAGACTACGTGGGAGTCCAACAACATAACCATTATGCCATCAGCTGGCCCCAACTTCAACATTATTTTAATTGGCTTGATGAAACTCGGCATCTTCTGCTAAGATTTGCAATTTGCATTTTCCTTGCATTGTTTATTTACATCTGTCAATTACTGACCTGTAAACACTTCCTAAGTGGGCAGAGACAGTATTGAGGGACTGACTAGCTGTTAAATAATTAATTCATTCATATTTTCACGTGATTACAACTTTTTCTTCTCTGCATGACCTTGGGACTGTGGGACTATGGGGACTGTAGGGACTTGGATAACCAGGAACCTTTGGAACCTAACCACGTGTTTCCTTTCTCATGGACCTGATCATGGCTAGTCTTAATTTTCTAGAGGGTCCCAGAAGAGTAAATCAATCAGCAGTTGTCAGCATTTTGAGGAGTCCTGAAAACATGTATATTAATTAGTTTAGTTGGTGAAAGAAGATTGTATATCTTTGACTCAGCCTATTACTGTAACCCAAGTAGGTAAGACCAGTTCGTACCTTCTCCATGTCCATCATTCTCACCATCACAGAAACCTAATGGAGAAGAAAAGGAAAAACACCTTTATGTGGTACTTTGATTTTCATTTATTCATGAATTAGTAACTCTTTCTGATGGGTGTGGGGACACGTTTAAGAGAGAGAGTCTGTGGTGTGGGGACATGCTCTGAGCAAACACCACCTGCTCTTTTGGGGTTTGGCAGAACCTTGTAACTTGTCTTTCCTTGACCTTGGCTGCAGACAGGGCAAGGGTGGAAATTGCTAGGGGCGTTCCAACAGACACATGTGATAGACTTCAAGAAACATCTTGGTAAAATCCAATCCCTGCTCTGCATCTGAAAGGTTCCTTAGCCTACTCTGGGTGTGGTGGTACAAGAAGATCTTTAGCTCCTTCCCCACACCTAACAGCTAGTTCTCTGCATTAGAAAGGAAGATGAGATTTTCTCTTGATGGGATTATCACCAGGGGATACACCTGGCCTGGTGTGACTAAGCCCTCATAGATTTGTTAACTGCTTCTTATTGTCTGTAACCTGGCAACCAATGTATGAAGTGTCGTAAAACATACATGTGTAATGTCTCCCTGTTCTATAAATAAAGACGTCCAGTTCATCTGGGCGGCACAAGTTGCATGGGCTACCTAGGCCCAAGCTGCCTGTGTCCGTTTCTACTCTATCTTTTGTCTCATTTTTTTCTGCTTCTTCCATAGTAGCGCTGAGCCTGGGGGTGGACGCCGACAGATTGGTGCCGAAAAACCCGGGATCCAGACACCGGGACTTCTGGACAACTTGGCTTCTGGACGACCCTGGCGGCCCATCTCATACCTTTCTCGGCTGCCTCCAGAGATAAGTAGATGACTGGGCGGCCTCTCTACCCCCAGCAGCTTGGCTCTGGCTTTTCGCTAGTCTATCACTACTTCTGTTTTCTCTCCTCTATAAATTCAGCGTTTAAATTGATTACTATGTAGTAAAGAGGCTTGTTCCCTTCGTGTAGAGTGCTTGGGAATAGACACAGACCTAAAATTTTGTGAGCAACGCCAGGCTATAGAAATTTTATACTATTATTTGATACACAGTATTACTTTCTCCTCCCATGAAATACGCTGTTCTGGGCTGTACCGTAAAGATTTTGCCAAAGAATTGCTCTGTATCCTTGTTGTAGTTTTACATCGGCTACCATTTTGTTGCCAGATTGGATAGCTCTATGGTTGCTATGCCAGTGCTTAATCCCAAAAGCGACAGTTGAAATCTGTGATCTTTGGAGCTTAAAGCGAGCAAGATAGTATTTTTCAGGCAGTCGACTAATTTCCTGCCCAAGAAGGGCTATAGGAAATTAGTGTAACAGACTGTCTACTGCCCACGTGGCATTTCTTGAAAAGGGTCCAGTGAGGGCTAAAAGTCGTCCAAGAAGGACGAGAGGACGCCCGTTGGAGGCTAAAAGTCGTCCAAGAAGGACGAGAGGATGCCCGTTGGAGGCTAAAAGTCGTCCAAAAAAGGACGAGAGGATGCCCGGTGGAGGCTAAAAGTCGTCCAAAAAGGACGAGAGGATGCCCGGTGGAGGCTAAAAGTCGTCCAAGAAGGACGAGAGGATGCCCGGTGGAGGCTAAAAGTCGTCCAAGAAGGACGAGAGGACGCCCGTTGGAGGCTAAAAGTCATCCAAAAAGGACGAGAGGAGGCCTGGTGGAGGCTAAAAGTCGCCCAGAAAAGGGCGAATGATTGCCCAGTGAAGGGCTACAGTGCCGCTTTATCTCTACAAAGAGCCCAGAAATCAACATGGGGAATAGGCTATCCCCAGCTTGCACTGCTCACAAGGAGGAGCTATTGTATTTGCTAAATCAGGCTGATCACTCGGTACAGTCCAAAACCATTTCTCAGATGTTAGTAAAAATCAGTACCCGTTGTCCTTGGTATCCTGAGGCTGGATCACTGGAATTAACTGATTGGGAAAAAATTGGTATCTGCTTACATAAAGAGCCACGTGCTCCCATAGAAATATTACATGCCTGGCATTTGTGTAGAAACGCCATATTTCAATTTGGTAAACCTGATGACCTTGAGCCTCCTCTGAAAGAGGTATTGACAACTAATGCAGAGATCAGACATAATCCAATTGCCCTACGGGCTTCTCCTGCTCCCTCTCCCCCATCCAAGGCCTCATCTAAAAAACTGCCTAGGGAAAAAATTGCCCAAGGGATGTTTGGAGGAATGTCTGAACAGCGCTCTACAAGAAGGGGACACTTCCACGCTTTCTGTCTATCCTATTAAACGAAAAAGGGGACAAGCTACATATGAATGTTTACCTTATAGTATACTTAAAGAATTTAGACAAGCTATCACCGAAATAGGGACCAGCAGTTAGCTCAATGGCTATGTCGCTGGACTCCCACGTAGTCGACCGCAGTTCGCGTCCTGGACCTGGTGGCTTAAAACTCATGCCGGGCGCGTGTGCGTGTGTGCCCTCTTTTTTCAGACCCTATTACTTCTCATCAATTTTTTCATCAAAATGCAAAAACATTGTCTCGTCAATTTCACCTGCCCTTGGCTCAAGCTAAGGACATTGTTAAGTCTTGCGATCATTGCCACCAGAAGTCTTCAGGCAAATAGCCACCATTGCTACTCGTGCATGGAGGAAAATACCTGACTCTTCTGGGGGAGGCCTTTCTTTTGTTAAAGTGTGTCAAGGGCCACAAGAAGCCTATGACTTATTTATAAACAGATTGCAAAGATCTTTGTACAGGCAAGTGGAGAATACAGATGCAGCTCAGGTACTGTTAAAACAACTAGCCTTTGAAAATGCTAATGTTGATTGTCAGGAGGTACTGAAAGGTATTTATGCCAAGCCCACCACCTCTTTAGCAGACATGATAAAGGCATGTCAGATAGTAGGTACTGAAAGTCACAAACAAGGATTGTTGGCTGCAGTATTGAGACCTTCAAATAGAAAATGTTTTCATTGTGGAAAAAAGGGACATTTTGTCAAGAATTGTAGGGAAAAACAAAGAAAGCCTTCCTAAAAATGTGAACGCTGTGGTAAAGGCGTTCATTGGGCTGACCAGTGCTATTCTCTTACTGATATGTCGGGAAACCCGATACCGGGCCCGCCTCCAGCCCAAAACCCAAGGAGGCATCGCCCTTATCCCAGTCCAGCCCAGTAACTGACAAATGCCCTAAGCAAACAACTAGGCTAGCAATATATGACCGTTCATGCTACGGCCGGGAGTGCTGGCATTGATTTAATTACCCAAGAGGATGTTTCTTTAAGTTTGCCAGGAGAAGTTTCTCTAGTAAACAGTCAGCTATCAGGACCTCTAAAGAAGGGGCACGTGGGGCTATTTCTCCCTCGGTCCCATATTTTTAAAAGAGGACTATTTGTTACACCCGGAGTCATTGATTCAGATTTTACTGGTATAATAAAAATACAAGTATGGTCTTTTCTCCCACAAAAAGTAAAAAAGGAGAATCTATTGCACAGTTAATATTGTTACCATATGTGTCTGTGACCCTTGGTAATATTTTACGAGAAAATCAGGGTTTTGGATCTACTATCTTAAATGTTAATATTCCAATCCGGCAAGAAAAACCTACCTTAACACTTCTGGTAAATAATCAGAAGGCTGTTGGTCTATTAGACACTGGAGTGGATGTAACTGGTTTTCCGATTTCGAGCTGGCCTGCAGCCTGGCCTAAAGATCCTACCCGAGAAGTCTGGGGAATAGGAGGAACCTCACCAATTTACAATAGTCGAGTGTCTTTAGACTGTGCTAAACCAGATAATCCTCATCAGATTATAGCAAAAATTCAGCCGTTTCTTATTGAGATACCATTTGTGATTTGGGGTAGAGACATTTTACAGCAACTTAAAACGACCATACGATCCCCTTTATTGTAGCGGCATCGGTAGCGACTGCCTCCCATTGCCTGGAAAACCCAAGACCCTGTCTGGGTGGAACAATGCCCATTAAGTAAAGAAAAGTTAAAAGCTGCCGAGGCCTTAACTGAAGAACAACTCAAGGCAGAACATATAGAAGAAACAACTTCTCCTTATAACACGCCAATATTTGTAGTTAGAAAGAAATCAGGAAAATGGAGACTTTTACAGGACCTTCGTGCTATTAATCAATTAATGGTCTATGGGCTCTTTACAATGTGGCCTACCTAATCCTAACCTTATTCTTTTGGAATACAAGGTGTTTTGTGTGGGTGACTGCTGACACTTCTGAAAATTCTGCAGCTGCAATAAGACACGTTCTAGCTGCTATTTCTGTTATGGGCAAACCTAAATCATTGAAAACAGACAATGGCCCTGCTTATACTTCCAAAAAATTTCGTGACTTCTGTACTGAGTGGGGTATTCAGCATGTTACAGGCATTCCATACAACCCCACCGGTCAAGCAATTGTTGAGCGTATGCACCAACGTGTAAAACAAATGCTCTCTATATTTTTAAAACAAGAAAAGGGGGATTTAGGGCTAGGGCCCCCCCTCTGCTCATGCTGCAAAATTGCTTTCTTTAACCATGTTTAAATTGAATCATCTAAATTTGACTTTTGATACAAAACCACATCTTTGGAGTACAGCATGGCAACGCATGTCATCTTCACAAAAGCTCCCCCAAGCTAAAGTTTTCTATAGGATGCTTCCAGATCCAACCTGGCAAGGCCCAGTTCCTCTAAAAGAGGGTATGCTTCTGTGCTTACTCCTACAGGTCCAGTTTGGATTCCGTCGCGGTGCGTATGACCTGCACACCATGAGCTGGCATCAGACGCTGCAAAACCCGATACCGGATTTCCAGCTGAACATACAGGAGAAAGAGGACCAAGAAAAGAAAGTGCAGTCCAGCCACAGCAAGTCCTAGCACTTGGGGTGACATCAAAGCATTAGCCAATGATGCTCAGGAAATGCTGAAGAAGCAAGATGAAGAACCAACTCCTGAGAACTTGTTCATTGCTACTTGTTCATTGCTATGTGTGCCAAATTGACTGCTAACTCTATGAACACTTGCGACCAGGATCTCATTCCTGCAAAAACAAAAAATGTTAACTATGCTATTGGCTTTGTTCAAATGTCTATAGGCTGGATTTTTACATATATGACCTACACGTTTAATTATATTTTAGTTAAATCTATCTCATAACAGCTTATACTAACTTAGTTGCATAGCACCAATGCTGCCCTCTAAGAAAATGATGTTAACTAATTTTATACTATGCTACTTAATTGTTATAGTAGTCACCTAATGCCTGTGTGTATCTTTTGGTACTGACCTCCCTCCTAGCAACTCAGGCCATGTTGGCTTTAAAACAAAAAAGGGGGAAATGTGGGGACACGTTTAAGAGAGAGAGTCTGTGGTGTGGGGACATGCTCTGAGCAAACACCACCTGCTCTTTTGGGGTTTGGCAGAACCTTGTAACTTGTCTTTCCTTGACCTTGGCTGCAGACAGGGCAAGGGTGGAAATTGCTAGGGGCGTTCCAACAGACACATGTGATAGACTTCAAGAAACATCTTGGTAAAATCCAATCCCTGCTCTGCATCTGAAAGGTTCCTTAGCCTACTCTGGGTGTGGTGGTACAAGAAGATCTTTAGCTCCTTCCCCACACCTAACAGCTAGTTCTCTGCATTAGAAAGGAAGATGAGATTTTCTCTTGATGGGATTATCACCAGGGGATACACCTGGCCTGGTGTGACTAAGCCCTCATAGATTTGTTAACTGCTTCTTATTGTCTGTAACCTGGCAACCAATGTATGAAGTGTCGTAAAACATACATGTGTAATGTCTCCCTGTTCTATAAATAAAGACGTCCAGTTCATCTGGGCGGCACAAGTTGCATGGGCTACCTAGGCCCAAGCTGCCTGTGTCCGTTTCTACTCTATCTTTTGTCTCATTTTTTTCTGCTTCTTCCATAGTAGCGCTGAGCCTGGGGGTGGACGCCGACAGATGGGAAGTGGAATTTTGATAGTTCGAAGCCAGTTTTGATACACTGATGATCATTCAAGATATTTTCACCATTTATACTAAAAACAGATGAAGCTAATTTGGGTCTAAAGTGAGTTCTGATCTATTCTTCTTTTCCTTTCTTTTTTAAAAGATTTTTTAAAATTATTTTTAATTTGGTGGAGAGCATATCTGCTTGCCTTTAGAAAGGGAGAGGAAAAGTGAGAAAGCACTCTCCATGGGGTATGGCCCTTTCTCCTCCACAGCTCCACTCACTCAGGATTTGGGGCATGCGTGCACACTTGACCAGTATATCTCAGTCTTAAAGTGTCTTACTGCTTCCATCCTGAAAAAAGAACTATTTCTACAAAGTCTGAGAACTTCTACTCAAATCACAAAGTAAAGAAGAAGAGAATGGAACTCTCTTCCAGATGCTTTATCATGAGGGAAAGGGAAGTAACTCATGAAGTCTGCATCACCATTTGACCTCTACTGTGGGTGCATGTAGGAACAAACTGGAAGTTCCATGTTGTATGTTATGTATTTCTTGCAAAACCAAGTTATTTTAAAAAAGAAAATGGAGTCTAAGTCAGAGATGAACTTAAAGTCAATTTATACATGGGATAGTTCACAAAATTTTAAAATTTGACTTACGGTAAGTTTTAGCTTAGAAAAAGTATTTTTAATCTATAAAATATATTTCAAATGACAAAGTATACTATTTGCTATTGCTCTAAGCTAAAACTACCTGTGTCAAGGATGTAGTATCTACCATTCTCCTTGGAGCAATCAAATACATTAAATGAGTCTTCATTTCAGAATCAGGACGAACTGTTGAGTCTGAAGACTTCAAATGTGGCTTACTTACAGTATATGTTATGTTTATTCTAAGTTAACCTGATTAGTCCACAGAACTTAAACAAAATGTCTAATACTCATTCGTTCAATATATATTCATTAGGTTCTTTGCTATAAATGCTAGGTGGGGCCAGGTGATGCACCGTAGTTGAGAAGACAGGAAGTTTTCCAACACCAGTAGAAGACATACAATTTTAGTGGAGCCCAAAGGCAGGGGCAACACTGAGGGCTCTCTGAAGGACTAAGAGGTCAATAAACGAAGCATACTTGCAAAAGGATCATTACAGAATTTTTCTCAGGTCTGGGGAAACAGAATCTGAGGGATTTCAAACTATTTTAGTGCACATGAAGTTGACTTGAAGAGGAGGTGGCAGAGCAGTGGTACAGCTGGACCCACATAGGAAGGGTGGTCAGTTTGAATCCCAAGGCTTCTCAGTCATATCAGGCATATGCACATGCACCCATGCTCCAGGCTGGTAGAGACTGAGGGTGGGTACTGGCGTGAGAATCCTGTAGGGGTACCTGTCTCTCTTTACCTCCTTATGGAAGACATAAATAAACTATGGAGGGTAAGCGAGTTAAAATGCAGATTCCCGGACCCAACCCTCAAAAATTTTGATTGAGAAGATGTGGGAATTAGTAAAGGTATCTACATTTCCAATGGTCATCTCGGGGGACTCTGCTGCAGATGGTCCTTGGCCTCTTTGAGAGACGTGTTCTGGGCTGTGGCTGATCAGGGACTTAACACATCTAAAGAAGATGATGTGAACAGGGACAGAGAGAGAAAAGGTGTGGTTCTCCAATTGGTACAGTTAAAGGGGAAGAAAGAAGCTTCTGATCCATATTTTGGCTTCTGAAGACCCTCATAGTGGGAAAGGGTAGGGAACTGCACCAATCCGATCACGATAAAATGATTCGCCGATTCAATGTTAAAAGCAATGTTTATATAGCAGACTGATAGGACAATGCTGAATCACCTCTTCATAAGCAGGAACTAATCATTGTAGGCTTAACTACGAAGGCTGCCCTGTCCCTGGAACCTGAGGACTCAGATGGTGGCCACCACATGAAACCCCCTGAGTAGCCAGCAGATACGCACAGGATATCCCACTGGTGCCACCTTTTCCATCAGATGGGACAAGAAGGAAGGGTTCATGGAGGGAGGAGGTGGCACCTGAGCTAGTCAGTAAGGACAAGAATGAGATGATAACAAAGGCAGCCAACATAGCTGTCTGTTCAGGCACGTCTCACAGATGATCTCATGTAATCTCCTAGCAACTTCACACGGCAGGCACTACAGCTATCCAAAACCATGCTGCTAGTAGATGCCGAGACTAGAACACTGGCCTGTGTGCTTTAGAAGTCCACGTCCCTAGCCAAGGTGTTGTACCCGAAGGGAATCAGGCAATCAGAAGTGTGACAGGAGGGATGTTCCAAGGCAAAGACAGAAGAGGAGTACCAAGGAGAGGAGGAAGAGGAGGAAGATGTGCCGCGCAGGGACACAGCATGTGTAGTTTGACTACAGCACAGATAGAAGGGCTGGGACATAAGGCTGAATGGAAGGGATCCACCAGGAATTTGGCATGATGTAGGGAACAGCAGGTTTGGTTGGAGACGCAATATGGTTGGAGCTAAGCTCTGAAGAGGCTGCTCCTGTGGAAGAGCAGGAGCTGGACTGAAAGGAGAAAGCCTCAAGGTGGGAAGACCAGGTGGGAAACCAACATGAAAGTCCAGGCAAGGAGGGACAAAGTACAGGGTGGGCAGTGATGACAGAAAATAAGAGGCAGATTTGAGACATGCTGCAGGGACAGAATGAACTGGACTTGGCTAGGATATGAGAGTGAGGGGCATGGGGACAAGAGTAATTAACTACAACTTGCAGGTTTTGTGCTTTGGTGACCAGGAAGAGGGTTGTGGTGATAACTGATGCATTAGCACTCAGTTAACATACAGCTGAAATGCCCAAGCCTGGATTTTCACTACTGGATAAAAAATATCACAGGCCACAACTATAAATAAAGGGTTAAAAATAAAAAGGAATAAATTGTGACCGGGTATCTGGAAACAGAGGGAATAAATTTGCAGCAGTCCCACTGGGGATGGGACAGTGATGAGCAAGGCTGCATCTGTGTTCCCAGAAACCTCACAGGCTTGGGGCCGCCAACGGCTGACCTCTCCTAACTCAGTGGAACCGAGACCACGTTCTTTCTATGCGCTCCCATGCCTGACAAGCCTAAAATAACTCCATGCACTGTCTTGGCTTGCTGACTAGAGGACAAGGCAAGGAAAAAAAATCCTTTGACCAGAGTGCATCCTGAAAGAAGCCTAAGTGTTTCGGCCTCCCCACTCTAGGCCCGCCTGGCAATCACACTCTTCTGCCCCTCTTTACACCCAGGATGCTACATTTCCCGCCATTCGTGTAGTCAAGTGCCATCAGTAGCTTGCATCTTTCAGGGCTATTTAAGTCCTTTTTCTTAACTCGGCAGGTCAATGCTTATTGCTGGTTGAAAGATCACGGAGGTCCAAAACACGCCTCTCTCTTCTCAGGAGACGAGGCCCGTGGTCCCCAAAGATGCGGACATTCAGCATCTACAGCACCAGGGTCAGAAAAGACAACCATCACGCCCTCTGTGGCCCTGAGCTCCAGATGGCTCTGTGAAAGAGCAAGGAGCACCCCAGCCCTCTCCTCCACATGGCAATGAGAGGAGGGGAGTTAGGGGCCCGTCCGAGACTATGGACAGAGTAAGTGTGACAGCCCTGTGCCTACCCATCTGCACATGTGCATGAAGTGATAATTAAACAACATGCACTGCCCAGGAATTGGTCAACATTTTTTTTTCTTTTTTTTGGAGAGGTTTTTGCTATAGGGCGCGTGCGCTTGCCAGACAGACAGAGAGAGACAGATAGAAAGCAGGAAATCACCCCCCAGGGGGGATGGCCACGCCACAATCCCTTCTCCTCCATTCTCCTCTCGGGATCTTGGGCACGCACGCACACGCGCCCGGCGTGAGTTTAAGCCGCCGGGTCCGGGACTCGAACCGCGGTCGACTACGTGGGAGTCCAGTGACATAGCCATTACGCTAACTGCTGGTCCCAACATTTCTTTTTATATGTTCTGGATAATTAAACGAGGAGAGAAATAAAAGACTTGTTTCATTATATAGAAGTTTATTTCTGGGGACCAGCAGTTAGTGTAATGGCTATGTCTCTGGACACCCATGTGGTCGATTGCAGTTCGAGTTACAGACCTGGTGGCTTAGAATCTCACTGGGCGTGTGTGTGTGCGTGCCCAAGGTCCCAAGAGGAGAATGGAGAAGGGACTGTGGTGTAGCCATCCCCCCCTGGAGGGTGATTTCTCATTCTCTGTCTCTCTGTCTTTCTGGTGAGTGCACACGTCCTATAGCAAAAACCTCTCAAAAAAAAAAAAAAAGGTTATTTCTGTCATTTATGACTGCTTGTCATTTATGCCTAATTGTCATGCAGCTCAATAACCACTATGAAAATCACTAACCATGTATCAGATTAATGGCTTTCTTTTCTTGGGATACAAACCCCCGTTCACGAATGTTATCACAGTGTGCTGCTCACGTCTTCAAACTCTGAGCAGATAGATGTTCTCTGAACACCTGCTGCCTACATCACCATGTTTAGGAAATATTCCCAGGGAAAGAACAGTTATCACCGTGTCTACTACACAACACAGTTCTGGGCTTTCTATTATGTTTTCCTATCACCTTTTAAATCTTTACTTTATTTGGCTGTTCCTATAATAAGAAATACCTTTTTGTAAAGCTACTTGATATTTTTAAAATCCAAAAGGAAAGAAAATGAAAAACTTTAATGAATTACAAGGGGAAAAATACATGGAACTATTTAAAATAGCTCCCACCAACAAATGCAACTCTCCAGAAATAATCTCTATCCTTGGAGACTTGAATAATATTTTAAACACACTGGTTTTCCCATGTAAACACATCCATATTTGGCTGTGTTTCTGGGTCCTGCTGTTCTTGCAAAGCAACTGCAGGGGCAGGCTCACAGCTCAGACAACTCACCTTCCATGGCTGGCAGACAGCATGGTCCAACAATTTTTCTTTTCTTTCTTTCTTTCTTTTTTTGGAGAGGTTTTTACTATAGGGCACATGTGCTCTCCAGAAAGACAAAGAGAGACAGAAAGCGAGAAATCACCCCCCAGGGGGCATGACCATGATGCAATCCCTTCTCCTCCATTCTCCTCTTAGGATCTAGGGCACACACGCACACGTGCCCGGTGTGAGTTTAAGCCACCGGGTCTAGGACTCGAACCGTAGTCCACTACATGGGAGTCCAGTGACATAGCCATCATTCAACTGCTGGTCCTGGTCCAACAATTTCTAACTGCTGAATTGAAAAGGAAAGACCACCACTGTTCTCAAATCAACCCAGAAGGCTGCTCCAGGAATTCTGCCCTCTTTACTGCCCTGTCTCCACCAACATTTATACTGTTTTGTTTTTCTTCATCTTCACTCACATCTAAGACTTCTCACAGGCTATTGTGCTTGTAGCCTAAAGACTTCAACTTCGGTATAATCACTTTCTTTAGTTACTTTCTTTTATCGTTGTGTGCAAGCCTTCAAAACTCCCTGCTTCAATGATCTATGATTCCCTTGTTCTCTCCAGGCCTTTGGCCCTATCTAGAGAAGCGTAAACTTTGCACAGAAGGTTAAACACAAGTGAAGGAAAGGCAGAGGCAAAAGCGCAAGGGTTCCAGAGGAAAATCTATTAGCCTGACAAGTTCCCAGCCAGGCAGACTAGGATCTTGCTACACTCAGAGGCACCCCCACTGCTCACAGCTACTGCTTTTTACGGCTTTGTTTAAGTATTGCCATCTTTACCTATCCAGGAGCTAAAATGCTCTATCTTCCCACAAACCCCACTTCTCCAAGCAGTGAGCAGTGGGCCCACGTCCAATTCCAAAGTTACTGCCAACTCTACTTTTACATTTCCGTGTGTGGAAACATGGGTAGCTGTCCCTAACCAACTCTGAAAGTTCTCATACTTTACAAGCAAGCAATCCTTTAGGCAAATGTCATCTTTCTGAAATGCTGAGGGAACTAATATAGCCAGAAGTATTATTAAATTCCATCCCTATTATACACAAGGAAATAAGACCACGCATGTTCTCCTCAGAAGGAACAGATACTATTTGGGCTTTAAATAGTTTAAAAAATAAAGAAAATCAGAAAAGCTGGTATCTTGGCTAAAGATATATTTATTCCCATACTAAAATCAAACACACAGCCCTGAATGAACAAGATTCAATCTGCGCATGGAATGAATAATTCGAGATTGTTCTTTCTGGCTTATAAAGTCTAGGAACACAGGCTTGGGATATGCCTGAGTGAGCCAGCCTCACTGCACATGCAGCTCAGCAGTCAGCACCTCGAGTGTGTGGGAAGTGCTCTGGGCAATCTCCTCACCCTTTTCTCTCTCAGTGAGGGCTCCTCTATGCCAGGCACCATGCCAAGGGCTAGAGAGAGTAAGATCACCAAGACACTGCCTCCAGGAAACTGCACTGAGCAGAAGAACAGAAGCATGGCCACGTGACGAAGCCAGCAAGAGGGGCAGGTGCTGAGAGAACTGTCGGCATGTAGGGCCATAGGATGTTAGAAGGATGTGGGAAGTTCTGGACTGTGAGGAAGTCAAGTCAGGGTGGCTCCACAGAAAAGGGGATACGGTTGAGCCTTACAGATTGAGAGGGCGCTGGCCAGGAAGGCCAGGACTGAGTTGGGGGAGGAAGAGATGGGAACAGGATGAAATGCTAGCAGAACCCAAAGTGGAGCATGCGGTGGCCAACTTGGAAGTGAGGCTGGGAAGTAGTGAGGGAAGGGAGAGGTGGGGAGGGGGCAGATCCTTTAAGGGAAAGCGGTTCTGAACAGAAGAGGAAAGGCAGCCAGGTTTGAGATCACTCTGGAAGCAAATGGTGAGACGGCACAAGGATGCCTCTTCCCCACTGCAGGCCACTCTGGCCTGAGGGAGACAGAATGGCATCTGACCAGCAAAATGGGGAGTAAGTGAGTAGGCGCTGCTCAGTGCTGGTGCAATTTCCCTTCTCCTCCTCAGGGCAGGCCTGCTCTTCACCGCACCACACCTTACGTAAGAACTCCTCCCACAGGGGGCCACCCAGGCACGGTACTGGCCACTGCAGAGCCTGCATGATTTTGGGTTCAGTTGCTATAGGCCCACAGACTCACAGAGGGAAGCCACTTCCTCCAATCTGGCCTTAGAATAACAAAGATGATCTTATACTTAGCTACATCTGTCACTGCTGGTTTTAGTTCTCAGTTTGTACTGACCCTGGGCGGGAAGGAAGACCCTCAGAAAAGACAAAATAAAACTGGTTTGGAGGGCTAGAGGAGACCAGTTAGGAAGTTATCATCAGAGTCTGTACAACGCTGAGCACTTCGAAAAGTGCCTGCACCATGGGGAGAGAAGCGTGAGGGTCTAGAGTGCCAAGAGGGAGGGTGCACTGTGGAAGGGCAGGGAGAGGTAACACAAAACGTAAGCCGCGTCCTCACCACCCCCCCCCCCCCCCACACACACACACACTGCCCCAGCCTCGAGGCCCTCCACAATGGGAGTGCACACACACCAAGGACATGCCTCTCTCTCAGTTCTTACAGGTGCTGTTTGCAGGGGGCCCGTGTGTCTTACCCGTGTGTGGAGCAGGCCAGGCGGACTGGCCCCCTCCTCCATAGGGGTCCTGGGGCTTGGTGCTTAGAGCACTGGTGTGCAGAGCTGAATCAGAATTGGTCCTGAGGAAAGGAGGAGAGAGTCTGGCTGAAAACCCATTTTTCCTTGGTGAAAATGCAATTTCTTTGGCTGAATGCTACCAACAGGAGAGAAGGTAAGAACAAGCGGTTGACCAGCAGCCACGAGAGGTCAGGACCTACCTGAAGTCCCTGACAGCAGCAGCCTCCGTGGATCACCCACACTCAAAACTAATTTGTGCCCACTTGTGTGGCTTTACACGTGATGCTGTGGCAGTGTTCTAGTTCACTAGGGGAGCTGTGGGCTCATCCCCTAAGTCTTCCTATTCTTCTCCCGACCCAGGGCCCAGGATGATCTGCGCTGGACTGGTCTCCTCGGAGACCAGCACAGCTGCTCCTCTGTGAGGGTCTCCCAGAACAGAGGTTGTCAAGCCCTTGCAGGGAGAAGGGAAGGTCAAGAGCATTTCCAGAATACTGTAACATGCTCTCAGCCTTCCCACTCGTGCTCTCTCAGGAGCACAGCGGGGTCTTCCATCCGCTGAGTGCTGAGGGACTGAATGCATATGCAGAGAGTCCAGCTGCCCTTGAGAGATGTGGAAAAGCACAACCATGCCACTATTCTCAGTGCACTCATTTGTTTTGGAAAATCTGACTGGGTTCTCTTTTTAAAAGTTATATTAACATAGAATGGGTTTTTATTATTTTTGTACTGTGTTAAAAAGTATCTTTCTTAAATCTCTCAATTTAATTTCTAGATAAATACCAGTGGATAGACTCATGCAAGCACTTAGTCAACCCTCACAAATTATGCCTGGATAGACAATTATCTCCACTGTTCAGGTGAGTAAAATGAGGCACACAAAAGTGAAAATGTACTCAAGGTCACAAAGTAAGAGGCAGACCCTAGGAATTCCACTCTGGGAATCCCACAAGTCTTTTTTTTTTAATTTTGCTAGAGGGCATGTATGCTCACCAGAGAGAGACAGAGAAGCAGGGAAAAATCCCTTCCCCAAATCCCTTCTCTTCCATTTCTCCCTCCTTTTAGGATTTTGGACACACATGCACATGCACCTTGTTTTTCAAGCTATTCAGTCCAGGACTCAAACCATGTTGTCAACTATGTGGGAACCCAGCTGCCTTGACCACCATACCACAGCGTTGACCCCAAGAACTCATACTCTTGTAATGTGCTGCACTGTTCAATAAATGGTGAGTTTTTTTTATTTAAAACACTTCATATAAACACAAACATAAACACATTCTGGAAACCAGAGAATACGTCAAGAACACCGGGACAACCAAATTGCTTGGTCTCCTTTAAAACTGACTTCTACTGGGGGAACGAGCCACATACCTGTTAAGGGCAGATGTCAGTCGGAACCCAGGATGCTTTTCTTCTTTCCAAGGATGCTGCTGCCTTTACAAACCAGAACAACATAGAAGGAAAAGAAGTTCAACCCACAGGGAGCAAACGAGAGTCTCAGCCCAGGTGGGAGGACGCGCTCTTTACTCACCTGGCTGTATGACCTGGGAGATACTTAAACATGTTCCATGTCTTGCTCATTTTGTTCATCATTGTCAAAACAAGGTCAAACCAAAAGATTTTGCCAATTCCTATGATCTCTGATTTCCAAAACAAATACTACTACAAATCTAAAAGGACAGAACTAGCTAGTGGGGCATTTAAGGAGTTAAGAGACAAAAGACCCTCTTTAAGTGCCTTTTTGAAATTACTCAAAGCTAGGACTGACTCTTCTCTAAAGCGTATGAGGTCTTCTCCAGATAGGTAAAAAAATTACTCCTCATCATGTACCCCAAGTGTTTGTGTGTGTGTGTGTGTGTGTGTGTGTGTGTGTGTGTTTGGGAGGGGGGGTGCTGGCAATCTTGGATACAAGGCCTCTGCACTCCCACATGGATGGCCATGAGGAAAACAGAATTGTTGCAGTTACTCAGGTTATCTACAATCCTAATTCTCTATTTATTCTCAGATATACTTAAGAAAAATATCAGTTTGGAGATGGCTTCTTCTGATTTAGAATGGGAAAATGTATTTATTTTATAACCCTGGATTTCTAGGACTTTTCTATTCTTGTTTTTGCCATATGGCATGTGTGATCACCAGAGAGATGAGAAAGAGAGGAAGAATGTGAGAAATCACCACCAGGGGGGATGACCACACAGCAATCCCTTCTCTATTCTCCTCTCAGGATTTTGGGCGCGCGCGCGCGTGCGCGTACGCGTACACACACACACACACACACACATACACACACACACCCGCCTAACATATTTTTCAAGCCACCGGGTCCAGGACTCAAACTGCATAGTCAGCTATCTAGGATTCAGTGCTTTAACCACCATACTACCTGCTGGCTTGGGATTCTCAAGATTTTTAAGGGTGGCTGAAACCTACTTGGGGATAAAGACTAGTTGTTCCCCATCTTTATTTCACTTTCCCAAACCCACTATGTTGTCCCAGGAAGTGCTTAATCAAGATATGCCCAGAGTGGGGCCAGTAGGTAGTATGGTACTTAAGGTGCCTGACTCCCACAGGGCCAACCGTAGTTCAAGTCCAGGATCTGGCAGCTTGAAAACTACACCAGGCACATGTGCATGTGTGCCCAAAATCCTGAGAGGAGAATGGAGGAAAAGGGACTGTGGCATGGCCATCCTCCTAGGTGTGTGTGTGTGGGGGGGGGGGAGGTAAAGGGGGCTGATTTCTCACTTTCTCTTTGACTCTCTCTTTCTTCAGCGAGGACATGTGCCCCATGGCAAAAACCTTAGGGAGGGGGAAGATATGCCCAGAGAATGGATGGAGAGTAGACCTCAAGCCAGAGAACCCATTTTTTTTATATGTACACTTCAAATGTCTTCTGTATCTGACTTGGTGATCTGAAAACGATCCTACACACACAATGGCTGTAGCAGTCTTTTCTAGTTAGTTTTATATGTTACTCTCTATGCTGGGTACAAGCTACTCAGAGACCCTACAATTAAATACAGTAATAAAAATGAACATTTTAGGAGTCTTTCTTTCAGCAGTTTACTAATACCTTAAGAAAAGGCATTTATTTCTCCATGTCTCAAATATATGAATACCAAATCAGAGAATTCGGTTGGTAAATGTATTCCAAATGTGTTTCTATTTGGTTTTAAGCATGAAGATCTAGATTTATTTAAATAACTTTTCATTCTACATTTTCATACAAGTTTATCGCTATACGTGTAAAGACTTGTTCTTTTTTAAAAAAAATAATTATTTGTTTTATTTTTTATTTATTCATTCATTGATTTTTTAATTTGACCAGAGAGAGACAGAGGGTGAGAGTGAGAGAGAGAGGGAGTGAGAAAGCAAGCCACCAGGTCCAGGACTCGAACCCCAGTCAGCCATGTGGGAGTGTCCAGCGCCTTAGCCACCACGCCACCCACTGGTCCCCAAGACTTAAGTTTTACAAGAGAAAACAAGATTCTATGCTTAGCACTAGAAATCTCTAAAAAAATAGGAGGCCAGCAGATAGATGATTATCACTGGACTCCCACGTAGTCGACTGTGATTCGAGTCCCAGATTTGGCAGCGTATAACTCACGCCAGGCATGTGTGGGTACACGCCCAAAGTCCCAAGAGGAGAATGGAGGAGAAGGGATTGTAGCATGGCCATCCCCCCAGTGGGTGATTTCTTGGTTTCTGTTTGTCTCTCTCTGTCTTTCTGGTGAGCACACGCACCCTATAGCAAAAATCTCCCTTTAAAAAAAAAAAACACACACACACACTCTAAAACAACATTCAAGGTTAATAAAATATGGTGAGATCATATAAAAGTAAGACTTGTTCAGGACTGGCAGGTGGTGTGGTGATTAGGGATGCTGGATTCCCACGTGGCCAACCACGGTACGAGTCCTGGACCTGGCGGCTTGCTTTCTCGCTTTTCCTTTCTCTGTCTGGTCAAATTAAAAAAATAATAACAAATTGAATTAAGTAAATAAATAATTATTAAAAAAAAAAAAGATGGGTTCATCATATCTTTTAAAAAACGGCTTGCTGGGGCCGGCAGGTGGCATGGTGGTTAAGGGTTAAGATGCTCCCACATAATCAACCATGGTTCAAGTCCTAGACCTGCTGGCTGCTTTCTCATTTTCCTTTTCTCTCTCTCTGGTCAAGTTAAAAAGTAATAACCATAAATAAAATTAAGTAAACAATTCTTTTAAAAAGGGGGGGAAGCTTGCTTACTTACCTTGGCCAACTCTCATCCAGGGGCTGTGACGAGTAATTGGCTCCAAAAGTACTACCATCAAAGTAGAATTTTCAATAAAGGAAAAATAAAATTAACAAAAAGTTGAAGCAGAATTAAGAAGTTGGGATCATGAGAGCTAAACAACTGAGTCTGGGGCTCTTATCTTCATCTCTATACCCTACAGCTCTTCCTCTATTCTTTCTCTTATCGACTTCCTCCAAAACAGTCTCTTCTATTTTCTAAACCACGTCTTCTTTGTAATATTCATGTGGGCTGTCTCTTTTTTCTCTTTTTTCTGTCTGTCCAGCTTTTTCTGTCTTCAAGACATGTCTCCACTCCCACTCTGAACCCAGAAAGGCTGTCCTGTGCAGGCCTCCTTGTGCCAGTGAATGGTCCCAGACCCAGAGCTTCTAGTTAATTCCCTCAGAAACAGTGACTGGCTCAGGAATGCACTCATGACACAAGCAGCACCAAGGAGAATGCCACTGAGGAGAAAAAAGGGAGTGCCCAAATAGTGGGGGAGCCCCAGGGTGGTGGAGACCTGGGTCTCTTCCCTTGGAGAAAGCCTGTCTATGTGCCAGTCCACACGGAGATAGCACCACAGAGATCTGCTTTCGTGGATATTCAACAAACCCCTCCATTTAGCCCTTGGGCTTCCAGTAACACAAACCAATAAATGTCCTTTATTTAAGACAAGGAGTGCCTGTTACTTTTTTTTTTTTTTTTTTTAAGAATTATTCTTATTTATTTGTTGCTATTTTCCAGTTCAATCAGAGAGAGACAGAAAGAAGGAGCAAGAGAGAAAGTGAGAAAGTGAGCCACCAGGTCTGGGACTTGAACAGCAGTTCTGAACAGCAGTTAGCCATGTGGGAGTCCAGTGCCTTTAACCACCAATCCACCTGCTGGCCCGGAGTGGGTTCCTGTTACTTATAACCAAAAGAGAGCTGCATAGATTTGTGGAGAAGCGTAAACCTGCCTGTGTTTTGGGGGCTCCATCTCATTCACTGGGTCTAGCATGCCTTAGAACACACCCCAGATGCCTGGAGAGACCACGGGATGCCTCACTGCACACACTGAGTAGAGCAGAGTGTTTTCAATTCTGAGCTACTTCCACCCACAGAATGGTTTTAAGACATTTTTATTATTCTTCAACTAAAAAAAATAGCTCAGCTGATTCCCTCACTCTAAAAGGCAACACCAAACCTTACTAGGTTGGTAATGGCGATGCTCCACATTTGACTATGATGCAGTCTTCTGCCCTCATCCCTCATCCCTGCCTGGGCTCCACAAACACATCCTCAACTTCTCACCTCTTTTACCTTCTCTGAGGCTAGTTCCCTTTCCTCTCCTCCCATGACGAATGCTGCCTGCTGAGGCCTGTGCACCTCCTTTTCACCCTCTCCAAAACAAAGCCCATTCTCTTAGTTTCTTGCATCCCAGGTAAGCTGAAATACATATTTTGCAGTTACCAATAATACGTTTGCTCCCAAACCCCAATGCAGAAATAATAAAGATTAAACTTATACATTAAGACATTAGAAATTTGAAAATGGAAATCTAGGCACCGACTCTGTGCTGAGTTAATCTATGATCATTTAATCCTAATGAGCCTGGAAAGCAGAAGACATTATCCCCATTTTACAACTGCAAAAGACTAAGCCTCTGCTCTCCCCCTCTAGCTCAGTGTTTTTTGTTACAGGGTACATGCGTTTGCCATAGAGAGAAATGGGGTGGGGATGGAGGTACAAGAAGTCATCTGCCAGGAGGATGGCCACACCACTGTCTCTTCTCCATTCTCCTCTCGGGGTTTTGGGCACATATGCACATGTGCCTGGCATGTTTCTCAAGCTGTCAGGTTTGGGACTTAAATTACATTCAGCCATGTGGCACTCAGCCACCTTAACCTCCATGTCATAGGCTCAGTTTGAAAAGAATTGAGAAATCCAAGCCCAGACAGCTGGCATGGCAGAGCAGGGCTCCAATCCACTGCTACTATCACTGAAGTTCAGGAGCTCACCACTGAGCTGCTGCCTTGTGGGAAACTGTGCACTAACACCAAGTGCCCCAGAAAACAGAAAATATGTACCTGGAGTTTTCTGGGAGGTGGGAGGATGCAGACTATAAAAGAAGGCCCCATCTACTTGGGCTCAGAAGAAACTGGGAGGCTTGACAGAGAGGAGATCTACCCACAAGCCTGGGCTGGACATCTTAAATGAATATAGAATCTGGAATTAGGAAAATGTGGCTCTAAAGAGGTCTTAAAGACTTAGAGCAAAATGCTTTTTTTGCCAGGAGAAGCACTGCAATTACAAGTTTCATTTTCTACGCACTAGTTTTCTCTATCATGTCTCACTCATTAACTTATTTCTTAATTTGACCCTGAATCTCCACTCAGGTGGAGATATTGTCAAAAGAGAGATTTTTTTTTAAAAAGAGGTTTTTGCTATAGGGCACGTGCGCTCGCCAGACAGACAGAGACAGAGAGACAGAAAGCAAGAAATCACCCCCCAGGGGGGATGGCCACGCCGCAATCCCTTCTCCTCCGTTCTCCTCTTGGGATCTTGGGCATGCATGCACACGCGCCCGGTGTGAGTTTTAAGCCACCGGGTCCGGAACGCAAACCGCGGTCGACTACATGGGAGTCCAGCAACATAGCCATTACGCTAACTACTAGTCCCAAAAGAGAGATATTTCTTCAACATTAGGTATCAACGGGCCAGCCAGGAGGGTGGTGGTTGGGGCGTTGGACTCCCACAAGTCTTGGACCTGGTGGCTTTCTCTTTCTCTCTCTCTCTCTCTCTCTCTGTCTTTCTCTGGTGAGCATGCATGCTGCTCTGTAGCAAATGAAAAAATAATAATGACAAATAAAATTAAATAATTTTTTAAAATTAGCTATCAGGCATAATACGTGTGAAGTATACATCAGAATGGACCAAAGAAGAACACAGAGAAGAAAGGTGATAAAGGAGGAGGAAGGCACACTGGCCCCATAGCCTACTGGTTAAGGAAAATGGATCCCATGTAGTCGACTACAATGGGAATTCTGGCCCTGACAGCTCAAAAACACGCTGGGCGCATGTGCATGTGTGCCCCAAATCCTGACAAGATGAAGAAACAGAGGGGAAGGCACTGAGGCATGACCTTGCTCCTTTGGTAGGGGAGGTACTTTCTTCCTCTCTCTTCTCTCTTTCTCTATGTCTCTCTCAGGTTAGTGCATATGCCCTCTGAGAATTAAAAATAAAAAAAAAAGAAGGGCCAGCAGGTAGCACAGTGGTTGAAGTGCTGCACTCCCACATGGCCAAACATGGTTTGAGTCCCAGACTTTTGGCTTGCTTTATCATTCTCTCTCTCTCTCTCTGGCCAGTGCACATAGCAAATTTAAAAAATAATAAGGAAAATTAAATAAACAACTTTAAAAATAAGAAGAGGAAGAAGAAGAAGAAGAAAGAAGGCTCTGTGAGAGATAAAGTATATCAGTATTTGGGTTGGCAAAGCCATGAGGGAGGAGGCCAACCTGTGGTTATCTGCCTTTTTCTTTTCTGTATGAATCTCTTTCTTGATGAATCTGTCCAGAAAAGCTTGCCATTTTTCTTAGAACACAGCCATTCTTTTTTTTTTTTTTTTTTGGAGAGGTTTTTCGCTATAGGGCGCGTGCGCTCGCCAGACAGACAGAGAGAGACATAGAGACAGAAAGCGAGAAATCACCCCCCAGGGGGGATGGTCACGCCGCAATCCCTTCTCCTCCATTCTCCTCTTGGGATCTTGGGCACGCACGCACACGCACCCGGCGTGAGTTGTAAGCCACCGGGTCCGAGACGCGAACCGCGGTCGACTACGTGGGAGTCCAGCGACATAGCCATTACACTAACTGCTGGTTCCCAGAACACAGCCATTCTTCAAGTTATTAAGTCCAATTACACAAAATAGAACACAGTGGTGTAATGGTGATGCGATTGGTCAAACACTGCAATTTCATTTGCATTTTGACCTTTTTCATGTGTATTAACCATATGAAAATACAGTAAATTCCTCACATTTTTAATACGACAAGGTTGAGGTGTCCCAAGTTAAAGGATGTGACCTTTGAGTTCTCTCCATTCCTACTACTCATCTAATTTAATTGGGATTTAAAAAGCCAGGGTCTATGGACATGGAGAGAGCTATGCTTACAGGTAAACTCAACACAAGGAAAACCCAAGAAAGGCTTATTTGTTCTTGGGAGGAGTTCAGAAATCTTCATTCTGACTTCATTTACTCCACAATATTGACATGCCCTACAGACCAATCTCAAGGCACAGGAAACACCCTTATCTGTAAACCTGTACCTCCCACGTGACTCAGCACACAGTTCTGGAGTGTCTGCTGGGTGCCCGCAGACCAGAAGAGAAGCACAGGCAACTGCTTAAACCAGCAGTGCCAGCTCCTCCTCCATTACCTCTTTAGTTGGGTATGCTTAGTTAGGGAAGCCTTTGGCTCAAGGAACAGCTCCACATTCAAAAGGTGAGATAATGAAAGGGATAAACAGGAAGAGGTCACTGCAATGGATGGAAACCACCCATTTACAAACCATCCCCACACTATGGACCTTTCTGATACCTCGATGCACTCCATTTCAGTGCCTTTGCCCGTCCCTCCTCCTTTCCTTCTACCTTTATGTTCCTGGAGGCTCTGGGTCCTTGGGTCTCATGCCTGTTTGCACTGCTCAAAGGGACAAACTGGGAGAAGAGACTCAGAATCACTGAGCGGGAGGCAGAGTGGAAGCAGAGGAGGTGAGACTTCAGGCCAGACCCAACTCTCTAGAGGGAGCCCTGGTCCACCATGCTCACCCTGGTCAACCCCTTCCTTGCCTTGGCTCCCACTGCCCCCACAGTCAGCCACTCGCAAATCTGTATTTCCAACTGCCTATTCAGGTGCTCCACCAGAACTACCCAGATATCTCGATTCCCCCAAAATCCAACTAATCCCACCCGGCCCCTGCCCTTAGCTCACAAATAGAGCTTATTTAATGAGGACACCAGGAAACGAGTGCTCAAGCGGGCGTCACAGAATCATCCTGATCACACCCTTTCTCCTAGTCCCTGCAGATCTGTAGAATAAAATCCTTCTGCTTCAATCCATCCATAAGGGGGGACTCAGGGGACTCCTACTCCCCTCAATTGAGGGAGCATCAGAGAGAACAGTCCTTCCTCATCTTCCCCCAGAGGAAACGGAATAGCTCTTTCAGTTGGAAGAGAGGCCATCTGCTGGCCCATTTACCCATGCAGTGGGTGGGGTTACTCAGCCAAAGAAGCTCAAAACAAGTTCCACCCTGTTTCTCTCTTACTCCTGACTCACAGTGGGTGGGCAGGGCTAGGGTCCTTCTACTGCCTTCCTGTCCCCTCTGTGGTTGGCATCCTTAGAGCAGGGCTTGACAATGGCCTTTTAGAGGCAGCCTGGAAGCCTCTCACTTTCTCACCAATCCTCTGCAATCCTGTGTTCTTCACAGGTTCTTCTGGTTTGTGGGGCATGCCTGTGACATCCATGTAGCTGTGGGGCAAGTGGACCCACTGTCCCCTTAATCTGAGGAGATTTCAAGAAGTTTGTGGAAAGATGGAATTTAAGTACATGGTTTTTGTGTTCAAAAAAATTCTGAATGACCAGCCCCATAGCCTAGTGAAATTGTATCCCACATGGCCTACTGCAGTTCAAATCCCAGCCAAGGTGGCCTAAGGAACATGCCTGCCATGTGTGCATACCCCAATTCCCGACAAGAAGGAGACACGCAGGAAGGACTACAGCGAGATTACATCCCATTGGGAGTGTGTTCTCTAAACCCTCTCTGTCTGTCTCTCCTTGGAAATTACATGTGCTCTCTGGAAATTAAAATTTTGGGGGTGGGCCAGCAGGTGGCATAGTGGTTAAGGCGCTGGACTCCCACATGCTGACTACGGTTCAAGTCCCAGACCCAGTGGCTTGAAAAATCACACTGGGAGTGTGTGTGTCCAAAATCCTGAGAGGAGAATGGAGAAGAGACTGCAGTGTGGCCATCCCCCTGGGGGGGTTTCTCACGTTTCATCTCACTGTCTACGTCTCTTTCTGGCAAGTGCATGCACCCTATGGCAAAAACCTTTTAAAACGTTTATTTATTGATTTTTTTAAATCAAGAGGTTTCTCATCATAGACATTTCCATGACGCTTATAAGATCCCTCCCTATAGAACCTGGCCACCAAGATAAGTTCCAAGGATTTGGTTCCTTCTTAATTTCACAGCTATGCCTTTACTGTCACTCTATTCTTGTCTTTTTCACACCAACTATTCCCCACTAGACTATCTTAAAATAGAATTTTGAGGAAGGGATATGATCTTTTTGAAAGCCCATAGCAGAGTCATGCCTAAGTCTTACATGCAGCAGGGCCACCCACTGCAGAAGGAACCTCCTGGGCCAGAGCTCTGCTTTCATGACTGCCCAGCCTGGGAGGAAGTGCAAATATTTGTTAAACAATGTTCAGTCAACTTGAGATCACTGTGTCAAGACCTGAACCCTTGTCTAAGCCAGTTTGCCCATCCTTAAACAACAGTCAAGCCAAGAAAGAGCTATAATAAGAGAATTCTGAATACACTTTCGTTGTGTTCTAACAAAGATTCAAACTAGTTTTCATACTTTCAAATTATAAAACTTAATTTAAAAAAAGTTCAAATGTGCTCTACCCTGTCTCCCTCTCGCTCCTGACCTGTAGTGGGTGAGCTGGGCCAGAGTTCGTCTCATGCCTTCCTGATCCACTAGGACACCAGAATTTAATAAGCACACCAGGCACCAAGATGCTCTTGTGGAGGTCACAGTCATTCCAGCCATGCCCTTTCTCCTCGTTCCTGCAGATCTACAGAATTATATCCTGATGTCTTCATTAATTCATTAAAAATTATTGGGACTTGGGGCCAGCAGATGGAGTAGCAGTTATGTCGCTGGACTCTCATATGGCCAACTGCAGTTTGAATCCTGGATCTGGTGGCTTGAAACCCATGCTGAGCGCATGTGCATGCATGCCCAAAATCCTGGGAGGAGAATAGAGGAGAATGGACTGTGGCATAGCTACCCCTCTGGGGGACGATTTCTCACTTTCCCTCTCACTGACTCTGTCTCTCTTTCTCTAAGGAGTGCACAAGCCCTAAGGCAAAAACCTCAGGGGAAAAAAAAATTATTGAGACCAGCAGACGGCATGGCGATTATATCGCTGGACTCCCACATCACCAACCACAATTCCAGTCTGGGACTAGGTGGCCTGAAACTCATGCCAGCGTATGTGTGTGCATACCCAAGATCCCAGGAGAAGAATGGAAGAGAAGAGATTGTGGCAAGGCCACCCCCTGAAGGGTGATTTCTTACTTTCCCTTGCACCCTCTTTGTCTCTCTCTCTATCCAGCGAGCACACACACCCTAAGGCAAAAATCTCTTTTAAAAACTTATCATCTTTCACAATAATTTTAAAAATGTCTTCTTCTTCTGTTAAAGTAATTTGCCAGAGGGCATGTATGCTTGCCAATGACAGAAAAGGGGGGGAGATGGCAAAAGCCTCCCTATGGAACATGGTCGTGCTGCAATTCCTTCTCCTCCATTTCTTCATCCTGGTGGGATATGAGGTGCACGCACACTTGGTGTGTTTTTCAGGCCACGGGGATCAGCAGTCAAACTGGGTGGTTGGCCATGTAGTATCCACCCCCTTAACCACCAGGCCATGAAGCTAGATCAAATGAATTATATCACAGTCACGAAGAGAGGCCATGAAAAACAAAGCAGAATCACAACTTTTCTCTTCCAGGTTCTCCTGAACAGATTAACACCTTCGGTATAAAATATTCTCATCTGGGGATCAGCAGATGGCATATTGGTTATGTTGCTGGACTCTCACATGTTTGATGCGGCTTGAGTCCCAGAAGACCTGGAGGCTTGAAACTCATGCCAGGCACATGTGCGTGCGTGCCCAAAATCCAAGAGAAGAATGGAGGAGAAGGGACTGAGGCATGGCCATCCCCCCTGGGGATGATTTCTCTCTTTCTGTCTCTCTCTCTCTCTCTCTGTCTTTCTGGTGCAGGCATGTGACCTATAGCAAAAATCTCTCAAAAAAAAAAAAAAATCTACAACTTGTGATCAGACAGGCTTGTATTGTCTGAGGAACAGATGTCATTTATCTTTAAACTAATCAAAGTTGTTTTTTTGTTTTGTTTTGCTAAATGGTGCTTGCACTCATCAGAGATTCAGGAAAGGAAGAAAGGAAGGTGACGAGAGAGGGAAAGCATCCCCCAACGGGGCATGGCCACACCACAATCCTTTTTCCTCCATTTCTCCATCCCAAGAGAATTTTGGGTATGCATTCACATGCACAAATTTGCTTTTCAATCTGCCAAGATCAGGATTCAAACTGTGGCTGGCCATGTGGGATCCAGCTCCCGATGTGCAGGGCTTAACTGCTGCACTATAGGGCCAGTCTTTTCTCTTTTGCAATTTTTTTCATTTATTTATGATAGAACATGTGCATGCACATGTAAGAGAGATAGAACAAGGGAGAGAGAAAGAAAAACAAGCACCTTCCACAGGTCTGGCCATGCTTCAATCTCCTCCCTCTTCTACTCCTGGCCACAGGATCCTGCACATGTGCACATATGCCCAGTGTGCTTCAGTCTGACCTGATTTGGGGATGTGAACTGTGGTCGCCATGTGGGATCTGGCTTTTCTTGAGCGTGCAATACTGCTACACCACAGAGATGGTCTCTGATTTCGTTTTTGCTTCTTCCTTAGAAGTTGACCAGCTTTGGGGCTGGCAGGTGGCATGGTGGTTAAGGTGCTGGACTTCCATATGGCTGACTGTGGTTTGAGTCCTGAACCTTGTGGCTTGCTTTCTCACTGTCTTTTTTCTCTCTATGGTCAAAATTTTAAAAATATAATAATAATAAATAAAATTAAATAAATAATTCTATTTAAAACAAAAAGAAGCTGACCAGCTTTGCAATACTCTCCCAAGTGTCCATATATGGAATTGGTAATAACCTACGATGCGCTACATGAAAAGAGCTGGAGTTCCCTGGACACACGTAGTCTCCCCTTCTGCAACTCTGCACATTTTATTTTCTCTGTCTGGAACATTCCCTCCCCAACTGCTTTACTCTTTTATGTATTACCTATTAAGTCATTTTCCATAATTATTTTGTTGCTCATTTGTTATCTGTCATCTCCCATGGGTCTATAAACTCAAGAAGGCAGGGATTATGTCTCTCTTATTCACCACTGAGTCTCCAGTGCTAGATCAGTGCCTGGCACAGAGAAGGAGTGCAGCTCCTTTTCACTTTCCCTCTCACTGACTATGTAGCTATCTTCTAGCGTGTGTACTTGTCAGAGAGAGAGAAAGAGAAAGAAAGCATCCCCCAGTGGGGCCTGATAATGCCACAATCTTCTTCCCTCTACTTTTCCAACCCATTAGGATTTGGGGTACGTGCACACGAGCACACGCCTGCCTGGCATGTATTTCAAGCTGTTGAGGCCGGGATGTGAACCACAGTGGGATTTGACTTTAATGCACAGAGCTTAACCACTGCCCTATGAGGTCAATCCAACAAATCATTTTTAAATGAATGAACATTCTCTTCTTCTTTTCTTCAATCCCCTCCTCTTCTATTCCCTTGGATAATAAAGCTATTTGTATACATACATATTTTGACTAGATGTACTTCAGAAAGTACCTGCGATGGCCATACACACAGACACACGTGCGCACCTGCGCGTGGAGTATAATGTAATATACTCTCTATAGAGAGAGCACTTAAAAGAGTACAAAGGAATTGAGAAATTAGAAAAGGGGGCTGGATGGTGGCCGGATGCGATGGTCTATGAGGCTGAATTCACATGGGAAGGTTCCAAGTTTGTGTCCAGAGACCTCCCTGAAACATGCCAGGTGCATGCATGCCCTTGATCCAAAGTTGGCTGAGGCTGAGAGTGGATCAAGGCATGGGGACTCTCTTGAGGGTACCTGTCTTTTTTGTTCATGGAAGAAAGAAATAAATGAGCCCTAAAAATTATTTATAAATAAATTAATTAAAGAAAATAAAGAAAAAAGATTAAAAAGATATATATTTAACTGGGACCAACAAATTGTGTAGCAATTACGTTGCTGGAATACCACGTGGACGACCACGGTTCAAGTCCCAGACCCAGAGGCTTGAAATGCACGCTGGGTACATGTGCATACGTGCCCAAGATCCCAAGAGGAGGGTGGAGGAGAAAGAACTGCAGTATGGCCATTTCCCCTGTGGGGTGGTTTATCGCTTTCCCTCTCCTCCCCTCCCTGTCTCTCTCCTGCGAGTGCACATGACCTATAATAAAAACTTAAAAAAAATCCAAGCCACTTAGATGATGGTTTGATATACTACTTCACTCCAAACATCCAAATTAGCTGAAGAACTAACTTCAGTCCCCTTTTACTTTTTTCATTCTATGTCAAAGTTATCACACATTCCAGAAAGGAATTTTTGGATCATATAGTGATTAAGCTCTGTGCATAGGAATCTGGATTCCCACATGGGTTACCATGGTTCAAATCCCAGCCCTGGTAGCCTGAGCACAAGTATGTGCATGCCTAGAATCCTGAGAGGACAAAGAAACAAAGGAAAAAGGATTGTAGTATGATCACACTACACTGGGGAGTATTTTCTCTCCCTCTGGTGAATGCATACACCCTCTGACAATTAAGAAAGGAAGGAAGGAAGGAAGGAAATAAGAAAGCAATTCTCAAGATCATTGATCATCTCCATTTTCTGGTAATGATCACATAATGTATTAAACTAGCAGTTGGGGTACCTCTGTGGACTGGCAGGAAACAGCAGAGAAACATACACTGCTGGGAACATTATCGTTGCCTCCACATAGATTAAAAACCACTGGGACCAGCAGATGGCGTAATGGCTATTTCACTGGACTCCCATGAAGTCAACTGCAGTTCAAATCCTGGGCCCCGTGTTTTAAACTCACACCAGGCGCATGTGTGTGCCTGCTCAAGATCCCAAGAGGAGAATGGAGGAGGGATTGCGGTGTGGTCATCCCCCTTGAAGGGGTGATTTCTTGCTTTCTGTCTCTCTCTGTCTTTCTGGAGAGCGCACACGCCCTATAGCAAAACCTCTCCAAACACACACACACACACACACACACAAAGCCTGAGGGCAAGAAAAGTCGGGTTTCCTATGTACCCTATAACCCCTCCCCCACATCTGTCTGCCCACAGTCCTTATCACCACTAAGTACACACTGTGACAGTGAGGACAGGGACACAGGCTGGGCCATCAGCTTGACCTGGGCTCCATCTGGGCTCCACCCAACTATGGCATAGGAACTTGGGAAAGTTACTTGAATACTTAGCTTACTCGTGGGAAAGCAGGGGTTAAAAAAATAAACGACTCAGTGAGTTGGGAGGCTCAAACAACATATAAACTGCCCAGCACAGAGCCTGGCATGGGTAGGTGCTCAGTAAACACGAGTGCCCTCCCCCACTTCCTGGTTTCTGGGTGGTGAGGCCAGCTTCACCATCACTGCCAGGAACTCAGCTCTGCAGAGACTTACCCCGCCTTTCGGCTCCTTCCTCCACCCCTGCCCCTGAGCATACCCTGAGCATAAGAAGGGTGAAATGAGGGTGCAGGCCTCCTGAATTCCCCCATGAGATCCAGCTCAATCCTGGATCCCCAAAGACCTCAGTACAAACAATGTGAGTCACGTGGCAGCCCTCCACTCAGCTCTCTACCCCCAATAAATACTAGTTAAATAAAATGGTAAAATGAAAATATCATTTTTTAAATTCCTACTTAGTAGCAGAGTTCAGTGTGAGTGTACATCACTATATAAGAATTCTCCTAAGGGGATGTAAGTATACATCACTATGTAAGAATTTTCCTAAGTACCAAGTTTATATTTAGTTGTCATTTACTGAGTTTGAAACTCCACAAACAGAAAATTGTGTAAAATTTATTTTTTAAGTTCCAGAGGCAGATCAGCAGGTCAGTATAAATACAGAGAGCACATGTGTATCTGTACATCCATCTTTGCTAGATAAGACTACATCTCTCTAACCTGATTCTAAGTTAGGTTTAACACTGACTTGGCCAATTTCTAGAGAAAACACTGAGAACGCCCTGCATTGGGGCCGAATAACATGTTGACTATGCGTAGCTATTCCACTAAACTGAACATTACCGACACTTTCATGAAGTGCACCTGCAATGATCTTCCTGAATTTGGCTGCAGAGATGCCTCTGGTTTCCAAATCATTTATTTTTATTGCCTCCCTACATCAGATAAAATAATTTTTGAGGTCAAAGAGGAACTGTGAGAAAAGCAAATCCTGAAAACCTTTCAAACATTTCAAAACTTACACTCCCCTCCGACAGTGAAAAAGGATATCTGTCGCCCAGGTTTGTCCCCAGACCTTCGGTGAAGGGGGTGGAAGCGGTTCCTGGATGGCCTCTCCACCAGCCCGTGATGGCGAGTTCCCCGAACGTTATCGGCTTGATGAAAGGACGGCTGCAGAGAGAAGGGACGGAGAGTTGGCCTCTGACCATGAAATTGCCACTTACCCTCAAGAACAACTGGTAACAACAACAGAGGAAAAGGCAGATTTTTTTTACATGACAGAGTGTGCACACATGCACATAAGAGTGAGAGGGAGGGAGAGAAAAAGAGAGAGAGAGAGAAGAGCATCCTCTGTAGGATACATAATCCCGTTCTTTCAGTCCTCCTATCCATCAGATCCTAAGCATTTGTGTGTGTGCCTGCCATGTTTCAGGAAGACTGGGCTGGGGATTTAAATCATGGTCATCATGTGGGATCAAGCTTCTCTTGAGCAGCACGTTACCGCTGTACCATGGCGCTCACCCCAAAAGATGTACTTTATAACGTAGGAACAGAACTGTCATTAAGTGAGAAGTACCTATATACAAGGTGAGGTTTTTTGTATTTGCAACACATGGAATGGTTAGATTAAGGTAGTAAACATGTCATTTAAAACAGATTTTCTTTTAGGTAAACTGAATCACATATAAAATATTTAGTTTACCATAAAAGGAATCTTGGTTTTTTTTGTTTTTTTTTTTTTTTTTTTTTTTAGTTTGTTACAGGGTGCATGAGCTTGCCAAAGAGAAAGAGAGACAGAAGGGGAGAAAGTGAGAAATCACCCTCCTGGACAAGCCCTTCTCTTCCACTCTCCTCTCAGGATTTGGGGCATACATGCACACATGCCAGAGTGTCTTTCAAGCTGCTAGGTCTGGGACTTGAACCACACAGTCAGCCATGTAGGATCCAGTCACCTTAACCTCCACATTACCTGCTGGCCTAAAAGGGAATCCTTTGATGCTATGCCCACGACATACATACATACATACATATATACACGTACATACATACACACACACACACACACACACACACACACATTTTTGCTATTAGGCATTTGCGCTCATCAGAGAGAAAGTAAGAAAGCTTTCCCTCTCACTTGTTCTAAGACTTGGACCACGTAGTCGGTCATGTGGGATTCCAGGCACCTTAACCACTACACCGCCAACTGGCCTGACACTATGCTTTTATAGGAGAGCGTCCTTTAGCTAATTATCATTTGTTAAACATACAGATTTTCTTATATTAGAGTTGCGAATTACCTCTATTCCTCCTGAGTAGGCTGATAAAATGTCTGGACTAATTTAGTTTAACAGTCTCAATCAACTTTTATAATCCAAATCAATAAACTTGTCAAATAAAGAGATCTTAGTAGGGAGCACCTTCAGGGCTATAAGGAAAAGATCCCTTATGGTAGGGAAGCTAGATGTGATCTCAGGTAACACAGTATACTATTCTAGGTTATAATATATTGAAACACTTAAAAAATAATGGAACAAACTGACATCAGTGCTTCCTGGGACGATGCAAGTGAGGATACAGCATGTCCTATATAGTAATGGTAGGAACTTTGTCAAAGATACACAACCAAAACAAAAACAGAAGCAGGCCAGCTGGTGGTGTGGTTAAGGTGGCTGGATCCTACATGCTGACCTCAAGGTTTGAGTGCTGGATCCAGCGGCCTGAGAAAACATGCTTGGCGCTGGGACATGCATGCCCCAAATCCCAGAAGGAGCAAGAAATGGAGGAGAAGGGATTGCAGCATGCCTATCCCCCAGAAGAGGTGCTTTCTCACCCTCTCCCTACTCTGTATCTCTCAAACGTGCATGCGTACATGCTGGCAAAAATACGAACAAACAAAACAAAACAAAACAAAACAAAACAAAAAACACAGAACTGTCTCTCATACAAGCCTCAATTGAGGGGCATTCTACAAGAAAAAATCGCCAGTTCACTCTTAAAATATCAGTCATAAGAGACAAAAACAAAAAACACTCAAGAAATATTCTAGATTAAAGGAGATAAAAGAGGTACAGCATGGGGGCTGGCAGGTGGTGTGGTAGTTAAGGGCGCTGGGACTTCTACATTGCTGACTGCACTTCGAGTCCCGGATCTGGCAGCTTGCTTTCTCACTTTCCCTCTCTCTTGCTCTGTCCTTCTCTGGTCAAATTAAAAATAAATAAATAAAGTTTTAAAAATTCTTAAAAAAAAAAAAGGATACAGTGTGCTATAGATGACAATATTGGAAGAGCTGGCAAATTCTGAATAAGAATGATATATATTAAATAATATTGCCTCAATTTTAAATTTACTTAAATCGACATTACATTGTGTTTTTTTGTTTGTTTGTTTGGGTTTTTTTTGCAGTGGTGGGGAGAGGTTTTTGCTATAGGGCACGTGTGTTCCCCAGGAAGACAGAGAGAGACAGAGAGACAGAAAGCAAGAAATCACCCCCAAAGGGGGATGGTCACGCCGCAATTCCTTCTCCTTCATTCTCCTCTTGGGATCTTGGGCACGCACGCACACGCACCCAGCATGAGTTTAAGCCACAGCATCCGGGACTTGAACCGTGGTCAGCTACATGGGAGTCCAGCGACATAGATGCTACGCCAACTTCTAGTCCCAATTGTGGTTATTATTATAAAAGAAAATTCCATGCTTTTAGGAGTCACAGAAAATAAACATAACATGAATAAGCAGTCATATTAAGAGAAGGAAAGAGAAAAAAAGTGGGCAAAACGTTAACAATTAGTGAATTTAGGCTAAAGGTAAAACACAAATTCATTGTTCCATCTTGCAAGGCTTAAATTTTTTTTCAGAATAAACAGGTACAGAGGCCAGCAGGTGGTGTGGTGGTTAAGGGCTGGACTCCCACATGGCCAACCATGGATCAACTCCCAGACCTGGCAGCTTGCTTTCTCACTTTCCTTCTCTCTTCCTCTCCCACTCTGTCCCTTTCTGGCCAAATAAAATAAATAAATAAAGTTAAATAAAATAATTATTTTCTAAAAATAAGTAGTTACAATCTTAAAATTGACTAAGAGAAAAAAAAAAAAGAGGCTTAGATCTTTACACCAGGCACAGTGACATAGGCCTGTACCACCAGTGACTCAGGAGGCTGACATGGGTGGATGGAGAGTCTGAGGATGGCCAAGGCAACACAAGACCCAATCTTAGTTTAAAAAAAAAAAAGACACAGATCTTGATGTTGGACACTTTTGCTTATTTCTTTTCTATATTTTTAAGAATTATTTTATTCATCATTACTGTGATTTTTAAAATTTGAACAGAGGGACCAGCAGTTAGCGTAATGGCTATGTTGCTGAACTCCCATGTGGTCGACCATGGTTCGAGTCCCAGACCTGGTGGCTTAAACTCACACCGGGCACGCGTGTGTGTGGGCCCAAGATCCTGAGAGGAGAATGGAGGAAAAGGGATTGAGGCATGGCCATCCCCCCTGGGGGGGGGAGGCAGATTTCTCACTTTCTCTCTCTCTTTCTGGCGAGTTCACGTGCCCTATAACAAAATCCTCTCCCGGAAAAAACAAACAAACAAACAAAAAATTTGAACAGAGAAAGAAGGAAAGTGAGGGGCCAGCAGGTGGCGTGGTGGTAAAGGTGCTGGACACTCCCACATGGTAGACTATGGTTCCAGTCCTGGGCCTGGTGGCTTGTTTTCTGACTTTCTCTCTCTCTCTCTCTCTCTCTCTCTCTCTCTCTCTCTCTCTCTGTATGTGTTTCTCTCTGGCCAAATTAAAATAAATGAATGAATAAATAAAATTAAATAAACAATTCTTTTAAAAAAGAGAGACGGAGAGAGAGAAAGAGAAGGAAAGTGAGAAAGCAAGCTGCCAGGTCCAGGATTCAAACTGTGGTCTGCCATGTGAGAGTCAGCATCTTTTTTTTTCCCTAGAGATTTTTGGTATTAGGTATGTGTGCTACCCAGACAGTCAGAGGGACAGAAAGCCAGATATCTATCACTCCCCAGAGAACGTGGCCACGTCACAATCCCTTCTCCGTTCTCCTCTCGAGATCTTGGGCACAGACACATACATGCACCCTGCATGAATTTTAAGCCGCCAGGTACGTAACTTGAACTGTGGTCAACTACATGGGAGTCCAACTATGTAACCATTTTGCCATCTGCTGGTTGCAAGGGAGTCCAGCATCTTAACCACCCCATCACCTGCCATACCCAATTCTTATTATGTCTAAAATCCGAATGACCAAAATCAAACATATCCTCATTTTTTTCTTTTTTGACGACAGAGTCTCAGTGTGTTGCAATCCTGTCTTAGTCTCCCAACAGCTGGGACCACACCCACACACCACCACGCCTGGATCTTTTTTTTTTTTTTTTTTTTTTTTTTTGGAGAGGTTTTTTCGCTATAGGGCGCGTGCGCTCGCCAGACAGACAGAGAGAGACATAGAGACAGAAAGCGAGAAATCACCCCCCAGGGGGGATGGTCACGCCGCAATCCCTTCTCCTCCATTCTCCTCTCGGGATCTTGGGCACGCACGCACACGCGCCCGGCGTGAGTTGTAAGCCACCGGGTCCGAGACGCGAACCGCGGTCGACTACGTGGGAGTCCAGCGACATAGCCATTACGCTAACTGCTGGTTCCCACGCCTGGATCTTTTTTTAGACAAGGTCTTGCTAGGTTGCCCAGGCCATCCTTTAGTTTGCAATCTTCCTGCCTCAGCCTTTCACATCACTAGGATTACAGGTTCATGCCACTATACTCAGTCTTCAGGTTGGACTGGGTAAAGAACCCAGGTCTCTCCTATGGTCCCATCTTTAGACTGACTTTTTCTTTCTTTCTTTCTTTCTTTCTTTCTTTCTTTCTTTCTTTCTTTCTTTCTTTCTTTCTTTTTTTTTTTTTTTGAGAGGTTTTTGCTATAGGGCGTGTGCACTCGCCAGAAAGACAGAGAGAGACAGAGAGACAGAAAGCAAGAAATCAGCCCCCCCCCCAGGGGGGATGGCTACACCGCAATCCATTCTCCTCCGCTCTCCTCTCAGGATCTTGGGCACGCACGCACATGCGCCTAGCGTGAGTTTAAGCCACCGGGTCCGGGACTCGAACCGCGGTCTACTACATGGGAGTCCAGCAACATAGCCATTACGCCAACTGCTGGTCCGCATAGAGCACATTCTTTATGTGTGCACAACCACGACACATTCCTTCTTTTACAGCAAAACAGAAAAGTTAATTCTAGGTTATGACTGTAGGAAGCAGGATAAACGTGATTTACAAAAACCTTCAAGTGAAATATGGCTTTCTAAATGCTAACAGGGTGACCAAATGCCTTTTGAGTCTGATGTCTTATATTACTTGTCCATGCTGACATGTGCCCAAATGCATTTTTTTTTTTTTTGAGAGGTTTTTGCTATAGGGCGCGTGCGCTCACCAGAACGAAAGAGACAGAGAGATAGAAAGCGAGAAATTACCCCCCCAGGGGGGATGACCATGCTGCAATCCCTTCTCCTCCATTCTTTTCTTGGAATCTTGGGCACGCACACACAAGTGCCTGGCATGAGTTTAAGCCACCGGGTCTGGGACTTGAACCCTGGTCGGCTACATGGGAGTTCAGCAACATAGCCATTATGCTAACTGCTGGTCCCTCCAAATGCATTCTTTCATGTAAAAAGTTCTACTGATTTTAGAAAGGGCCGGAGGTGGTATAGTGGTTATGGTGCTGAACTCCCACTGGAACTGCCAACTGCAGTTCTAGTCCTGGACCTGGGATCTGGTGGCCAGGCATGTGTGTATGCATGCCCAAAATTCCAGGAGAATGGAGGAAAAAAGATTGCAGCATGGCCATCTCTCCAGGGGTTCTCACTTTCTTTCTCACTGTCTCTCTCCAGTGAGCACATACACACACTCTATGGCAAGAACCTTAAAAAAGAAAAAGTCTATTGATTTACAGGTGGTGTGGTGGATAAGGTGCTGGAGTCCCACATGGGAGACTGTAGTTCGAGTCCTGGATCTTGTGGCTTGCTTTCTCACTTTCCCCCTCTCTCTCACTCTGTACCTCTCCAGTTAAATTAAAATAAATAATAAAATAAAATAATTACTAAAAAGTTATTTTTAAAACTTAAAAAAAGATTCAGAAGATCAAGATTAAGCATATAGGGACCAGCAGTTAACGTAATGGCTATGTCGCTGGACTCCCATGTAGTCAACCGTGGTTCGAGTCCTGGACCCGGTGGCTCAAACTCACGTCGGGCACGTGTACGTGCGTGCCCAAGATACTGAAAATGGAGGAGAAGGGATTGCGGTGTGGCCATGCCCTCTGGGGGGTGATTTCTTCCTTTCTGTCTCTCTGTCTCTCTCTGTCTGTCTGTCAAGCACATGCGCCCTATAGCAAAAACCTCTCAAAAAAATTAAAGAAACAAAAAAGATTAAGCATATAAATAGTTCCTTTGACAAGTCTTGATCCTGAATACCATAACCATGGCATCTTTACAAAGGGGTGCCGAATCAATACTCTCAAACTGAGGCAACTCTAACTAAGACAACTCTCAATACCTTCATTTAGAGACATTATGATGACTAAGGATCAAGGGCAAAAAACCGATGAAACTCCTATGAGAGCAACAAGTATTTTTCTGGAACACCACCAGCAATACTGGTAGGAAGCTCTGGCATCAGAACTACTACTCTGGAGTGGAATGCCACCATTGTTTCATGCTATGAGGACAATGTGCTTGCCCAAACTGGGGAGCATTTATGTGGCAACATCAACCATCTGCTAACCAGGTAGCAAAGAAAGTCTCTAAATAGAGCAGATGGAGACCCTGGAGCGGAGCACGCAGAAGGGAGCACCTTGAGCTTGCCAACACTGCTCAAGTTTGCTTCATGAACTGGGCCGCCCCTCTTCCAGCCTACAGCAGGTGTAACAAAGGAGGGGGCCGGCAAAGAAGAGAGTGGGGGCGTGGTGCTAGCTCTCCAGAGTGAGCTATGCAAGCAAGGGCAAGGACAGCTGACCATGGTGGGATCCAGTTTCATTCTTTCCTCCTATAGATGAGAAGCCAAGATGCAGAGTAATGAAGTGATTTTCTTAAGGTCACATGGTTAGTTTGTAGCTACCTGGAAACCCAAATTCAGAATCCTTCAGCCTCATTCAGTACTCTCATCACTCACCACTCTGCCTCCTTTGCTAGAAGCCTATATAAGATCAATTATTTTCAAGATATTTTAAGTGGATTTTGGCTGATGTGTACAAAAGTAAAAGGAGTTTTTATTAATATATTTTCCAGATAAATTTTATTTTATTTTATTTTATTTTATTTTTTTATTTTTTTTTTTTTTTGGAGAGGTTTTTGCTATAGGGTGCGTGCGCTCGCCAGACAGACAGAGAGAGACAGAGAGGTAGAAAGCAGGAAATCACCCCCCAGGGGGGATGGCCACGCCGCAATCCCTTCTCCTCCATTCTCCTCTCGGGATCTTGGGCACGCACGCACACGCGCCCGGCGTGAGTTTAAGCCGCCGGGTCCGGGACTCGAACCGCGGTCGACTACGTGGGAGTCCAGCGACATAGCCATTACGCTAACTGCTGGTCCCCAGATAAATTTTATTATGTTCTTGTAAATCAACTGAATTTGAATCGACTCTAGGATTCAAAGAAAAGATACCTCTGCTAAGCTATCTGACTATGCTGTAGTATAAATAGCACACCTACAACATACTAGACCCAGCAACTCGTTTGGAGCAGGTATCTAACTTCATATTTTATAAAAGTCCCAAAGCTACTCATTGGCCAAACCACGCTTCCTCATCAACCATTTTAAATTCTTCTACATACCTGGGTTGACACTGGTTTCCCATCTCCCCAGCAGAGCTCAGGTAGGCTCAGTTACACAAGTAGAAAAGGTACTAGAGAGGATGAGTTAATATGTGCTCCTGATGTGACACTTAAACTCATAGTTTAGCTGTACGAGAACTCCACCTGGCCCATCCTGGTGTTTAGTTCTTTAGTTTGCTTCTTCAGTTCTGGTAAATGCATCAGAGAGACCCCTGGTACTGAATAGTTTCTGTTAGGAAGACTGGAGACTTAACAAGTTCAGAAATCAGGCTGGTTCCTCAACACTTGGCAGGGCTTTTTATCAATATTTATATGCAGGCTACAGTGGAAGATGTTACAGGCTCTCTCTTTTAAAAAAGGGCAAGTGAACAAAGGAGCAACTGTGGCTCCCTTGGAAGCCCAGCTGGAGACCATTCCAGCCACAGCCAGACCTCCTCTGGTTCTCATGACAAGGGGAGGAAGTGTGAACATCTGCCCACAACAAAGAGGATGCTATTACTTTACTGCCTTGGGTCAAGACGGGTCCTTTTAATTCTACCTTATAAACTGAGCAGCATTCAAAAGAACTTCATAGTTTGGGTAGAAACTCTATTATACTACCATCAAAAATAGAGAAAGAAAGAGAAGTCCAATACTTTACAAACCTGCAGGGTCAGACCTGCCGGCACCCCACCCACCTTCCTGACTTCAGCCCCACACCGCTTCCTCTGCTTTCTGCGGTGGTGTCAGACACGGCAGTAGCTGGTGCTCACATATGCAAAGGGTGGGTCTCAGTTCACAGAGCTCCCGGAAGGCTTCTCACTGTTCTGGGAACAAGGTCTTTTCCAAGCAGTCTGCTAGGATTGCACTTCTTCAGGTCTAGTCCATTCTTGTCTTGCCAGGGAGTTAGACTCTCAGAGCCCCAAACTATCTAGATGGGTAGGCTTCTTTGTTTTTGTTTCTGTCTTTGTTTTTTTTGATGATAGAGAGTATATACTTGCATGCACACATATGAGAAAGAGAAGGAACCACCCTCGACAAGGTCATGTTATGCTCTTCCTCTCTCCGCAGACTTCCAGCTCCTCAGCATCCAGAGCACGCACATGCCAGGCATGTTTTCAAGCTGACCCACGGATTTGAACTTGCAGTCAGCCATGTAGGCTCCAGTCTTGCAGGGCAGTTGTGTTACCGCTACAACACAATGGCGGAGCCAGTAACATTTTTTTTTTTTAAAGAAAGAGGCTATGGCCTTGTTGACCAACTGAATTTGGGATTCAGCAGGACAAGTAAGTCCTGCCATGAGGAATGAAAAGAAGCTACAAGAGCAGAGCACATCAAAGAAGTCCCAAATCAGGACTCAATCTTCTGCTGGGTACTCGACTGGAGCATATTGGTGTCCTTCGCACTGTCCCAACCTAGCCCTTATTTTTATGTGAATGATGAAAAAGAAGTACAGTTAATAAGATAAACTAAGCGAAAAGGTCATGGGGTGGGGGCAGATGTGGTGTGGTGGTTGAGGCACTGGACTCCTACATGGTTGACCACAGTTCGAGTCCCAGACCAGTGGCTTGAGAATAACGCTGGGCGCATGTACCTGCCCACAATCCCAAAAGGAGAATGAAGGAGAAGAGATTGTGGCATGGCCATCCTCCCAGGGAGTGAATTCTCACTTTCCCTCTCTCTCTCTCTCCAACTAGCACACACACTATATGGCAAAAACCTTAAAAAACAAAAAAACAAAAGAAACAAAAAATACTCAAGGGGCTAGCTTGTGGCCTAGTGGTTAGGAACTAGATTCCAAATAGCCAAATACACAGTTCAAGTCCCAGACCCAGCAGCTTAAAAAACACGTTGGGCACATATGTGTGTGTGCCCAAAATCCTGAAAGGAAGAAGAAATGGAGGACATTGCAGTGTGATCATTCTCTGTGGAAGGGTATTTCTCACTTTCTCTCTCTCTGCCTAGCGAACATGCCCTATGGCAAAAACCTTAAAAAAAAAATAAAAAAATAAAAATCAAGGGCCCAGACCATGGCCTAGTGGTTAAGGAGCTGGATCCCACACAGCCAAATGCACAGTTTGAACCCCAGACCCAGCAGCTTAAAAAACACATTGGGCACGTGTGTGGGTGCCCAAAATCCTGAAAGGAGGCAGAAATGGAGGACACTGCAGTGTGACCGTGCTCCACGGAGGGAGGGGTCCTTTCTCACTTTCCCTTCTCTCTGTCTGGAAAGCGTGCACACCTTCTGGCAAACTGGGGGGAAAATAAATCAAACTTGTCGAAATGATCATAGAGGACCAGAAAAAATAACCTGACAAAATAAAAAGTAACAAGAAAACATGAAACACACCCAGAATGTGAGTCCAGACCTCATGCTAGGGGCTCCCAAAGGCTTCTCTCCTGGAGAGGCTGATAACGTCCCCCTGACAGAGCAGGCTGTAAGTAGTGAGACCTCTGACCCCGCCCTCAGCACCCTCCCTCCAGCATCCACGGGCTCTGAGGTGAACAGTGTCCCAGCACAGCACATGTTTGGTGACCTATGCAAAACACGTTTCTAAATGACAGGGCTCCACAATGGGGTATGTGCTCTTGAGGTGTGTAGAACACATCTAGGGTAGGCGGAAACAATAGAAGTTCTGCCTTCACTTGGTTGTCTATTTTTGTGCACGCAACAGTGGTACAATATATGTATATAATTTACAAACAAACAGTATCTGCAGGTTGGAGATATAAAACTCTTTAAGATGAACAATTAAAAAGTTTACACGACAGGGCCAGCCCTGTAGCTCGTTGGTTAAGGGATCTGGATCCCAAGTGGCTGACAGTGGTTTGAATACTAGCATGGCAGCTTGAAAAACAGAGCAGGTGTGTGCGTGTGCACACCCAAAACGCTGATGGGATGAAGAAATGGAGGAAAGAGAAGCATGACCACACCCCATGGGGGAGTGGGGTTCCCTCTTTCCCTTTCTTTTTCTCTCTCTGACAAGCACAAGTGCCCTCTGGCAACAACAACAAAAAAGTTTAAATGGAAAAATGTTAACAATTAGAGTTCATTCTATTTTTTCCCACTTCTGTGTACAGCTAAAAATTTTCCATAATAAAATTGAGAATTTCAGCTTCAAATTCTCAGGGTTTGGACTGTTCCTGAGCCTGCCTAGTAGTTAAGAGAGTCAGATTCCACATGGCTAACTGTGGTTCAAAATCTGGGCCCTAGCAGCTTGAAAAACATTCCCAGCACACCTGCATGTGTTCCCCAAATCCCAACAGGAATAGAGAAAAGGAGGAGATAGGACTGAGACATAACCATGTCCCCCTCCTCCAGTCTATCTTTGGCAGGTGCTCGTGCACTCATCATTAACTAATTTATCCAGCCAGCCATCCTCAGGAGTGGGTGTGGGCATGGGTACAGCAGGGGTCTACACAGACCCCCAAACTCGGAAGGCATTCTGCTGCCTTTCCAGGGCAGCCACTGAAGCTGCTGCAGAGGCAGATGATTACACTGCCCACACCCCTCCCCGACTTCCTGCCTGCTGTGATGTGGTTGGCACTGAAGGAGGCTGCTTCAGATGAGTGTCCTTCCCTTTTCTCTTTGATGCTAATATGACAACTAGAGAACTTCACTCTGGGTAAACTGAGTCTGCCCATCTGATTTGCTGAGTATGGTGACAGAAACTGCTGAAGGGAAGAACTGGCTCTGACAAGCAAGACTTGAGCAGTGCACCGCAGAGCGGACAGAGCCCAGCCTTGAGGCTGGTTAAGCAGGAAAACAATGAGCAGACAGAGTAAGGCCAAAGGGTCTTTGGAGGCCAGGAGGCCAGGCAGGTACTCTAGGTAAAGCAGGAAGGAGTCAAAGCACCTGACCCTAGGGGGCCAGCAGGTGGCATGGTGGTTAAGGTGCTAGACTCCCAAATAGCAAATCACAGTTTGCATCCCAAACCCAGCAACTTGAGGAAACACGCTAAGTGCATGTGCGTGCATGCCCAAAATCCCAAGAATGGAGAAAAGACCGTGGTGTGGCCATCCCCATGGGGGCTGATTTTCCACTTTCCTTCTCTCTCTCTCTCTCTCTCTCTCTCTCTCTCTCTCTCTCTCTCTCTCTCTTTCTCTCCAGCTAATGCATGTGAGCTAAGGCAAAAACCTAAAAACAACAACAAAAAAGTGCCTGACCCTCACTTCAGCCCACTGTGACTTCTTCCAGCCCTAAGAAATGGGGGTAAGAGACTAGTCACAACTAGTGCTGCCCGCCATAGTCCCTCCTCTTGGATTGCTATACTGTCAGTCACACCAGATTCACTGCTACTGCATTCTCAATCACACTCAATTCGCCCCTGGAGAAATCTGTAATTTGGAAATAAAATACAACAACAACAATATAACGGGCTAGCCACAGTGGTGCAGCAGTAACACAACACTCCATAAAGTCACATGAGAAGGTCTTGGGTTTACAGTCGAGGTCTCCCTGTGCACACTACATGAACACATACATGTTGGTAACACTGGTGAAACGGGGGGTATCTGCCCCTCTCTGCTGCATGAAAAAACTAAATAAATAAACTTTTTAAAATACGTCTGAGGGGGAACAGATGAAACAAGAGTGGCAAAATGTTGAAAATACTGAAACTGGTGAAGAGTATATGAGGGCTCTTTATTCTTACTTTTTAAAGAGTTATTTTATCTGGGGCCGGCGGGTGGCACGGTGGTTAAGGGCGCTGGACTCCCACATGGCTAACCACTGTTCGAGTCCTGGACCTGGCAGCTTGCTTGCTTGCTTGCTTGCTTTCTTTCTTTCTTTTTTTTTTTTTTTTTTGTGAGAGGTTTTTGCTATAGGGTGTGTGCGCTCCCCAGAAAGACAGAGAGTGACAGAGAGACTGAAAGCAAGAAATCACTCCCCATGGGGGATGGCCACATTGCAATCCCTTCTCCTCCATTCCCGTCTCGGGATCTTGGTCATGCACGCCCAGCGTGAGTTTAAGCCACCAGGTCCGGGACTCGAACTGCGGTTGACTATGTGGAAGTCCAGCGACATAGCCATTATAGTGACTGCTGGTCCCCACAGCTTACTTTCTTACTTTCCCTCCCTCCCTCTCACTCTGATCCTCTTTGGTCAAATTAAAAAAAAAATAAATAAAGTTAAATAGAATAATTCTTTTTTTTTAAGAATTAATTTATTTAACTTTATTTATTTATTTATTTTAATTTGACCAGTGGGGACAGAGTGAGAGAGGGAAAATGAGAAAGAAAGCTGCCAGGTCTGGGACTGAAACCGCAGTCAGCCATGTGAGAGTCCAGTGCCCTTAATCACCACACCACCTGTCAGTCCCTCTCTATCCTAATATCTACTTTTGAATAAATTTTAACTTTCCAAATAAAAAAGTATAACTTTAAAAATTATGACACTGTAATAAGTTAAGGGTTTAATCCAGTAACTTCTATACACATGCCAAAAAAGAAAATAAGAGGGAAAAAAGCCAAGTTTTCTATCACATAGGAAACAAAACAACTTTTATTCAACTATTGATGGCTTTAAAGGAAAAACAACTGCATAATTTCACAAAAGAACTAGAAAACCATGAGAGAAAATATGTCTGGAAAGAATAAAATAATCTGGAATAGTTATTGAGGTATCACTGCACATGGTAATTCTAAATAAAGCATACTGATTTTTTTTAACTTGCATCCTGTTTCTTATTTAAAAGAGCATAGGGTGCTTTTCCTCCTCTGGCCATTTGCTCATGAAGAGATGCAGTGTTCTATTCTGTCTGGATTCACACAGTCACAGGAGTCAGGGCAACCTTGTAGGTCAGCCAACCCAACCACGCAGCATCTCCACCGGGGGCCACCTGCTGCGACCAGACTTACTGGGGATGAGAACAGAGCACTTTCCCAAGCAGGCCGCTCCTCATTCATACAGCCACCACTCTGGTATGTTCGCCCTCAGGTGAGATGTAAAGTGTCCTTTAAAAGCATCTACTATTTCTTGGAGGGGTCTGCCAAGATGAGAGTTTGCTAAAACTCCGTCACCGTTAAGATTGTTGGTCTACAGGACCAGCAGTTGGCGTAATGGCTATGTTGCTGGATTCTCACATAGTCAGCCACGGTTTGAGTTCGGACCCGGTGGCTTCAACTCAAGCTGGGCGGTGCATGTGCGTGCGTGCCCAAGATCCCGAGAGGAGAATAGAGGAGAAGGGACTGCGGCGTGGCCATCCCCTGGGAGGGTGATTTCTTGCTTTCTGCCTCTCTATCTCTGTCTTTCTGGTGAGTACACGCACCCTATAGCAAAAACCTCTCCCCCTCAAAAAAAGATAGTTGGTCTACAAAAAGAATCAATCTACGAAAAAGAACCAGATTCCCCATTTCACTTGAGTTAAAGCTGCACTTGCATCTGGCTGCTCGCTCTGGGTTCAGCTGGTTTGACATTCCTTTGATCAAATAGCAGAACCCAGCAGGACTGATATGAAGAAAGTCTTTTCTTCTACTGCTGCCTATAGGCAGGGAAGGAAACTAACCACACTGACTGGTAAGCTGGTGAGGGCCACTATTCTGAGCTCTGCCTCACTTTTGGATGGGTATACATGTCACATGATGGGAAACACTGACAGCTCTTTGGTTCCCAATCTTTGTGGCAGGTCCTCTCCTTTGCAAGGAAGGTGGGCCTTCCCTAGCTTCTCAGCCTGTGACTGCAGGGTGAGCCCTTCTGGTTTTGTTCCCCTGCTGAACCTGCACAGGAAGAGTGAGGAGGATGGCTCATTTTGGTCCCACAGCCCAGCCAAATGGGCTTTAGAAGTAACTGAAGAATAAAGCTAACGATTCAGTCTTCCACTGGCTTCTGGCCTCTGCACCCTACCAGTGAGAACTGGGACAAGAGGATGGTGATTAATAGCTTCCTCAGATGGAAAATCTCATTTTGTATACTGTATTGATGTACAGTCGATGAATGTATATAAATAAATTAAAATAAATAATACAAAAGTAGTAACAAAGTTAAGTAAATTAATTTTAAAAAAAAGAATGATATAGTTCAACTGACGATTTTAACCAGTGAAATCTGAACTCAGAGCAGGTACCATTAGCACAATTCCAACTACTGGGTCGTTGGAAAAGTCATGATGCATTTTTGCATAGAAAAACAGAAAAGTATGTCATGACTTTTCCAAAGACCCAATATATAACATCTGTCTACCACATCTCTTGACTACATCATCTTCTCCTGTGCTTGATTTAATCTCATGCTTTTTTTGTTTGTTTGTTTAAAGATGAGGAAATGGAGGGACCAGCAGTTAGTGTAATAGTTATGTCGCTGGACTCCCATGTAGTCAACCGTGGTTCAAGTCCGGGACCCAGTGGCTTAAACTCACGCCGGGTGTGTGTGTGTGTGGGTGCCCAAGATCCAGAGAGGAGAAAGGAGGAGAAGGGATTGCAGCATGGCCATCTCCCCTGGGGGATGATTTCTCGCTTTCTGTCTGTCTCTCTCTGTCTTTCTGGCGAGCACACGCGTTCTATAGCAAAAACCTCTCCAAAAAGAAAAGAAAAAAAAAAAAATGGGGAGACAGAAAGGTCCAGCAGTTAGCGTAATGGCTATGTTGCTAAACTCCTATGTAGCTGACCGTGGTTTGAGTCCCAGACCCAGTGGCTTAAACTCACGCCGGGCATGTGTGCGTGCATGCCCAAAATCCCAAGAATAGAATGGAGGAGAAGGGATTGCGGTGTGGCCATTCCCCCGGGGGGGGGGGGGGTGATTTCTCACTTTTTATCTCTCTGTCTCTGTCTTTCTGGGGAGTACACATGCCCTATAGCAAAAACCTCTCCAAAAAAAAAAAAAAAAAAAGATGTGGAGATGGAAGACACCCCCCACCCTGTGTAAATCTAGGCTAATGTGTTAATGTGTGTGTTTATATCTTAGCTTTTAACAAAATACTGAGTTGTCGGGAAAGTCATGACATGTTTTTGCACAGAAGACCAGAAAAATATGTCCTGACTTTCCTGACAATCTAATAGTTTAAAAAGAAAATAAACCAGAAAAATGCTTACAGAGTAAGGATATAGGAAAATATTTTTGCACAAATATATATCTGTGTTTTAAGCAAAGCATTATTATAAAAGAGTCAAAAGTTTAAAAATATTTAGAAGTTTATAAAGTAAAAAAGCTACATGGAGCCAGCAGGTGTTGTGGAGGTTAAGGCTCTGGACTCTCACATGGCTGATCATGGTTTGGGAACAGCAGTTAGTGTAATGGCTATATCACTGGACTCCCACGTAGTCGACCGCGGTTGTTCGAGTCCCGGACCCGGTGGCTTAAACTCACGCTGGGCGCATGTGCGTGCGTGCCCAAGATCCCGAGAGGAGAATGGAGGAGAAGGGATTGTGGCGTGGTCATCCCCCCGGGGGGTGATTTCCTGCTTTCTGTCTCTCTGTCTCTCTCTGTCTGTCTGGCGAGTGCACACGCCCTATAGCAAAAACCTCTCAAAAAAAAAAAAAAAAAAAAAAAAAAAAAAAAAAAAAAAAGCTACAGTAAAGGGACCAGCAGGTGACGTGGTGGTTAAGATGCTGGACACTCCCACATGGCTGACCACGGTTCAAGTTCTGGACCTGGTAGCTTGCTTTCTCACTTTCCCTCTCTCTCTCTCTGGTCAAATTAAAATAAATGAATGAAAAAATAAAATTAAATAAAATAAATCTTTTAAAAAAAGCTACAGTAAGCTAAGGTTAATTTATTATCAAATAAAGATTTTAAAATATAAACTGAGTGTAGCCTAAGTGACAGTTTATGAAGCCTACAGTAACGTATAGTCACATACTAGGCCTTCAGACACTCAACACTTAGGCGCTGACTCTCCCAGAGTGACTTCCAGTCCTCCAACTCCATTCATCTACACAGCTGGGCATTTTTTATTTTGTATACTTATAACCACTCTACCTTTTCTGTGTTCAGATACATACTTATTAATACGCTACAAGTGCCTACAGTATTCAGCATAGTAACATGCTGTACATGTGTGTAGCCTCGGAGCAATGGGCTACACCACATAGCCTAGGTGTGCAGTATGGGAGGCTACACCTTCAAGGTTTGTGAAGGGCACTTTATGATGTCTGCACAATGACAAATGCCCTAGCAGCACACTTTCTCAGAATGTATCCAAAACATTAAACAACATGCGACTGTAATCGGATTTTTTGTCTCTAATCTTGTTTCCCCCAACCTAGTTCTGTACTGCAGAGTAATCTGCCTAAAACACAAATCTGATCAACATCACTCAGCTGCATAAAACCCATTAATGACAGGATTTGTTTAAGAAAAGACCCTAACGGGCCAATTTTCAAGTTCATCTGGAAAATAAGCATGAAAGAATAGCTGGAAAATCACTAAAAAGCAGTATGAAAATAATTTAATCCTACCAAGTTTGTTACTGTAATAAAGCTATAATAACTAAACAAAATATGAAACTGGTACATAGATACCTATAAATAAATAAAAGGGAATAAGAAATCTCAAGTATAATTAAACATATGTGAGAATTTAGTATTCGAAAGAGGTCGCATTTTATTTTATTTTTGCTAGAGAGAGACAGAGAAAGTGAGTGAAAGGAGAAAGCATCTCCTCTGGGGATCAGCCACACCAGTCTCCTCTCCATTTCTCCCTCCTGTCAGCACTTGTACAGGCATGCACACACCCACCCAGCGTGTTTCTCAGGTTGCCAACTCTGAAACTTGAACCATGTGGTTGGCCATGTGGGATCTGGGTGCCTTAAGCATCGGGCCATGGAGCCAGCCGAAAAACATTTTTGGAGAAAAGATGAGTATTCAATAAGCAGTGCTGGAACAACTGGCTAGCACACTTAAAAAAAAAAAAAAAAAAAAAAAAATTAGGGGCCACTGACTGATGTGGTGGTTAAAGTGCTGGACTTCTACATGGATGACTGCAGCTCGAGTCGTAGACCTGGACCAGGCTTGCTTTTTCTCTCTCTCTGGTCAAATTGAAGAAGAAGAATAAAGAAAATGAAATGAATAATTCTTTTTAAAAAAAAGTTAAAAAAAAAAAAAAAAGCTGTATCTACACTGCACGTCTTTCACTGGTGTAAGTTCCTGATGGGTCAAAGATTACAAATTTAAAAATAAGGACTAGGGGCCATCAGGTGGTGTGGTGGTTAAAGGGCTGCACTCCTACATGGCTGACCACAGTTTGAGTCCTGGACCTGGTGGCTTGCTTTCTCACTTTCTCTCTCTGTCTCTCTCTGGTCAAATTGGTAATAACAGTAATGAATAAAATTAAATAATTCTTTAAAAATTTTTTTTAAAACTTAAAATAATAAAAAAATTAGGACCAGGCAGTGGTGCATTCGTAACATAACTGGACCCACATGGGAAAGGTCCTGGGTTCACAAGCCAGGATCTCCTTGAGCATGCCGAAGCATGCATGTGTGCTGGTGGCCTAGGCCAGTTGAACTGGGGGGGATCATGAAGTAAAATCCCTGTTGGGAGTGCCTGTCTCTGTCTCTCTCATGTGAAATAAATAAATAAATAATTTTAAAAATTGATAAATTACTTAAAAAATAAAGGCATAAAGTTTCATTAAAAATAAGAGAAGACAACTTTCTTTCTTTCTTTTTTTTTTCTTTCTTTTTTTGGAGAGATTTTTGCTATAGGGCGCGTGCGTTCGCCAGACAGACAGAGAGAGACATAGAGACAGAAAGCGAGAAATCACCCCCCAGGGGGGATGGCCATGCCGCAATCCCTTCTCCTCCATTCTCCTCTCGGGATCTTGGGCACGCACGCACACGCGCCCGGCATGGGTTTTAAGCCACGGGGTCCGGGACACAAACTGTGGTCGACCACGTGGGAGTCCAGCGACATAGCCATTACACTAACTGCTGGTCGCTGGTACTCTTTCTAATATGTAAAAAGTTCCTAAAGAGGGGCCAGGAGGTGGTGCGGTAGTTAAGGTGCTGGACTCCTACATAGCAGACCACAGTTCTAGTCCCAGACCCAGCAGCTTGAAAATCGCACCAGGCACGTGTGTGTGTGCCCAAAATCCCGAAAGGAGAATGGAGGAGAGACTGCAGCATGGCCATCCCTTTTGGGGGTGATTTCTCACCTTCCCTTTATCTGTCTCTTTTCAGCAAGTGCACATGCCCTGTGGCATACACCTAAAAAAGATTCCTAAAGATCTAGTAAGGTGCTGATGTTGGGGCCTACTGGTTAAGGGAATCAGACCCCACATGACCAATCTCAAGCCGGACCTGACAACTTGAAAAACATTTAGTGCATGTGCACGCCAAGCCCTGAATCCTGACGGTGGAGAAATGGACAGGAAAGAACTACGGCGTGGCCATGTCCAGTTACAGGATGCTTTCTCCCGCTTCCTGTCTCTCTCTCATTGCTTCTGGAGTGACGAAGTCCCTCTGGCAAAAAAAAATAAAAAGCAGGGACCAGCAGTTAGCGTAATAGCTTTGTCGCTGGACTCCCACGTAGTCGACCGCGGTTCGCGTCCCGGACCCGGTGGCTTAAACTCACGCCGGGCACGTGTGCGTGTGTGCCCAAGATCCCGAGAGGAGAATGGAGGAGAAGGGATTGTGGCGTGGCCATCCCCCCTGGGGGGTGATTTCCTGCTTTCTGTCTCTCTGTCTCTGTCTGTCTGTCTGGTGAGCGCACGCGCCCTATAGCGAAAACCTCTCAAATAAATAAATAAATAAATAAATAAAAAGCAATAAGAAAAAGTTCAATTACCCAAAATAATGAAAGGCAAAAGATATAAACAGACTGTTCACAGTAAAAATTATACAAATGGCTCACAGACATAGGAAAAAACACACCTACTCATAAGAGAAATGCAAATTAAAACTACAAAGAGACATGATTTTTACCTATAAGAGTAATGAAGATAAAAAGAGTTTGACAAAACACCGAATTGAGAGCATGTGGGCAAATAGGCATTCTCATACATGGCAGGCAGAGACGTTACCTGGTATAACTTCTAGAGAGAAAACCAACAATACCTGTCAAAACTATACAGGCATACCTTCTTGCTCTGGCAGTTCTACTTCTAGGAATTTTTCTTGCAGCTATACTGCATGTATATGAAACTGTACTTGTGTAACATTGTTCACTACAGCACTGTTGGTATATTTTTAATCTGCAAATCACTTAAATATTCATCAGCAGGGAACTAACTGAATAAATGATGGCAAGTTCATACACTGTGTTCAGTACTGTGCAATCATCTAGGAAAACGGTAAGAGGGCTTTTTGTGATCTAATATGAAAAGATCTCTAAGATGCATTAAGTGGAAAAGAAGATATAGAAATGTACATAGTTAGCTATCTCTGGAGTTAAAGTATGGGCTATATATTCCTATTTGCTGATACGTACATAAACTATCCATGAAGGAAGAAACAAACAAGACAACACTGACTGAGTGTGGAGAGTGAACTAAGCTTGTGGTAATCTGTAACAAAGCAAGAGAAAACCACACACAAAATGCCAATTTACTTTAAATATAATAAAGAGTTTTTATAAACCAACACAAAGATAAACCTCTCAATAGAAAAATGAGCAAAACGCAAAGTCTACAGAATAGAAAACACAGAGCCAGCTCTGTGGCACAGCAATAACGCACCCACTGCTCAAAAGAAGCCTGACCCTACATGGCAACCACAGTTCAAATCCCTGTGAGCTTTAAACATGCTGCATAGATGCATGAGTGCCCAAGACCCAGCAGGCGGCAGCACTGGAGGAAGGAGACTGTGGGGTGATCAGACCATGTGGAGAGTGCTCATCTCTCTCTCTCTCTCTCTCTCTCTCTCTCTCTCTCTCTCTCTCTCTCCAGTGTATGTATAAGCACACTATCATGAATAAATAAAACAATTTTAAATGACATGCGTTGCTTAAAATACAGTATTTTATGGAGCCAGTAGGTGGTGTAGAGGTTAAGGCGCTGGACTCCCACATGGTTGACCACAGCTGAGTCCTGGACCTGGCAGTATCTTTTCTGACTTTCCCTCACTCTCTTAATCTGTGTCTCTCAGAAAAACACATGTGCCTTATAGCAAATTAAAAAATAATAATAATAATAAATAATTCTTTAAAAAATCCTTAAAAACAAAATAGGAAATACGAATGACCTAAGAAAGGGAGGCTCAACATAACTTCTACAATATATCTCTAGTAATTTAGAACAGTACCAGATATACAGATGGCACTCAACACTTACTGAACAAATAAATGAATTTCACTCATAATTACAGAAATGCCAATTCAAATGATGAGATGGCACTGTTTTACTCATTAGATTGGCAAAGATAAAGACAGACAGACATAACTTAAGTAGACATTTCTCTAAAGAAGACATATGAATGGTTAATAAGCATATGAAAAGAAGCTCAATATCATTAAGGATTTCAGAATTGCAAATCAAAACCTTAATAAAGTATCCTTTCATGCCTATTAAAACAGCTACAATCAAAAAGTAAAATACAAAAAATACTGACAAAGAAATGGAGACATCAAAATCTCTTGTGCACTCTTTTTTTTAAAAAAACTATTTTATTTAACTTTTTAAATTTCATTTTAATTTGATCAGAGAGGGACAGAATGAGAGAGCGAGGGAGGAGGGGCGAGGAAATGAAAAAGCAAGCCACCAGGTCCAGGACTTGAACCATGGTCAGCCATGTGGGAGTCTAGCACCCTTAACCACCATGCCACCTACTGGCCCCTTGAATCTCTTGTACACTCTTGATGGGGATGAAAAACAGTGCAGCTGTTATAGAAAAACAGTATGGCAGCTCCTCAAAAAACTGAAAATAGAATTATCAAATGATTCAGCAATCCCACTTCTGGGTACATAACCAAAAGAACTCAAAGCAGAGGCTCAAAAGATATGCACATACCCATGTTCACAACAGCATTCTTCACAATAGCCAAGAGGTGGATGCAACCCAAATGTCCATCAGTGATGAATGGGTAAACTAAATGTGGTACAGACATACAATGGAATATTATTAAGCCTTAGAAAGGAAGGAAATCCTGGCCCAGTTGCAGCTGTACAGGCAGCAGGGTACATGGCGCGATCCTGGAGCCATACTGGAAACCAGGTTTGGATCCTGGGCTGACACACACACTTCAGGCATGTGTGTGCACACCTGTGATCCTGACTGGCTGGCACGTCAGGAGAAGGATCACAGCATGGTGAGTCCCTGACAAGTATACCTAGCTGTGCTGCTGTTTCTGGCTCTCAACTAAACCACACCCAGGAGGGATGGCACACTGCAATCCCATCTCTTCCAGTCTCCTCTCAGGAATTTTGCAAACATGAGAGTCCAGCATGATTTTCAAGCTGCCTATCTAGGACTCAAACCTTGCAGACAGCCACATAGGATCCTTAACTTCCATGTCACCTGCTGGTCCTAAATTAAACTTTTTTTTTTTTTTAAAGGTAGCTGGCCCCATAGCACTGTGGTTGAACACTATACAGAGCAAGCCAGATCCCATATGCCTAGCTGGGATTCAAATATCAGCCCTAACAGCTTGTAAAACATGCCAGGCACATGTACGCAAGCCTTGTATCCTGACAGGATGGGGAATTTAAGAAAAAAATGGTTGCATGATCAGGCCCCACTGGGGAGTGTTCGTTCTCTCTCTCTCTCTCTCTCTCTCTCTCTCTCTCTCTCTTGTGTACACACGCACACTCTGGCATTAAAAAGAAAAAAAAGGGAAGGAAATCCTGTTATCCAGTCACATGCCACAAAATGTGGATGAACCTTGGGGACATTACATTAAGTGAAACACAAACAGGACACCAAACGACAGACACAGTGCTTTCACTCAACTGAGGCACCTAGACTAGTCTAACTCACATAGAAACAGGAAGTAAAATGGTAGATGGTTAACAGGAGCTATGGAAAACAGGAAAAAGAAAACTGTTATTGGGCCCAGCAGTTAGCGTAATGGCTATGTTGCTGACTCCCACATAGTTGACCGTGGTTCGAGTCCCGGACCCGGCGGCTTAAACTCACACCGGGAGCGTGTGCGTGCGTGCTCAAGATCCTGAGAGGAGAACTGAGGAAAAGGGATTGCAGCGAGGCCATCCCCCCGGGGGGTGATTTCTCGCTTTCTGTCTCTCTGTCTCTCTCTTTCTGGCGAGCGCATGTGCCCTATAGCAAAAAAACCTCTCCAAAAAAAGAAAAAAAAAAACTGTTAATGAATAGATACAGAGTGTCTATTTTGCAGGATGAAAAAGTTGTAGGGGCTGGCAGGAGGCATGGTGGTTGGGGGCACTGGACTCCCACATGGCTGACCGCAGTTCTAGTCCTGGACCTGGTGACTTGCTTTCTCTCTCTCTCTCTCACTTTCTCTCTCTTTCTCTGGTCAAATTAAAACAAACAAACAAACAAACAAAGTTAAATTAAAAAGAAAGTTGTGGAGGCCTGTTTGGCACAACAATGCAAGTATGTTTAACACTACTGACTGCTCACTTAAAAATAAACACGGCTGGGATCAGCAGTTAGCGTAATGGCTATGTCGCTGGACTCCCACGTAGTCAACCGTGGTTCGAGTCCCGGACCTGGTGGTTCAAACTCACACCGGGCACGTGTGCGTGCGTGCCCAAGATTCTGAGAGGAGAATGGAGGAGAAGGGATTGCGGCGTGGCCATTCCCCCTGAGGGGTAATTTCTCGCTTTCTGTCTCTCTGTCTCTCTCTGTCTGTCTGGCGAGCGCATGCGCCCTATAGAAAAAAAAAAAAAAAAAACCTCTCCCAAAAAAATAAAAATAAAAATAAACACGGTCAATCCAGCAGGTAACTCAGGCCAGCAGGTAACACAGTGGGTAAGATGCTGGGCTCCCACTTGAAAATCATGCCAAGTGTGTGTGTGTGTGTGTGTGTGTGTGTGTGTGTGTGTAACCAAACTCCCTGGGGTGATTTCTCATTTTCCCTCTCTGTCTCTCTCCTCTCCAGCAAGCACATGCTTGCTATGGCAAAAACCTTAAAATAAATCAATTAAATTAAATTAAATTAACATGGTAAATTTTATGGTTTTTAGCAGGTTTTTTTCCCCTCCCGGGACAGTGACAGAGCACCCCCCCCCCAATGAAGTGTGGTCATGCCACAATCCCTTCACCCCACTGAGATTAGGAGAATGGGTGCACAAGTGCTTAGCATGTTTCTCAAGCTGCTATGTCCAGAGCCTGATCCATCTGGTCAGTCATGTGGCTCTCTTAACCACTAGGCCACGGGACCAGACCTATCACAATTTTTAATAAAATGGATATATGCAGAGGGGAAGAGGACATGAAGAAACAGACACTCTCAGAATGCTGATAGGAGTAAAATTTGATACTACCTTTATAGGAAATAATTTGGTGGCATCTACCTTAATTTTAAATGTACAAATCTTACCCAGCTATTATGTCATCAGAAAAGTCAAGGCACATTTTGTATAGAAAAAATATATCACAGGAACCAGCAGGTGGCATGGTGGTTAGGGTGCTGGACACTCCAACCACAGTTCAAATCTCCGACCTGGTGACTTGCTTTCTCACTTTCTATGTCCTTTGGTCAAATTAAAATAAAATGAATAAATAAATTTTTTTTTAAAAAAAGAAAAATATATATATCACAACTTCTCTGACAATCCAATATTTTACTTCTAGTAACCAATTCCACTTATACCTTTATGTAAATATCTAAAGATATAATTAGTATGTTCACAGCAGTTTTGCTTTATAATAGTGAAAAACTAGATATAAATCTAAATGTCCCTCAATAAGAGACTGGTGAAGAAAATGCTAGGACAGCTATGGAAAGGTATGTGCTATTGCCATTAAAAAGAATATATATTCTTACATAATGTTTTGGAAAGCTATCTAAGTATATAATCAACTTTTGTTGTTTTCTTTTTAAGCTGATTTTTTTTCTTATTTATTTGGTGTTATTTATTATTATTATCATTATTATTATTATTCTTTAATTTGACAAGAGAGACAGAAAGAAAGTGAAAAAGCAAGCTACCAGGGCCAGGACTTGAACCATGGTCGGCGATGTGGGAGTCCAGCACCTCAACCATGATGCCACCCGCCAGCCCCCTGCAATTTGTTTTTAAGGTATAAATACTTAGTATGCCATAATTCCATTTATGAAAAGAAAAAGTGTGTTTATATACATACTTGCTCGGATTTACAAAAAAAAACTTCTGAAAGGGTGCAGAAAAAACAGTTGGCAATAGGGACCTTCGGGGATTAGGACTGGGGGATGATGTGCAGGAGAAAAAGGCAGACTTTTACTTTTCACTTACATCCTTTTTTAGTATTTGAGTTTTACAAGACGCTTATACTTTATAGAAAATTTTGAAAGACCAAGTAAGTGAACAAGCAGGCAAGTAAACATTTTTCCAATAGTTTACACTACCCTTTGAACAAAATTCAAATCCCTTAATAAGAAGTAAAGTGCTTTAGACCAGCAAGTGGCATGGAGGCCAAGGCAGCTGGATCCCACATGGCCAATTCTGCGGTTTGAATCCCAGACCTGGTGGCTTGAAAATCACGCTGGGCGCATGTGCATGCATGCCCAAAACCTTGAGAGGAGAATGGAGGAGAAGAGACTGCAGCATGCCCATCCTCCCTGGGGGGTGATTTTTCACTTTCCCTCTATATATCTCTTTTTCTCTTTCTCTCTCCAGTGAGTATATGCCCCCATAGCAAACTTTAAAAAATAAAAACCATAAAGTTTTAAAAAGGAACAGTGCTTCGTGGTCTGAATCCTGTCTCACCTTCCAGGCTCAGCTCTTACCACTGACACCTCATACAATCAACACTCCAGTCTCACCGAAATTTCAGTTTCTCATACAGGACACACTTTCTCCTGCCTCCAGCTTTGCTAAATGTTGTGTTTTGCTCAGAACACTTCCTACTCCAGTTTGGGTATATGTCCCTCAGGTCCCAGCTTAGACACCTCTTCCTCCAGGAAGCTTTCCCAGCCCAGGTTAGGCACCAAATGATTCCAATGTGCTATGACCTCCTCTATCATGGGGTCCATTGCGAAGTGTCACAATGATCTGTAAACAGCCTGCCTCTCCTGCTGAACTGACGTCTGGCCAAGCACTGCTCATGCCCGTCTAGGTCACTGCTGTATCTCCAGCATCAAGCACAGTGCCTAGCTTGATGAAGTTGAGTATTCAATAAACATTTGTTAAATTGGACTTTTATTACAAAAGAAATAAAGCCACAATTTAGGAACATGGGAAAGGGGAGGAGAATTAAAACCCTACCATCTAAACTCAGTTGCTGTTTTTATTCCCTGTGCATGTTTTCTCACAGCTGTATTCCTAAACTGGATGTTTTGACCAGACCCTTCAGACACAGTCATTTTGGTCAGGGAACATTCTGCTTCACTCTGTGGAACGATGAGCCTTTCATAAGCCAAAGTAAAGATGACTGTTTCTGTCATCAAATGATGTATGTGCACAACAGACCAAGGCAGCCCGGACCCTTTCTCATCACTATCTCAGCTCTTGTTCCTAAGCAGTTTTACCTTGTACTTCATTAATTACTGGACTGCTTGAACTCTTATGAGAATGCATAATAATAATAATAATGAAGTAATTATTGGGGCCAGCAGGTGGCATAATGGTTACGACACTAGACTCCAATGTGGATGACTGTGGTTCAAGTCCTAGACCCAGTGGCTTGAAAAAAATGACGCTGGGTGCGTGTGCATGTATGCCCAAAACCCCAAGAGGAGAAGGGACTGTGGCGTGGCCATACCTGGTAGGGGGTGATTTCTCACTTTCTCTCTCTCTCTCTCTGGCAAGCACACGTACCCTATAGCAAAAATCTCCCCCCCCAAAAACGCAATGATTTAAAAATGACTTAATTTACAGCAGGCTGGGTTAGCTTCTAAAGATTTATTACTGTTTCCCCAAACTAATCATGAAAAGGTGTTACTAGAACATTAGCGGAATGTATGTATTACTGGAGAAACCGGATGTCAGTAACACTGGGAAGCCAAGAGAAAGAGATCACACCAACCCCTAATAGCCCTTCCCATTTCTCTACTGAGGATCTACAAAGAGAAGCTCAAGAAGTTGAGAAGAAACCCATATATGACATAAATGAATCCCTGGAGCACCTGTGAGCCCCATTTCATCTCTTACGACCCCCCCATCCTCTATTCTCACCCCAAGGTTAGAGGATGGCAACACACACACACACATATAACACCGGGGCTGGGATTCGAACCATGTGGTCAGTCATGTGGGACCTGACTCCCTTAACCACTAGGCTACAAGGATGGGCCCACATTCATAATTTTAAATTTCACTAAGCAGATGTATCATTTATTTTACTGAAAGCAATTATTCACTATGATAAACAATACTATGACATTATCAGGCCTGAAGTTTTCTTTTCATGTCTTAGATAACTTTCTTAAAAAAAAATAAAAAGAAAAAGAATTATTTTATTTAACTGTATTTATTTGATTTTGACCAGAGAGGTACAGAGAGAGAGAAAGAGAGAGAGAGAAAGTGAGAAAACAAGCCACCAGGTCTGGGACTTGAACCGCAGTTGACCATGTGGGAGTCCAGCACCTTTAACCACCATGCCACCTGCGGCCCCCTTAGATAACTTTCTTAGGATGCAATACCATAAATGGAATTCATCAAAGAATATGATTTTTTGGGAACCAGCAGTTAGTGTAATGGCTATGTCGCTGGACTCCCACGTAGTCGACGGCGGTTCACGTCCTGGACCCGGTGGCTTAAAACTCACGCCGGGTGCGTGTGCGTGCGTGCGCAAGATCCCGAGAGGAGAATGGAGGAGAAGGGATTGCGGCGTGACCATCCCCCCCTGGGGGGTGATTTCTCGCTTTCTGTCTCTCTGTCTCTCTCTGTCTGGCGAGCACACGCGCCCTATAGTGAAAACCTCTCCAAAAAAAAAAAGGATATGAATTTTTTTTTTTTAATTTGCTATAAGGTATGTGCATTCACCAAAGAGAGAGAGAACCACCACCCTGGGGGTCAACCACACCACAATCCCCTCTCTTCCATTTCTCCTTTCAGGATTTCAGGTATGCATGCATATGTGTCCAGCATGTTTTTTAAGCCACCAGGTCCGAGACTAAAACCACACAGTCAGTCATGTAGGACTCAGCTACCTTAACTACCATGCCACCAACTGGCCCAAATAAAAATGTCTTAAAATTCTCTTTTCTTGGGGGGCCAGCAGGTGACATGATGATTAAGGGAACTGAACTCCCTTAACCCCACATGGCCAAATGCAGTTCAAGTTTGCTGGTGGCTTGCTTTCTCACTTTCCCTCTCTCTCTCTGGTCAAATTTAAGTAAGTAAGTAAATAAATAAATAATTATTAAAAAATAAAATAATTCTTTAAAGACTTTTTTATTAAGAGAGATTTTTTTGCTATAGGACATGTGCTATTGCCAGACAGAGAGAGAAAGCAAGCAAGTAATCAAAACCCCCTCTCCCCTGCAGAAGGATGGCCATGCTGCAATCCCTTTTCCTCCATTCGCCTCTTGGGATCTGGGGCATGCACATACATGTGCCCGGCGTAAGCTTTAAGTTGCTGGGTCCAGGACTGGAATCGCAGATGACTATGTGGGTGCCTAACGATGTAACATTATGCTATCGACTGATCCTGTCTTAAAATTCTTAACATATATTCCTAAGCTGCCTTCAACAAATGTGTACCAATTTGAAAGATCTGTAATAATGAACACAAAAGACATATTTCATTACTCTTTTCCCAAAACTGAGTTTTAACTCAAGTTACTTTCCTAATGCAATGGGTAAAAAGGCTAACTTATGGGGCTGGCAGGTGGTGTGGTGATTAAGGGTGCTGGACTCCCAGATGGCCGACCACGGTTCGACCTGGTGGCTTGCTTTCTCACTCTCCCACCCCCGGTCAAATTAAAACAAATGGATGAATAAATAAATTAAATAAGTAATAAATAGTTAATTCTTTTTTTTTTTTTTTTTGGAGAGGTTTTTGCTATAGGGCATGTGCGCTCTCCAGAGAGACAGACAGAAAGCAAGAAATCACACCCCGGGGGGATGGCCATGCCGCAATCCCTTCTCCTCCATTCTCCTCTCGGGATCTTGGGCACGCACACACACCCAGCATGAGTGTAAGCCACCGGGTCCGGGACTCGAGCCATGGTCAACTACATGGGAGTCCAGCAACATAGCCATTATGCTAACTGCTGGTCCCATAAATAGTTAATTCTTCTGAAAAAAAAAAAAGAAAGTGCTAACTTATTACTTTGACAGTAATGAACCTTTACTGGCATTTACAATGTTCTGGGCATGGTGCTACATGCTTCATATATATTATTTCATTTAATCCTCATATTAACCCTGTGAAATGGCATTACTAATATCCCCATCTTATAGATGAGGAAACTGAGGCTTATAAAGCTAAATTCTTCAATGCAAAGTTCCTAAAGGAGAGAGACAGGCTTTAAATTGACACTGTCTGATCCCGAGACTATTCTCTGACCACTCCTGCCTATGGTACCTCACCATTGTTTCTATCCTCATGCTACTGCTTACAGTGACAACACACATACTCCCAAACATTTCTTTGCTAATTGAGTTTCCTACTTGCTGATTTTTCTTTTTTTTCTCCTCTGTGGCCAGAGGGTACATGCACAAGAGGCAGGGAGAAGGAGAGAAGGAGTGAGAGAATGAGGGAGGGAGAGGTAGAGAGAGAAAGAGAGACACCCTCAACAGAGTGTAGTCATGTCACAATTCTTATTCCTTCATGTCTCTATCTCATCGGGATTTTGAAAAAATGCGCACACACCCAGCATGTTTCTCAAGCCACCCAGGCCATGATTCAAACCATGGTCAGCCATGTGGCGCCCAATGCACAGGGCTTCATCACTGCACTATGGGAATGGCCCTACTTCCCACTTTTTCTACCTATGGCAATTACTAATAAATCCAAAAGATGCAAGTTAGCTTGGAAGGTGGGGCTTCAGAGGTGAGATTTTGATGATGGGCAAGACCGGTCTAGGGGTGTAGTAAAGGCAGAACAGAATCAAGAGAAGAGTGGCGCGAGTTCCACAGGCTCAAGAGCCAGATGTAAGGCAGAGAAAATCGAAGAGGATGGTCAGACTCCCGGGCCTCTGAACAACTTTAGAATTTCCCAACACACTCTCTCCACTTCATTCTTGTGCGTGAAGGCGAGACAGCAGCTAGGACAGGCCCTGATGATGTCACACGGTTAACAAATGAAGAAATCAGGAAATGGTTTCTTTTTTCTCTAAGAAATACTCTGGCTGAATTTCCTCAACAGGTTTCAACTTCTGCATTCAGAGACAGGAGTTCTGCTTTAGTAATCCAACAAAGGAACAACAACAACAAAAAACCACTGGAAGGACAGTTAGTAGTTACAAGCACTAGCTCAGAATCAGAGGGCTTGGATTTCCAATCTGCCTTTACCTCTAGGGCTGTATGGTCTAGGGAAGTTGCTTAATCCTTCTTGGCTTCCATCGTCCCCCTTGTAAATAGGGACAGTGACAGTACCTACTCTTGACTGCTGGGGAGATTAAATAATGTATGTAAATTATGTAGCCCTAGAACTTGATACGTGCTAGAAACTGGGTACATTTCTGCCAGTAATGGTAGTAATCTTGTTTGAAAGGAAGGAAGGTAGAAAGGAAAAGACAGGGGGCGGGGGGGTGGGGGGAAGTGAATTTCCTGGTACCAGCAGTTGGCATAATGGCTATGTCACTGGACTCCCATGTAGTCAACCATAGTTAAAAGTCCCGGATCCAGTGGCTTAAACTCACACTGGGCACATGTGCGTGCGTGCCCAAGATCCCGAGAGCAGAATGGAGAAGGGATTGCGGCGTGGCCATTGCCCCTAGGGAGGTGATTTCTTGCTTTCTGTCTCTCTGTCTCTCTCTGTCTTTCTGGCGAGCACACGTGCCCTATAGCAAAAACCTCACCAAAAAAAAAAAAAAAAAAAAAAAAAAAAAAAAGGGCTACAGGGTCCATTCTGGTTCTAAGAATTCTGATTCATCTGCCAGGGCAAGCAGTCAACATGGAAAGATGTCTGGCCAAATCAGAGCCACCCATTATGAGCAGAAGCCCAGTCAAGGCCATGCTTTCCTTCTCACAAACAATCCCTTTTTCACATTCTTCTCTCTGCTTCATTTTGAAAGACCTTTTAACATATCAACAGTTTTAAATTAACTGATGCTAAATGAACCCCAAAACAACTTAGAGACCAAACAGACACAGACCGGCAGAAAGTGTCTCTTGAGCAACTCCAAGAATGACAAGATGATGGGTGAGAGATAGAAGAGACAACAGTCATCCCAGCACTCAGCAGCCACAGTGACGGGAAGAAATCACCATGTCTGCTCCTGTTGACCCAGGCCATCCTCGCTGGCCTTCTGACCCTCTGGACATGCTTTGTCCCTCATCTGCCTTGCTCCCTCCCCGATGAACTGACCCTCTCTTCCATCCAGGCTGTAGCCTCCCAGTTACAGCTTTCCTAACCAAGATCCAGTGTGAAACTCTCCATTCGGGGGAGAGTTCAGCCTAACCCAAAGACAAATTTCCTAGGTAATCAAGGGAAGAACAACTTGCCTTGAACTGAAGGTAGCCTCAGACTAGCAAAAAGACTTGCATGGTTGGTGATGGAGTGAACAGACAATATGATCCAAGAGCTGGCAAGATGGCAACAAGTGAAAGTGACACTGAGCTCAGCCTCTGGGGGCCCCAGTGGACTAGAAAAAGGATTTTGTGTATCTATACTTGTTTTTTGTTTTCTAGGTTTTTGCCACAGGGTGCATGTGCGAGAGAAAGAGAGAGAGAGGAAAAAGAGAGAGAGAGAAAGAAAATGACAAATTACCTCTCCAGGAGGGAAGGCCACACTGCAATCCCTTCTCTCCCTGGGATTTTAAGCATGCATGCACCTGCGGCCGGTGTGATTTTTCAAGTCACCATGTCTAAGACTCGAACTGCAATCAGCCCTGTGGGATCAGAGCCTTAACCACCACGCCACCTGCAGGCCCCATTGTGTGTCTATACTTGTTAAATTTGCACAGTAAGATCAAAAGCCTAGGAAAGATAAGCCTTGATTTGAATCCTGATGCTGTGGCTTGCCACTAGTGTGGCCTTGGGCACATTACTGGTTAAGCACCAGTAACATAGGGGTAATAATACCTACCTCAGAGGGTGATGTGAGGAGTAAATGACAAGAGGCCACACAACACCGAGTAGAATCAGTAACTCATTTCTGTCAAACTCCTGTCTAATGTCTTTGGAGAAGTGCTTTCCCCCTTGTACTTAAGAAAACTAGCATAAAAGAAATGGGCTTCCATGGCGACTGCCCGTGAAGAGGTTACAGGAGAAAACAGGGAGGGGAGCTTTCTGAAGTCACATCCCCAAGAGGTTGAGAGTAAAGAGAGAAAAGGGCTGAGAAATTAGCTATTTGTGGTCAAGGCAGCCAATTTCTATTCCCTGGGAGTTCCCTGAAGCTCAGGCTATTGCCTTTGAATAGGGAAGCCACTTCAGGGTCTGGCATTAAGGCCTGTGTACAATCTTCCACAGATGTTATTCTGATTCTTGGAAAATGTCCAAAGTAATAATAAACAACTGAAACTTCATTTTAAAGTTTAAAGTATAAAAAGGAGTTGTTTCATAACATAGGGACCAATTCTAATTCCTGACTATTGTGAAATTTTGTAGGGAATTAGAACAAAACTTTGGCTGGTTCTACTGTCAACACATGTGCAGACTTAAAAGTTTAGTTAGAGACAATTACTACTTTAAATGCAGTTTACGATCTGGCAGTTGGATGGCTGGATTCAAGGAGAGAGGTAAGAGGACTGCTTCATAAGAATATGATTTGGATTAACATGAAAACCAAAAGCGGGGGAATCTGGAGCCCTAGCAGCTGTCCAGGTCCTAGCTCTGCCACGGCCCAGGAGGTCCTCTCCAGGAAGTCTCTACCTTTCCTGGAAGCTGCACTAAGTCAGGGTACTTTTTAAAAAATAATTATTTATTTAACTTTGTTTATTCATTTATTTTGATTTGACCAGAGAGGGACAGAGAGAGAGAGAGAGAGCAAGCCACAGGTCCAGGACTCGAACTGTGGTTGGCAATGTGTGAGTCCAGTGCCCTTAGCCTCCATACCACCTGCCAGCCACTGGGGTATTTTTTTTTTAACAGGTTTTTGCCATAGGGCGCATGTATTCACTGGAGAGAGAGACAGAGACAGTGAGAGAGAAAGTGAGAAGCCATCCCCCAGGGCAGATGGCCACACCACAATCCCTTTTCCTCCATTCTCGTCCTGGGATCTTGGGCACGCATGCACATATGCTGTGTGATTTTCAAGCCACCATGTCCAGGACTCGAATCATGGTTGGCCATGGGGCAATCCAGTGACCTAACCACTATGCCATCTGCTTGGCCCCAAGTCAGGGTATTAATGGACAACCTGGTTGACCTCAGGACAAATCAGTTAGGACTTCAGCAAAAGTGTTTCTATCCAGTCAGTGAGGAATTACTCGATGTCACTGTAGCTAGCCTACACAGAATTTAAGAAGCTTTACATAAACAGCCAAAGCTTAGTTCTTTAGCCTTAGACAGACAACCTGCGATGAAAGAGGGAGGAAATGGTACCAACAACTTACTGAAGTCAAACAAGAAGGCTGATAGCAGCCTATGCCCAGCCTCCGGTGTCTCCTCAACAAAAAGAGTTTGTACCAGAACTTCGCAATATTTATTAGCAATAATTATGTGTTGGACATTATTCTAAAGATGCACATGCATTAACTTACTTAAACCTCACAACGACTTTATCTTTGGTTCTGTGAGTGGCCACATCTTACAGATGAGTGAGCTGAGGCATGGAGAGGCTAAGGATCTGGTCTAAGATCACACTGCTGATGGGTGGCGAAGATGGTGATCAGATCCTGGATCTGACTTCAGGGAAAGCATTCCTGACCACCTGGCAAAAAGACTAAAGCAGACGGTGAGAATTTTGTCTATTTTGATGCACTGGATGGTAGGTTGTATGAAAGAGACTCACTGAAACTGCTTTATCATGAGAAGGACTTGTGTGGTACTAAAGGTATCGGAGAGGCCTATTTTCCTGAATAATCACGTGAATTATAAGACAGTTTTCATGTACAGCAACCCCACAGCTTAAACCAGAACCTGGGGGGTGAAAACAGGAATGCTGGCCACTCATTCAATGGCTTTTTATTGTTCAGACTCAAATAGGACCTGTAGCATGGGCAGGCAGCAACGGGGTGCTTCCCTCCCTCCACGTTGCTGCAACCCCTAGACCTTTGAGGATTTGCAGGGCTGGTGGGCTGATAGGAAGTCACAGGATCTCAGAGTCTGCCAGCTGTGACTGAAGGAGTTAGTCGTAGAGATTCGGAGGCTGCCTTTGGAGCTCATCCCATGGGAACCAAAGCATTCAGCATCTGCTCTACTCATGCCGTGCAGTGGAAGCAGGATGGAGCAGGCTGAAAGCAAACTGCCCCAAGGAAGACTACATATGACTGATAACTTGGAGCCAAGCCCATAAATTCCAAAACTCTTGAAATTTCAGATTATGTAGCCAAAGTCTGGGAAATGTTTGGGGCTACTTGACTCTGAGAAAACACATTCTCTTTCAAGAATCTGCTAAAACTAGAGCTGGCAGGTGGCATGGTGGTTAAGGTGCTGGACTCCCACATGGGCAACTACGGTTCCAGTCTCGAACCTGGAGGCTTACTTTCTCCCCTTCTCTCATCAAATTAAAAAATAATAACAACAAATAAAATAAAATAAAATAAACTGCTAAAACAAAAGGGAGAGCCATTAGTGACGTAAGTTGGTCCTAACTGAATGGACACCCCGCAAAGTTCTAGGCCTCAATAGACATTTGCTGAGTGAACAAATCTGTATTCTTATTAGCCTGATCGATTGCTAACCTTGGAGCTCTAATTAGACCAATTAAGGAAGATTCAAAAGATGTCATGCAAAGACAAAAGGGTGTGAGGAAAACCATTTGTAACATGTGAGACAACATGTATCTCTATTAGTCAAAGAACTCTTACTATTTGATAAGGGGGGAAAAAAAAAAAAACAGGCAATTTTCTTTGCCAGGAAAAGAGAAAATTGGAAATTCCCAAAAGAGGAAACCGGAATGACCAATAAATATATGAAAAATTTTAACCTCAGCAACAATCAGGAAAATAATATGAAAATAGCATAACCATAATCTCATGTAATTCTTCTAACCACCAGAGAGGCAGAATCACTGTCTATATTTTATAAAAGAGGAAACTGAAGCTTGGAGAGGTTTTAACTCCATCAATAATTGACAGGGCTAAGACTGGAACGCAGACCTAATAGCAAAGTCTATGTTCACTCTAACAAGTTGCTCTACCTACCTGTCTGTGTGGTGGCTCAGCTTCTCTTGCCCATGCACTTAACCCCTCTTATTAGACTCAGTTTTCTCATCTGCACAATGGGAATCACAAATGTACCATTAGATAAGGTTATACCACTAGAGACAGACAGTGATGGGGAAAGGGAGAATCTGGTGAGATAATACACATAAAATGCTAGCACATGCACAAATATTAAACTGTCTGATTCACTTAATGCAACAATTATTAAACTCATCCTGGCCACGTACTGTTCTACACCTTGGAAATGTGATATTGCATCAAAGCACCCTTGATCTTATGGAGCTTAAATTCTAATGGGAGAGATAGATATGAACAGGTAAATAAATAAGGAATATATGTATATTGGGGCCAGCAGGTGATGTGGTGGTTGGGACATCGGAATCCCACATGGCTGACTATGGTCAAGTTTTGGACGGTGGCTTGAAAATCACACCGGGCACAAGTGCATGGATGGCCAAAATTCCAGGAGGAGAATGGAGGAGAAGAGACTGCGGTGTGGCCACCCTCCCTCAGGGGTGATTTCTCACTTTCTCTGTCACTGTCTCTCTCTAGTGAGCATATGCATCCTATGGTAAAGAAAAAACTAAAAAAAAAAAAAAAAAAAAAAGATATGTACACACACATACATGTATTATGTTAGACAGTGATTACTGCTAAGAAAAAACATATAAAAAGAAAAATATGAGGGGTCTTCAAAATACTTATGGAAAAATGTATATTATGAAAAAACTTCACATGCATTTCAATTGGCACCAAAATAACCTCATACTTTAATTCCAATTTTTTAGAAACATTTTGAAGTCCCCACATAAAACAGGAAAGAGGATGGAGGTGGCAGTGATCTTGAGAGGGACAGCCTCACTGGTGGGTGGCAGCTAAGGACAAGAATGAAGTAAAAGCCATTCAGGTGTCTGGGGGAAGAGCGCTCACAGCAGATAGAGCGCAGGATTCCCTGCAGTGCATGGAACAGAGAAAGGCTGATGGTGGCACGGTAGTAAGACATGACACTCTGCAAGGCTGACCTACATGGGGAGATTCTAGGTTTGCATCCAGAAACCTCCCTAAGTATGCCAGACATGCATGTGCCCATAATTTGGGATTGGAAGAGAGGGGGGCGGGATGGGGAGGTCTCAATGGGGAGGTCTCACTGTAAAGGATCCTGTTGGGGGTGCTTGTCTCTTTCTGTCTTTCTCTCTCTCTCTTCCTCTCTCTCTCATGAATGGAAGAAATAAACTTATATAAAAAGGAACAGAGAAGAAGACACTGTGGGTAGAATGGAGTAAGGAAGAGTGTTGACAGATGCACAGGAAGCAGGTAAGAGCAGGATGGTGCCTCGTGGGACACTGCATGCACTCTCCACTGAGTGCTGCAGGACTCTGAGAGGAGAAGTAACATAACCCAACTTGCATTTCAAGGAGATCCCTCAGATGGGAGTGCTGAGAACACACTGCCTAGAGCCCAGCCAGGATGCCAATGAAAGAGATAAGGGAAGAGATAAGGGCAGGTTTAACCAGGGCAATCAAATTCTGCATGTGTTTTGAAGGAATTTGCTGAAGTTTCAGACATGGGGTGTGAGAGAGCAGGAGCTAAGGATGATCCAATATTCTGGCTTAAGAAACTAAAAGAGTTACTGTGATTAAGTGTGCAGAACAGAGGCTTCCTGGTTGCAGGCACTGCTGGACAACCAGAAGTTTAGGGGACTACAGATCCAACCAGAAAGGCAAGTTGGGTGTCTGACATCAGGAAAGTGCATTGGTCACTGTGTTTCAGGGCAGGACTTCAGTCCCTGGGAGAGAGGCCGACAAAAACAAGGCACAGGGGAATGAGGCAGGTTACCATGGGATTCTGGCACCCAAACACACAGACAAGAGCCCAGTTATCAGAGCTGAGGCACAAGGCCAAGAATGGTGACTTGAAGCCAAGTTACAGTGTGAGGCGGCCTCTGTCCCTCTGACCTGAATCAGGCTGGGTCCTAGAGTGAGAGGCTGGTTGGTCAGCACCGGGTGGCCCCAGGGGATGGAGGCTATAGCAAAAGCCATCAACGAAGAAGACAAGGCTCCGTCTGCACCCACAGTCATACCATCAGGGTGATATTGGCATATCATGAACTGATTATCTTTCCTTAAATTTTTTTTTCCCTTTATTCAAGATAGAGCATGTTTGCATAGGAGCAGGGGTTATCATCCACAGGGTGTGGTCACCTGCAGTCCTCCTCCTCCAGCCTGTCAAATCCTGGGCACTTGTGCATGTGCCTGATGTATTTCAGGCTGACTGGGCCAGGGATTGAACAACAATCACCATGTGGGATCCTGCTTCTCAAGCAGCATGTTACCCAGCACTACAGAGCCAGCCCTAGACTTATTCTCCTGTTGAAAGATCACTCTGGGGGGCCGCAGGTGGTATGGTGGTTAAGGGAGCTGGACTCTCACATGGCCAACTGCGGTTCGAGTCCCAGACCTGGTGGCTTGCTTTTTCTCTCTCTCTGTCTCTCTCTTTTCATCTCTTACTCTGTCCCTCTCTGGTCAAAATTAAATAAATAAATAAATAAATAAGTGAATGAATGAGTGAATAAATAAAGTTAAATACAAATAATCCTTTTTAAAAATAATTATTTTATTTTATTTTATTTTATTTATTATTATTTTTAATTGACCAGAGAGAGACAGAGAGAAAAAAAAAGAAAAAGTGAGAGAGACCAGCAGTTAGCGTAATGGCTATGTTGCTGGACTCCCATGTAGTCGACTGAAGTTCGAGTCCTGGACCCGGTGGCTTAAACTCACGCCGGGCACGTGTGTGTACGTATCCAAGATCCCGAGAGGAGAATGGAGGAGAAGGGATTGTGGTGTGGCCATCCCCCCTGGGGGGTGATTTCTCGCTTTCTGTCTCTCTGTCTCTCTCTGTCTTTCTGGCGTGCACACGAGCCCTATAGCGAAAACCTCTCCAAAAAAAAAAAAGAAAAGAAAAAGTGAGAAAGCAAGCTGCCAGGTTCAGGACTTGAACTGTGGTCAGCTATGTGGGAATCCAGCACCTTAACCGCCACACCACCTGCCGATTCCAAAAGTAATTCTTTTTTAAAAAGTATATACAAAAAAGAAAAAAGACCATTCGGTAAAAGGCACAGACATGCAGAAGGTGCAGCCTCTCTGGGGGGGGCGGAGGGGGGCACTGCTCTGAATGTGTCTGAGACCTTTGGCGGCAGGGACAGGTCCTGGTGTAGGAAGGAGGTTTCTAATTTGCCAGGAGGGAGTGAGATAAAGATAAGAATTGTCTGGGGAACAGATGGGAGGCAAGGAGCTACCACCACCTCCCTGTCAGCAAAAGGAGAGAGAACCACCTCCAGGGGAACAGTTCAAAACAACCAGGGAGGAAAAAGTCTTGGGCTGAGATGTTGGGAGCTGGCGGGGTGGGTGGGTGCACTTAGAAGTGCAAGGTTAAGCAGAGCTATTAAGGTGAATTTAGGACTAATCTAAGCAATATCTCTTGCGATAAGTTTGTTCTCAGACACTGCTTAAACTGTGTCCTACACACTTTCTTCCTTTCCTAGCTCCATCACGATATAAAGAAGTTCTTTAATCGGCCAGCCCCATGGTCTAGCGGTGAAGGGAGCTGGATCCCTCATGGACAAAAGTCGTTCAAATCTTAGGCAAGCAACTTGAAAAACATGCTAGACATGTATGAGTGCATCCCCCAAATTCCAATGGATGAAGAAATGGGGGAAAACAACCTGTAGTGTGACCATGCCCCACTGGAGGGGGGTGCTTTCTCCCTGTCTCTGTCTCTCTCTCTGTCTCTGTCCCTCTCTGGTGAGCACACCATGCCTTAGGGCAATTTTAAAAAGAGATACTATGAAAAACAACTACAATGAAACATTAAAATAGTGGGGCTTTTTTATTTTTATTTTTATTTTTTGGAGAGGTTTTTGCTATTGGATGCGTACACTTGCCAGAAAGACCGAGAGAGAGAGAAAAACAGAAGCGAGAAATCACCCCCTAGGGGAGATGGCCACACTGCAATCCCTTCTCCTCATTCTCCTCTGGGGATCTTGGGCACACACACACACACCCCCCTGGCATGAGTTTAAGTCACCGGGTCCGGGACTCGAACCACGGTCGACTACATGGGAGACCAGCGACATAGCCATTACGCCAACTGCTGGTCCCAGTAATATTTTTCTTAAAGGATTATTTTATTTTATTTTATTCACCATTACTATTATTATTTTAATTTGACCAGAGACACACAAAGAGAGAAAGAGAGAGGGAAAGTGAGAAAGCAAGCTGCCAGGTCTGGAACTCAAACCATGGTTAGCCATGTGGGAGTCCAGAATCCCAACCACCAAGCCACCTGCTAGTCACTAAAATGCTAATTTTTAGTAGATAAAATACGGCTAATTTTTTCTGTTCCTTTTTAATTTTATATGTTTTCAAATTTCTATACAATGAACATATATACATTTTCTAATAAAAAGTAAGGATCAAGCTATAAACAAATGCAATGTATCACTTTTCTTGAATGTAAGAGTTTAAAAATGGAAGCTAAAAAATAAAAAGAACAGGGCCAGCAAGTGGCTTGGTGGTTAAGATGCTGGATTCCCACATAGCCCACTGTGGTTTGAGCCCTGGACCCAGTGGCTTGAGAATCATGCCGGGTGTGTGTGTGTGTGTGTGTGTGTGTGCCCAAATTCTAAGAGAAGAACGGAGGAGAAAGGACTGCGGCATGGCTAGCCACCATGGGAGGTGATTTCTCATGTTCCCTTCCTCTTCTCTCTCTCTCGTGAGCGCATGCACCCTGTGGCAAAAACCTAAAAGAAAAAAAGAGTTCTAGAGTCGATGCTTTCATGCTATAGTTATTGTGTATACACCCAGTCTATCATACCTGATTATAAGTTTCTTAAATGGACATTCTCTGAATCATGTAGTATCTTACTGAGAATGGGCAATCAATAATACTTCTTAATGAATAACTTCAGGGCCAGATACCATAGCTCTTGAATGTCACAGAAAAATGATGCTATCAGTTGAAACAAAAATTTTCCCAGCATCACTGTTAAGTCTGGACAAGTTAAAACCAGCCAGGCTTTGGGGCATGACAGAGCTTTGATCTGGCATCAGCAGGAAGAGGTTTGCCACGTGGAAGAATATGAACATGGAGGAGCATGAATGGTACCCTCTGTGGCAGAACCAGCAGCACCCCAAGGCAAGCAATTCTCAAATTCATTTTCTGCCATCACACAAAGGACTCGCCTTTCACATGAAGGTACAGCTATAGTGTGGCCAAGCAAGGGGCTATTTTCTCCAAGCCCTTTCTTACTTCTCAAAACAGAAGTGAACAGGAACAATGTTATGGTAGGGATAACCTTGATTTAGCTCTGATCACTTTTATTTATTTATCTTTTCATTGCCAGAGAGCATATGTTCTCACCAGAGAGAGAGAGTGAGAGAAAGAGAAAGCATGTCCTCTCCCAGGACAGGCATGGTAATTCCACAATCCTTTTCCCCCTTACTGTCAGGATTTGGGACACACACACGCACACACACACACAATGTTTTTCAAGCCACTGCAGTCAGCAGTGGGATCTAGCTCCCAATGTACAGCACTGAACCACTGTACTACAGGGCCAACCGTTTATTTTTAAATAGTAAATCCTCAAGCATTGGGTATTTCATAGTAAGAACAAATTACTTGTTTTTTTTTTTTTTTTTTGGAGAGGTTTTTTTTGCTATAGGGCGCATGCGCTCGCCAGACAGACAGAGAGAGACACAGAGATAGAAAGCGAGAAATCACCCCCCAGGGGGGATGGCCACGCCGCAATCCCTTCTCCTCCATTCTCCTCTCGGGATCTTGGGCACACACACACACACACGCCCGGCGTGAGTTTAAGCCACCGGGTCCGGGACCCGAACCGCGGTCGACTACGTGGGAGTCCAGTGACATAGCCATTATGCTAACTGCTGGTCCGAAGAACAAATTACTTGTAACACAACTTACTTGGAGTACAACAATCTGGTCAGAGTGACTCCTTGGTTGAGAGCTACCAAAACAACAAAGTAACAAATGCGAAAATGGAGACTACAAAGGACCCCCCAGCTGGTAAGTGGCACCCGAGAAATCGGGCCCAGGCTGAGGTCCAAGCCTGTGCTGCAGCAGAGGGTGGCAGCGCTAGCACAGTCATTACAGCGGTGGTAGCAGGAGTGGTAGAAACAGTGATGAGAACAATAATAGGAGGGGATCATAATAAGAGGGTGGTGACACAGTAACATGAACGGACGTTCTTGGAAAGGTCTCAGGTTCACGTCGCAAAGCCTCCCTGTATATGCTGGACATATGCACGCCTGCCTGTGATCAAGGCTGAGGCTGGGGGTGGGTCATGGGATGAGAAAAGGTTGGGAATGCCTGTCTCTCTCTCTCTCATTCACTCTTTTTTTCTCTCATGGAAGAAATAAACTTTAAAAAGAAAAGATAAAGGGCTAGCAAGTGACATGGTGGTTGAGGTGCTGCACTCCCACACTGCCAACTGCAGTTCGAGTCCTGGCAACTGCAGTTCGAGTCCTGGACATGATGGCTTAAAAATCACATTGGGCGGGGCTGGCAAGTTGTGTGGTGGTTAGGGGCGCTGGACTCCCACATGGCCGATCACGGTTCAAGTCCCAGACCTGGTGGCTTGCTTTTTCACTTTCTCTCTCTCTGTCCCTCTCTGGTCAAATTAAAATAAATAAACAAAGTTAAGTAAAATAATTCTTAAAAAAAAAAAAAATCACATTGGGCATGGGACCAGCAGGTGGCATAAGGCTTAAGGTGCCAGACAATCCCACATGGCTGAGCGTGGTTCAAGTCCTGGATCTGGTGGCTTGCTTTCTCGCTTTCTCTCCCTCTCTCTCTCTGGTCAAATTAAAATAAATGAATGAATAAATAAAAATTTTTTAAAAATCACGTGGGGCCAGCAAGTGGCATAGTGGTTAAAGATGCTGGACTCCCACATGGCTGACCATGATTCAAGTCTTGGACCTGGTGGCTTGCTTTCTCACTTCCTATCTCTTTCTCTCTCTCTCTCTCTCTCTCTCTCTCTCTCTCTCTGTGTCTCTCTCTGATCAAACTGGAAAATAATAATGATAATAATAATAAATAAATTTAAATAAAATGATTTAAAAATAAAAAATCGCGCTGGGCATGTGTGCCTGCACCCCCAGGAGAATGGAGAAGAGACTGCAGCATGGCCACGCCTCTAGCAGGTGATTTCTCACTTTTCCTCTCACTGTTACTGGCGTTACTACTACCCCCATTTTAAAGATAAGCAAACTTAGGCAAAAAGATGCTAAGTGATTTAACTGAGGCCTAGAAGTGACAGAAGCCACAAGTGAATTCAGAGTCAGACCTTTTGCCCATCACACCACATGGCCACTGTACTACCCTAAAGCTTTTTAAGAATTATTTTTAACTTTATTTATTATTATTATTACTTTTTAGTCTGACCAGAGGGAGAACAGAGGGAGAGAGGGAAAGTGAGAAAGTAAGCCTCCTGGTCTGCGACTCAAACCACAATCAGACATGTAGGAGTCTTAACTGCCATGCCACCTGCCGGCCTCTTCCCTAAAGCTGTTAAGGCAAAATGATGTCGTCACATGAGTCCTTGCAGTATTTCTTTTCTAACAGATCACTGCCTTTAACCAGTGGATGGACTTCTCAGGAGGAGTTCCGATCTCTTCCAACTTTTCTAGCATAAAAAGTTTAACTTAATGGCATACAACTCAGTCTGTAAAGAGTGACATTATGGAGACCTCAAATATGCTACCCCCGAGCCACTGGGAACACGCAGAAGGCAAAAATGCACATGGCAATATTCCAGTTCTCTTGCTCAAGTCCTCGTGGATACAGATGTTCCTAATTCAGTGTGTGGGGCTGACGTTTCCTTGCCCCTTCTATAATTTCAAAGACTTTACTCTAGACTGCTACACAAGAGTTGTCTACCTTTCTCTCTCATTCTGCAAGTCTTCTACTCAACATGTATAGTTAGATTAAAAGGAAGGGGGAAAATACTATTCAAATCTGTATTAAAAATATGACAGCCATATTCTTGGTCACAGTTCCTATTTTGGGACAGATGTGCATTCCAAAACTATTAAGTAAACCTTAACTTTCTATGCTTCCCACTATTTCCTTAGGCAGAAGAGAACATGTTCTTCTCGAATCAAAGGCAAACCAGCAAGCAAATCAACAGAGATAGTAAAAATCACAGTTGCAAAGTACATGCGGTATGGGAGATACAGACTACTAATAATTTAGAGACAAAGTTAGAAAAATGTCACTCTCTGGAAAAGAATATAAGACACAACATAAAATAGATGATATTGGTGACTCGTGAAAAATCTTTCCTAAAAATAATTCATGCTAAAATAATGTGTAAATGTGGCCCCTTAAATCTCACGCAGAGACCCAAGGTTGCTGCCCTAGTTCATTATATCTTGCAGTACTTGGATAAAAGAGTATTGTTTCAGGGCTGGCCGAGAGCATGCTGTACCCAAGAGCAGGGCTGGCTAAGGTTTACAACCTTGGGAACCAAATTCTCTCCCACTTTTAAGTTTTGAGCAGATGACTGTGCCACAAAAGCCACAAACTATGACGAAGGAACATACACGACAGAATGTAGTTAGTGGTTTGGGAAGGAATCATTTATCTTTACACTCCAGTTCCACTAATACACTCCAGCTCTCAAATCCCTTAGTCCATGCCTCCGTTCCCCTCATTATCTCCATTTATCCTTTAGATAGTTATTACCTTCATCCCTATTTTACATACCAAAAAAAAAAAAAAAAAAAAAAGGCTTACAGAGGCTGAGAAAATGTTCCAAACCAGAGATGAAATGAGCAAATGAGTAGAGGAATGAGGTCTGCCACTTAGGTCTGCCTTACATCGAAGCCCGTACTCTTGTCACACACCACAGCTCATCCCGGGCAGGACTCAGAAAGAACAGAGGCTCAGGGCAAGCCACAGCCAAGACTGCAGGATACACAGAACCACGTGAGAGATGCACATGGAGCCTGAGGAGCAAGACATGCAGACAGAACGCCGAGGACCACGAGATGGCACAAGGTGCTAGTCTGAGGTCTCTGCGGAGACTGATCTGACTCAAGACAGAATCATCTTGGGATAGTCTCCGAGATTCCAAGACCATTTACAGCAGAACAGTCCTTCTTCACTGGGGAGCAGTGGCCGGACACAGGCTACCCAGGCACCCCATGTGGGACTCAAAGCTGATGGTATTAAACAAGCACTAACTGGGTTATGAAATTCCTGGAGTTTGGCTTACTCATTTCTGTTTCCTATGTCTGATACAGAGCCCACAACCATGGGGGCAGGTGCTCAAGAAACACTTCCTGAGTTTATGTATTTGTTCATCAGTCAATGAAGACTAAAAAAGAAAGGCTGTTAACTGTTCTCTCAAAGGAGAGAGGGAACAGAACACGAGGCCCTCTGGGGTGAATCTGCTCATTCATAAGACTATCTGTGTGGGGAACCAGCAGTTAGCGTAATGGCTATGTCGCTGGACTCCCACGTAGTCGACCGCGGTTCGTGTCCCGGACCCGGTGGCTTAAAACTCACGCCGGGCACGTGTGCGTGCGTGCCCAAGATCCCGAGAGGAGAATGGAGGAGAAGGGATTGCGGCATGACCATCCCCCCCCTGGGGGGTGATTTCTCGCTTTCTGTCTCTCTGTCTCTCTCTGTCTGTCTGGCGAGCGCACGCGCCCTATAATGATAAACCTCTCCAAAAAAAAAGACTATCTTTTTGTTTGCAGTGTAATTTAAGGACGAGCGCCGCGACACCATCTTTCAGAGTAACTGCCACCTGTTAAGTGAGAAAGCCTAGCCACTAGACATGTGACTTTGCAGGCATCCTCTTTTGAAATTCACATATCTTGGGGCCAGCAGGTAGCATGGTGGTTAAGGGTGCTAGATTCCCACATAGTTGACTGTGGTTTGAATCCCAGACCTGGCAACGTGCCTTCTCACTTTCCCTCACTCTCTCTGTCTCTCACTCTGTCCCTCTATGGTCAAATTTAAATAAATAAATAAGGTTAAATAAAATAATTCTTGGAAAAAAAAAAGAAATTCATGTGCCTCAGAGTGGCTAAGTGGAGAATCAAGGTTTTTTTTATATGAAAATTAATCAGAGTCCTTGTCTTGACATTCAGATAAGCCCTGTAGCCAACACATAGAAATCTGATTGGCTGATAAAGGGAAGAAGGGAGGGAAAGATCACTTTAAAGCCCTGGGCTGGGACCAGCAGGTGGCGTGGTGGTTAAGATGCTGGACACGCCCACATGGTCAACCATGTTTTGAGTCCAGACCTGGTGGCTTGTTTTCTCTCTCTCTCTCTCTCTCTCTCTCTCTCTCTGTCAAATTAAAATAAATGAATGAATAAATAAAATTTAAAATAAATAATTCTTTAAAAAAAAAAGCACTGGGCCCTAATTTTAGGGAAAGGTAAGGACTTAATCTGCCATTGAAAGGAGGATACAGAGAGTGGCACAAGAATGCTAAACATTGTGGGGGCCGGCAGGTGGCACAGTGGTTAAAGTTACAGGACTCCCACATGGCCAACCTCGGTTCAAGTCTCAGACCTAGTGGCTTGCTTTCTCACTTTCCCCTCTCTTTCTCTCTGCCTCTCTCTGATCAAGCTGGAATATAATAATAATAATAGTAATAATAAGTAAAGTTAAATAATTCTTAAAAAAAAGAATGCTAACAACTGGGGATAGCATTGCCCAAATGATAGCCACCAGCAATAGCCACCAGATGGCTATTGAGCTCTTCAAACATGCAACCCAGGAACTAAATCTTTAATTATATTTCATCTTAACTAATTTACATCAAATAGCCACATATGGCCAGTGACTAATATACTGGACAGCATAAGTCTTGGCTTAAGGGTAAAAAGGACACACACAAAAAGAGGGCAGAAAGGAATAAATACTAACTCCCACATGGCCGATCACAGTTTGAGTCCCAGACCTGGCAGCTTGAAACTCACATCTGGGGCATGAGTGTGCATGCCCAAAATTCCAGAAGGAGAATGGAGGAGAAGGAACTGCAATAAGCTACCACCCATGGGGGGTGGGGAATTTCTCACTTTCCCTTTAGCTCCTCTCTCTGATGCCCTACAGCGAAAATTAAAAAGAAAGAAAAAAAAAGAAATAATTGAAAGAAAGTAGGTACATATGTACACATTTTTCTCAGGAGGGATCCACAGCGTTCATAAGATTTTCAAAGTGAATAGAATCTTTTTTGTCTTGTATTTTATAGTTTTAAAATTTGGTTCTTGCAAATTTCTTAAATAAAATGTTTTGTATATGAAGTGTATATTATATATATACATTCTAAATATAAATAATATATTCATGCTAATAAACATTATATATGATTATTCTAGTTATATATAACAGGTTATACATAAATATATACAAGTTATACAAGTTATTTTAAATGGGATTTTTTTCTCCTTTATACAGTTTAACTGGTCAGTGACAGTATAACTAATAGTCTTCAAAAAGGATTTAAAGTTTTTTTTCAAATGGTTGAATGGTTTTGGGGGGCGGGGGAGAGGTTTTTGCTATAGGGCACATGTGCTCGCCAGAAAGAGACAGAGAGACGGAGAGACAGAAAGCAAGAAATCATCCTCCAGGGGGAATGGCCACACCGCAATCCCTTCTCCTCCATTCTCTTGTTGGGATTTTCGGCACGCACGCACACGTGCCCGGCTGAGTTTAAGCCACCAGGTCCGAGACTCAAACTGCAGTCGACTACATGGGAGTCCAGCGACAAAGCCATTATGCCAACTGCTGGTCCCGATTTTTTTTAGCTTAAACTTTATTATTAGTTGCAATTATATCAATTATGTTCAGATTTAATTTCTCCTTTTTTAAACATTAATATTGAATTTATTTGGCCTAATGTATATGATCAGTTTATACGCACATACACAGTATATACTATGAATAGTGAAAACAACCCAAACATCTACCAGTAAGGGAGCAGTTACATAAATTGTGGTACTTCCAACAATAAAAATATCACAGTCACTAGAAATGTTTTATGGGACCAGCAGATGGCACAGTGGTTACATTGCTGGGCTCCCACATGCCCAACCACAGTTTGAGTCCCAGACCTGGTGGCTCAAAAATCACATGGACACATACACGTGCATGCCCAAGATCCCAGGAGGAGAAAAGAAGAGAAGAGACTACGGCATAACCATCCCCAGAGGATGATTTCTCACTTTTCCTCTCACTGTCTGTCTGTCTCTCTCTAGTGAATGCATGTGTCCTCTGGCAACAACCTCTTTAAAAGAAAAAAAGAAATGATGTTTTAGAAAACCATTTAAACATATTGGGGCCAGCAGGTGGCATGGTGGGTAAGGCGCTGGACACTTCCACATGGCTGACCATGGTTGGAGTCCTGGACCTGGTGGCTTGCTTTCTCACTTTCCCTCTCTTTTTTTCTTTTTTTCTTTTTCTGGGAGAGGTTTTTGCTATAGGGCGCATGCGCTTGCCAGACAGAGAGACAGAAAGCGAGAAAACACCCCCAGGGGGGATGGCCACACCGCAATCCCTTCTACTCCATTCTCCTCTCGGGATCTTGGGCACGCACACACACGCGCCCGGCGTGAGTTTATGCCACCAGGTCCGGGACTTGAACCGTGGTCGACTATGTGGGAGTCCAGCGACATAGCCATTATGCCAACTGCTGGCCCCCCTCCCTCTCTTTCTTGCTGTGTCTTTCTCTGGTCAAATTAAAATAAATGAATGAATAAATTAAAAAATAAATAATAAAAAAGACCATTTAAACATATGGGAAAATGTTCGTGGCAGGACAAAAGAAAGATAAGAAGTTATACATTACAGTATTATGCTGGTTCTGTTAAAAATGTTTACAGTCATAGCAAAACTACTGAAAAAGGAATGTGAACAATAATGTTACCTGTTTTCAATAATAAGTGAGTATTTCATATTTACAATTTGGAAAAATTTTTTCTAATTTTCTATAAATACCTATAAAGTATTTTACCTTTTTAGAAATTAAATTTTAGTATGTAGTCATTCTAATTTTCTTTTTCAGAGAGATTTTGCTATGGGGTGCATGTGCTTGCCAGAGAGACAGAGAGAAAGAAAGCAAGAAATTACCTCCCAGGGGTGATGGCCACACCACAATCTCTTCTCCATTCTCCCCTCAGGATTTTGGGCATGCATGCACACGTACTGGCCAGAGTTTGCAGACGGCGGGTCCTGGACTCAAACCACAGTTGACTACATGGGAGTCTAGCAATGTAACTATTACGCCATCTGCTGGTCTAAGTAATTCTAATTTTTTAATGGTATCACTCTTCTTTATTTTGATATTGTCATCACAGTGAATTAAAAATCTCTAATTGTACTACTGTCACATTATTATTTACTTGGAGTTTTTGCTTTTCACAATTTCCTGCTATGCAATTTATCACATAAAAGTCAAATAACGCTATGACAATTATCAAATACATACATCAACCACAAAGGGATTTCCTGAGACTCAAATAATCTATGTAGAGGGCTTAACACAGTGTCTGGCACATGGCACAAACTCAATAAATGTGAGTTACTGTGAGTACTTTGAGATTAATATCACTATGTTTTCCATTTGTTTGAATTTAATTGATTTATTTTTTGTTTTGTTGTTTATAAGCCAGAAAGTGTGTGCAATAGCCAGAGAGAGACAGAAAGAGGGAGGAGAAAGCACCCCTCATGGCGTATGGTCACGCCATAGCCCATTCATCTCTTCACTATGATTTTGGGCATACATGCACATGCATCAGCATGTTTTTCAAGCCACCAAGACCAGGATTTGAACTGTAGTCAACCATGTGGGATCTGGCTCCCTTAAACACTAGGCTACAGGACAGGTTCTAACTGATTTGCTTTTGTCAATCTTTTTTTGTTTTTTTAGAGAACCTTATACAACTTGAAAGGAAACGACATAAAGAGAAGCCACTGGGGACCAGCAGTTAGCGTAATCGCTATGTCGCTGGACTCCCATGTAGTCGACTGTGGTTCAAGTCCTGGACCCCGTGGCTTAAACTCACGCCGGGCACGCGTGCGTGTGTGCTCAAGGTCCAAAGAGGAGAATGGAGGAGAAGGGATTGTGGCATGGCCATCCCTCCTGAAGGGTGATTTCTCGCTTTCTTTCTCTCTGTCTCTCTGGCAAGTGCACATGCCCTATAGCAAGAACCTCTCCAAAAAAAAAGAAAAAAAAAAAGAGAAACCGCTGAAATTGAACTAGGAGTCAAAGACTTGATTCGAAGGCCTGGTTCTCTGTAACACTTGCTATGCAAACTTTGGGCCTCATTTCATCTACCTATATAGGAACTGGACCTCAAGAAAACCACCCTTCTGCACCTAACCTTCCAAGCCTTTGCTGCCATACAAAGGATTTCTTCCTTGGCCACCAGATTGTTTTCTAAATTAGTGAGAACTTATAGACAATTAAAAACAAGATGACACATCTTTGTTAAAATGTAGTAGACAGAGATGTAAAAAGTAAGGTTTGTGGTTTGTTTTTAAGACACAATTTAAAGGGACGAGATGGGTTATATAAAGGCTATGAAAAGCTACACTATACCCAGATAGCCCTAGGCAGTCCCTCTCTTCTCTCTGTGGCTGCCAGCAGGTGCCCTGGCTGCTATGCAAGTTTGAACGACCTAGTGAAACGATCGATCGATCGTCCCTCTACTAACCAGAAGAGACTGATCCAGCCTTCAGAGAGATAATATCCACTGCCTCTTCTCTGTCTTCAGTATGCATGTGCCAGACTGCCTAAAAATATGAGGACTGTAACCCTGGCATTCCTAGACTTATGACCCACCCCTTGCTAAGAATTATTAAGAGGAAGCCTGAAAAGCTTGCTTTTATTTACTCCGATAAGTCTGTTATCTGTATAAGGGCTCACTGGGTTAGAAGAAAACAATGTGCTTTTAGGTCTTCCATTAGAATAGAAAATTGGTCTTTGGGGCTAGTGGGTGACATGGTGGTTAAGGCACTGGACTCCCACATGGCTGACCGAGGTTCGAGTCCCATTTCTGAATGCTGAGACTTCTCTCTCCTGAGCACATATGCCCTACAGCAAAGTAAAATAATAATATTAATTAAATTAAATTAATTCTTTAAAAAAAAGAAGAAAATTGGTCTTCAACCATATTAAAACAGTTATTACCCTGGGCGAGCTGATGGCACAGTGGTTAAGATGGCTGGATCCCACATGGCCAGCTGTGTGGTTCGAGTCCCAAACCTGGCAGTGTGAAATGCAAACTTGGTACATGTGCATGCATCCTCAAAGTTCCAAAAGGAGAAGAGACTGTGGTGTGACTATCCTCTGTGGGGGTGATTTCTCACTTTCCCTCTCTCTTTCTATCTTTCTCCAGCAACCAAACACACCTTACAGAAAACTTTTTTTAAAAAAATTTCTTTTTAATTTAAAAAGCAGAGACCAGCAGTTGGCATAATAGCTGTGTTTCTGGACTGCCATGTAGTGAACTGCAGTTAGAGTCCTGGACCCGGTAGCTTAAACTCACGCTGGGAGCGTGTGCATGCGTGCCCAAAATCCCTAAAGGAGAAGGAATTGCGGCGTGGCCATCCCCCCAGGGGGTGATTTCTCGCTTTCTGTCTCTCTGTCTCTCTCTGTCTTTCTGGCGCGCACACGCGCCCTATAGCAAAAACCTCTCAAAAAAACAAAGTAAAAAAAAATTTAAAAGCAAAACATAAAACAGTACTACATGTAACAACCAATGTTGCAGCAAGGACCAGTAAAATAACAGATGGGGACGAATTCTGCAAACTCCAAACTGCTCCACAAATATAAAAGGAGTAGAAAAGAATGAGGGCCAACAGGTGGGGTAGTGTTTAAGGCACTGTACTCCCATGTGACTGACTACAGTTTGAGTCCTAGACCCAGCAGCTTGAAACTCAGGCTGGACACACATGCATGCATGCCCAAAATTCTTTTTTTTTTTTTTTTTTTTCAAAATTCTTGAGAAAAGAATGGAGAAGAGACTGTGGCCTGGTCATCCCCCTGGGAGGTGATTTCTTCCTTTCTGTCTCTGGCAAGTGCATGCATCCTATAGCAAAAAATCTCTCAAAAAAAAAAAAAAAAAATGAATAGGGGGCCGGCAGATGGCGTGGTGGTTAAGGACACTAAACTCCCACATGGTCGACTGCGGTTCGAATCCTGGACCTGGTGGCTTGCTTTCTCACTTTCTTTTTCTCTCTCTGTCCCTCTCTGGTCAAACAAGAATAAATAAATGAATAAACCTAAATAAAATCATTCTTTAAAAAAAAAAAAAAGAACGTGTTTAAGAGATCTATTATACATCAAGGTGACAATAGTTACACTGCATACCTGAAAATTGCTAAGTGAGTAAATTCTCACCATAAAAAAATTCATAAGGATATGAGATAATACATACATTCATTAGCTTGACTGAGTCATTCCACAATACACACATAATCAAAGCATCATGCTGTATGCCATATATATAGTTTTTTTTTTTTTTTGGAGAGGTTTTTTTGCTATAGGGCATGTGCGCTCACCAGACAGACAGAGAGATAGATAAAGCGAGAAATCGGGGACCAGCAGTTAGCATAATGGCTATGTCGTTGGACTCCCACGTAGTCGACTGTGATTCGAGTCCTGGACCCGGTAGCTTAAACTCACGCCAGGTGCGTGTGCATGCGTGCCCAAGATCCTGGGAGGAGAATGGAGGAGAAGGGATTGCAGCGTGGCCATCCCCCCGGGGAGTGATTTCTCGCTTTCTGTCTCTCTGTCTCTCTCTGTCTGTCTGGCAAACACACGCACCCTATAGCAAAAACCTCTAAAGAAAAAAGAAAAAAAAAAAAGAAAGTGAGAAATCACCCCCCAGGGGGGATGGCCACGCCGCAATCCCTTCTACTCCATTCTCCTCTCGGGATCTTGGGCACGAACGCACATGCGCCCGGCGTGAGTTTAAGCCACCGGGTCCAGGACTCGAACCGCGGTCAACTACGTGGGAGTCCAGCGACATAGCCATTACGCTAACTGCTGGTTCCCATATATATATATATATTTTTTTAATTTACTACTGGGTGTATGTCCTTGCCAGAGAGAGAGAGAGAGAGAGAGGTGAGAAAGCACCCCCAAATGTGGCACAGTCATGCCACAGTCCCTTTGCCTCTATTACCACATCATGCTGGGATTTTTAGATACATGTGCCAAAATATTTTTCAAGCTGCCAAGGCTGGGATTTGAATCATGTGGTCAGCCATGTGGGATCTGGCTTCCTCAACTACTAGACCACAGGCCAACCCAAGTACACCACAATTACATAAAGTTTTTATTAGTCAGTTAAAAAAATAATAATAAAGGGGAAAAATATAAAAAGAAGACTGTTACATAAAAAAAATTATTAAAAGCAACTTACTTCGAAAAAATATCTGTGCTTCTGTATGTCCCATGTTCATGGACTAGAAAACCCCCTTCTACTCAGACATTAATTCTCCCCAACCAATCTATAGATCATTTAAAATCCCAGCAGAATTTTTTTTGTAGAAATCAACAAGCTCATTGTAAAACGTTATGGATAAGCAAAGCAACTTAAAAAAAGAAAGAAGTTGTATATCATTGCCTGATTGCAAACCTTCCTATAAGGGTACAGTAATCAAGACAGGATGGTGTTAACAAAATGACAGACAAAGAGACCAAAGGAACAGAAGCCAGAGTCCAGAAATAGACCCACACATATATGGTCAACTGGTTTTCAACAAAGGTGCCAAAGCAAGTCAATAGAGAAAAGAGTCTGTATAATAAACAGTGCTAGAACAATCCCTATGCAATAAATAAATAAGTGGACCTAAGTAGGAAAAAGTGGCATGTGTCTGGAATCCCAGAGACTTGGGGCACTGAGGAAAGGGGATCACACATTTGAGGCCTATCTGGGCAACAGAGCAAGACTCTGCTTAAACGCTTTTTTTGATTTTAAAACACTGAAAAAAGTGGGACTCAAACCCATACTTTGCATCACATTAAAAAATGACTCTGGTGGGACCAGCAGATGGCATGGTGGTTAAGGGCACTGGACTCCCACATGGCCAACTGGGGTTCAAGTCCCAGACCTGGCGGCTTACTTTCTCACGTTCCTTCTCTCTTTCTCTCACTCTGTCCCTCTCTGGTCAAATTTAAATAAAGTTAAATAAAAATAATTCTTAAAAAAAAAAAAAAAAAAAAAAAAAAAAAAAAACTGGCTTAGCCACAGCATACACTGAAAGATGCTGCTACTTGAAAGTGAAGGGTGTGGGGGGGGTGGGTCCAGGTACAATTCCCAGCCCACTCTAAAAGGTAAGCACTGTAGCACATGCCTGTAATCCCAGAAACTCAGGAAGCTGTGGCAGGAGGATTGAGACATAGTAAAACCCTGAATAAAACAAACAAACAAACAGAAACTCATAATTACCTAAGTGTAAAACCTAAAACTTCTAGAAGAACACATAGTTTAAAAAAACCTTTGTGACCTTAAGTTATGCAAAGGATTCTTTGATAAGACTGAAAAAGCACAAATCATAATCAATAAACTAGACTGCATTGAAACTTAAAACTTCTGCTCTTTTTTGGGCTAGGAGGTAGCATGGAGATTAAGGAAGCCAGATCTCACATGGCTGACTGCCCAGTTTGAATCATAACAGGCACATGTGCACGCACACCCCAAATCCCAAGAGAGTTGAGGGGAAGGGATTGAGGCAAGACCATTATCCCTGGAGGGTGATTTCTCACTTTCTCTTTTTTTTCCTCTTCAGCAACTGCATGCACCTTATTGCAAAAACTAAAAAACAAAAAATAAAATTAAGGCCCAGCCTCCATAGTGCAGTCAACTGTATACCAGACTGAGGAGCTGGAAGTCATAGGCTGACCATGGTTTGAGTCCCCAGCCTGGCTGGCCTGAAAACATGCCAGATGTAAATATACATGTCCAGAATCTTGGCAGGTTCAAGGACTGAAGGAAGAGGACTGAAGTATAACCAAGCCCTGTAGAGGGTACTTTCTATCTTGCATACACACTCTCTGGCATTAAAAAAAAAAAAATGAAATGTACAGTAGTAAATTATACCTCAAAAAAGTTTACTTTGGACTCCCACATGGCTGACTGTGGTTCAGATCCCAGACCTGGCGACTTGCTTTCTCACTTTCTCTCTCTTTTCTCTCTCTCTCTCTCTGCTCAAATTAAAATAAACAAATGGATAAAGTTAAATGAAATAATTCTTTGAAAAAAAAATCTGAGGGGCCAGCAGGTGGTATGATGGTTAAGGATGCTGGACTCTCACATGGCTGACCACAGTTCAAGTCCCAAACCTGGCTGCTTACTTTCTCACTTTCTCTCTCTCTCTCTCTCTTTTTTTTCTTTCTCTCTCCCTCCTCCCCTCCCTCCCTCTCTGGTCAAATTAAAATAAATAAATAAATAAAGTTAAATAAAATAATTTTTCATAATTCGAAAAAAAAACCCACAATCTGGTGGGTCTAGCAGGTGGTATGGCGGATAAGGTACTGGACACTCCCCATATGGCCAACCACAGTCTGAGTTCTGAACCTGACGGCTTAAAAATCACACCAAGCACATGTTCATGAATGCCCAAAATCCCAAGATAAGAACAGAGGAAGAAGAAGGGATTGTGGCAAGGCCATCTCCCCTGAAAAGGTTATTTCTCACTTTTTCTCTCTCTCGCCTCTCTCCAGCCAGCACACATGCCCTATAAGAAAAATTTAAAAAGGATATCTGGGTTGCTTCCATTACCTAATGGTTATGGTAGCCCACATGGATGACCTCACAGTTCAAATCCCAGACCCAGTGGCTGGAGAAACATGCCAGGCCCATATGTGTGCATGCCCAACAATTCCAAAAGGAGGGTAAAAGAGAGGAGAAAGAATTGCAGTGTGACCACTTCCCATGGGAAGTGCTTTTCCTCTCCTCCTCTGACAAATACAGAAGCCCTCTGGCAAAAAGAAAAGAAAAACGAAAAAAAAAACCTGTAGCCCAGCTACACTGGATAAGCATGCATACCTGTGGTCTTAGCTGGCTAGGAAGGCTAATGGAATGATCATGTCATGAGACCCTGTTGAGGGTACTTATATTTCTTTTTTCTTTTAAAGAATTATTTATTTAATATTTATTATTATTATTATTATTATTTTAGAGAGAGAGATTTTTGTTATAAGGTGCATGTGCTCGCTGGAGAAATAGAAAGCGAGAAATCACCCCCCAGGGGGGATGGTCACACCACAATCCCTTCTCCTCCATTCTCATCTTGGGATCTTGGGCACACATGCACATGCACCCATGAATTTTAAGTACGAATTTTAAGTCACCAGGTCCAGGACCCAGACTGTGGTCAACTACATGGGAGTCCAGCAATGTAACCATTACACCATCGCTGGCCCCATTATTATTACTTTTTAATTCACTGTAGGGTACATGTGCTCACCAGAGAGAGAGGGAGAAAGAGAGAGAAAGTGAGAAAACAAACTGCCAGATGCAAGACTCAAACCATGGTCAGCCATGTGGGAGTCCCACACTTTAACTACCACGCCACCTACTGGCCCCAAAGATACTTGTCTTTCTAACTCTCATAAAAAGAAATGAATGAATGAACTTAAAAAAAAAAAAAAAAAAAAAACTGTGATTCCAAGATTCCCCTTTTTTCTCAGTTTGTCAGAATTCTTCTCAGTCTCGGGAACCAGCAGTTATAATGGCTATGTCGCTGGACTCCCACGTAGTCGACCGCGGTTCGCGTCCCGGACCCGGTGGCTTAAAACTCACGCCGGGCACATGTGCATACGTGCCCAAGATCCCGAGAGGAGAATGGAGGAGAAGGGATTGTGGCGTGACCATCCCCCCTGGGGGGTGATTTCTCGCTTTCTGTCTCTATGTCTCTCTCTGTCTGTCTGTCTGACGAGCGCACGCGCCCTATAGCAAAAAAACCTCTCCAAAACAAAAAAAATTCTTCTCAGTCTGGAAGAGGGCTTCTATAGGCCTAATCAAGGATAATGTGAGCATCAAAAGTTTTTCAAGAAGTTATACATTATGGGAAACCATAAAACTATACACAGATATAAATACATGTAAAAATGGAAAGGTTAATGAGAGTCAGGATTAATTACCTCCTCACCAAATATTGTTCATTACAAAGGGGAAAAGAATGACTTTACAGTCGAGATGCCTGACAGACACCACCTTAATTAATAAAAGAAAACATCATTAGTAACAGAACAAATTGAACTATGTACCCCATGGCCTGGTGGTTAAGGGAGCTGAATCCCACATGATTGACCATGAGGTTCAAATCCAAGTCCTGTTGGCTTGAAAAACATGCCAGGTACATGTACATGAGTGCCCCAAATCCCAACAGAACGGAGAAATGGAGAAGGGATTGTGGTGTGACCACATCCCATGGGATGAATTCTCCCTTTCCCCACCTCTCTCTATCTGTAGTGAGTACATACACCCTCTAGCAATTTTTTTTAAAAAAGAAAGACAAAAGAAACTGTAAGAATATGGATGGACTTTCCAGAAGACTGAATTATACCTAGACCCAGTTTATCCTTTAAGATCTTATCTTTTTAGAGATAATCTTGCTTATCTTTTTACACTGCATTCAGCTTTAAGTACACATCTGGAAGTACCTGGAACTCTGATGCACTGCTCCGCAGCTGGCTCACATTGGGCAAGGATCCTCCATGGTACTGTGTAAGGCGCAGTTGCTGAAGTTTCTGAAATTGAACCTGGAAACAAAGCAATTTCAAGAACATTAAGAGATGACAGCAAAGATTCAAAAGAAGCACCAAAGTATAGCAGTTTGCAGCAGAATGGTTCAAAAATTAAAGTCTTGGTTTCAATTTTCTCTACTTCAATGATCACTACCTTCAGATTTCTGGTACTTTTTGGTTTTGATTACTCTCATTTTAGAAAGAATTAGCCATGTTGCAAATGTCCCAGGTACTTTGATAGTAAGGTATTTTTGCAAGGTGTAGGTATGTAGGCACGATCTTTAACAACAATAAAAGAATTTCTTAAAGAAAAACCAGGCATCAGGGACCAGCAGATGGTGTAATGGTTATGTTGCTAAACTCCCACATAGTCCACTGCAGTTCAAGCCCTGGACCCAGCAGCTTAATCTCACACTGGGCAAGTGTGCATGTGTGCCCAAAATCTCGAGAGGAGAACAGAGGAGAAGGAATTGCAGTGTGGCCATCCCCCCTGAGGGGGATGATTTCTCACTTTTGATCTTTCTCTCTCCATCTCTCTGGCAAGTGCATGAGCCCTATAGCAAAAATCTCTCTAAAATGAAAAACAAGGCTACAACCTATGACCCTACCTCATTAACTGTTTTCCCTTCCTTTTTAAAAAAATAATTATTAAATTTTATTTATTATTATTTTTCAAATTGCTATAGGGCATATGCACTCACCAGAGAGAGTGAGAGAGAGAGGGAAAAAGTGAGAACGTAAGCCATCAGTCCTGGGACTCAAACCATTGTTGGACATATGGGAGTCCAGCGCCTTAACCACCATGCCACCTGCTGGTTCCTTTTTTCCCTTCTTGACACTCTTCTCGTCTCCATTTACATTTATGTATAATAAATGCACAGCTGTGACTATAATATAGGAACAACCTTGCTCACTTAAAAGCCTTTTCTATACTGTTACATAATCATATTTAATGGCTATATAACACTTCTTCTTAGTTATATCCTTAGGGCGCATTCCAAAAAGTGATTTCTAAATCTCTGGGTAAGGGCCTTTTGATGGTTCTCAATACCTACTGCCAAAATGCTTTCCCAAAAGGCTTACCAACATACGTATGAGAAAATGGTTTCATCAACCAACTCGCTAACACTGGATATTAGCATTAATTGGGGTGAGGAAGGAGGCCAATTCAACAGGTATAAAACAGTCTCCCACTGCTTTAATATGCCTTTCTTCAGTTAAGTTCTTCTTTACTTCATTTTTCAAAAGGCAGTAAATTAGTTACAGTTCTTGTAAACCCCAAAGTGATCCAATGTGGTCTTTAAGAGTTCTGTCTCTAAAATAATAAATTAGTTCTGTGGTTACATAACCCTTGGCACTTGTAATACATATAGGGAAGAAAGTGGTTATAGACAAGAGCCCTGAGGCAGATTTTTGACCTTTCATTACTCTCTCTGACTAGTAACAATAAAAACTACTGGGTCTGAACCCCTAGGACGAGATGCTTAGTTTACGAGATCCCTAGTCCTCCCATAACCATGCAAAGGAGACTGTGATACTCTGCTTTCACAGATCTGGAGACCCAAACTCAGGCAAGTTCAGGGACTTGCCCAAGGTCACACAGCTAGAGGGAGGTCCAAGCCTTGGCTGTCTAACTCATTGCTTACATTCCTATTTTTGCCAAACTCTTTTCTCTTATCCCATTTTTCTCAATGATCTTCCTATTTATAAAAAGAAATTTTTTAACAAGTAAGTTAGATGTACTGAAAGCATTGCTGAGCCAATGAAGCTCGCTGATTTTGTTTATGTTTATTCGGAAAAATTTTAAATACTGGGTTGTCAGAAAAGTCATAACGTATTTTTTCTGTTTTTCTAGGCAAAAATGTGTCACGTCTTTTCTGACTACCAATACATACAAAATAGACATGTATATTAAAGCCCCATCTCCCAGTTCCAACAATTACCAACTTGTGTCCAACCTTGTTTCATCTTTACCCTATCCATTAGCTATTGCATTTCACTGAAAGAAACTCCAGACACCTTATCATTCTATGTTGCATCTCCAAACATAAGGTCTTGTATTTGTTTGGAAATGTTAAAAGGTATAAAACCCCTTAGTGGCCTTGACTTCCTTATACCTGCAGGATTTGATTTCTCAAACATACTGCACAGGCAGATGGTTATAATCTATTAATCAAAACCCAGATCTCAGAGTTAAACAAGAGGAGAACATGGTGAGCTTTTCCCATCTATGTGCTGAGCTGTAAGAATAAGGTCTCTCGGCTTTCTATCTGAATGTTCTAAAAGCACCGACTAGACTCAAGGAGTCTCTTTCCTCGAAATTCTCTAGACAAAATCCTCAGCCACCTTGATCTAAATTCTTTGATTCCTTCTTTGCAGGGCCAATCCATCCATTCATTCACTTATACAAAAACAGAGCTGTGTGTCAGGTATTACACCAGGCAGTGTGGCTTACTAAGATGAATGCATGCCAGAGTAACTGCCTTCAAAGAGTTCTCAAAGGCTAGGGAACCAGCAGTTAGCGTAATGGCTATGTCGCTGGACTCCCACGTAGTCGACCGCGGTTCGCGTCTCGGACCCGGTGGCTTACAACTCACGCCGGGCGCGTGTGCGTGCGTGCCCAAGATCCCGAGAGGAGAATGGAGGAGAAGGGATTGCGGCGTGACCATCCCCCCTGGGGGGTGATTTCTCGCTTTCTGTCTCTATGTCTCTCTCTGTCTGTCTGGCGAGCGCACGCGCCCTATAGCGAAAAACCTCTTCAAAAAAAAAAGAGAGTTCTCAAAGGCTTCAACTCTTGCCCCAAAGCCTTGACCTTTCAAGCAAATTAAGTTTTAAACCCAGCTAGGGACCTGTCTTCAACCAAGCTTAAGGCCCTCTCACTGTCCCCCATAACTGCTCTCCCTCCCAAGCACGTATTTCTATTTTTTTAATTTTATTTATTCATTCATTTACTTTTAATTTGACCAGAGACAGATACAGAGAGAGTGAGAGAGGGAAAGAGAGAAAGCAAGCCACCAGGTCCGGGACTTGAATCTTGGTCAGCCATGTGGGAATGTCCAGCGCCTTAACCACCACACCACCTGCTGGTTCCCCAAGCACATATTTCTAGAGCTTCAGAGACTGTTGTGCTACAGTGAAAACAGCATTAAGCTTGGAATTGGAAGATGTGACTTTATCACCTAGAGCTACCATGTGATCGGGCACATTACCAAAGATGGTGTGAGGATAAAGAGAGCAGACATTACAGGGGTGGGTAAAACATAAAGCTCTGGACAACTTAATGTTATCATTACTATTGGTATTCTCAGTTACCTCTTAAAACTAAGACTTAGGCTCATCCATGGTGCACAACCTGAAGCCACACAGGAGGCTGGAGTTCAGTTCCCAGCCCAATCTGAAAAGGCCAAGTCTGATGGCATGCACCCAACGTCCTAACTAACCTTCCCATATACGCTCTCTTTGTCATAAAACGAAACAAAAACTGAGTTATTTTGATCTTTTCCCCCTTTGAAATTTAGGATCATTGAGTTAGAAAGAAGCTTGAGGCTATCTTCAACATCGTCACACTTACAGGTGATGAAAATGGGGACCAAACAATGATCAGCTTAAGTCAGAGGTCACAGACTGGCAGCCCAGAGGCCACGGAGCCTAGAGAGGGCTGTTTGCTCTGAGAGATGTTGAAACATTCAGCATTTTAAGCCTCCATTTTAAAAACTGGGAGACTACATAAAAACCTGGATTCTCACTTCTCTTGACTGATAGATCAGACAACATGAAACTCACACCCATGCCTGGCAGCAGTGGAAGGTGCTGAGAAGTAGCTTCCCCTTAGACAGGGTGTGGTACTCCTGTTCACCCAAGTCCTCACGGTATCCGGTTATTCTGCCACGATAGCCTGGGATCAGCTACCATTTACCATCTCATTCCTGGTCCCTCGCTCGTTTTTCTTACCCGTCTCCCTCTGTGATTTGAGTCAGCCACCTTTGCCTATGATCATATACTTTACTTTAATGCCTATATGGGTGAGATCCAAGCGTCACTAATTCCTTTTTGAAACAGTCTCACAATAGTCAACACAATCCCAATCAGAATCATAACAGGTCTTTTTATAGAAATTGACAAGATAATTCTGAAATTTATGGATGTGTACAGGGCCCACAATGGTCAAAGCAATTTTCAAAAAATTAGAGGCCTTAAACTACTTGATTTCCAGATTTCCTATAGAGCTACAGTGATTCAGACTACTCTACTGTCAAAAAGAAAAATGTATAGATCGATGGAATAAAGAGTCCAAAAATAGATCCACACATACAAGGTCAACTGATTTTTGACAGAAGTGCCACAGCAGTTCAATAGGGAAAGAAGTCTTTGACAAATGCTGCTGATACAATTGGATACCCTTAGAGAACAAAAAACAACAGTTGAGTACATAGACATTCAGTGTAACCACCAGGCCCAAACCCTGCTCTGCCACCTACCAGCCATGCACTGCACTCTCAACTCAGTTGTGTCTCAACTCCCTCTCATTCTCCCTTTAGCTGTCTCTTTCCAGCAAGTGCACACACCCTCTGGTTAAACACACACACACACTTTTGAGCCAAAAACAAAAACAAATCAGAAGGCCAAATACACAATGTAGGCCTCCAGTTTGCAGTATCAGATACTGCAATATAAATATATTATTTATATTTCTACAATATAAATCCCTCCTAGCCAGCAGAATCTACCACTATAACTATATATCAAAGATTCCAAGATATATTTTTAAAATTTTTTTGGAGAGGTTTTTGCTATAGGGCGCGTGTACTCACCAGAAAGAGAGAGACAGAAAGCGAGAAATCACAACCCCGGGATAGCCACACCGCAATCCCTTCTCCTCTATTCTCCTCTCAGGATGTTGGGCACGCATGCACACACGCCCCGAGTGAGTTTAAGCCACCGGGTCCGGAACTTGAACCATAGTCTACTACATGGGAATCCAGCGACATAGCCATTGTGCCAACTGCTGGTCCCCAAATCTAATCTTTTCAGTCTTATCTCTGCTCCTCTCTCAGAAACCTCACTATTACAGAGCTACTGTTTATTTCGATATAAATGTAATGGTTTCTCTGAAATATTCAAACTAAATTAACACTCCAAGTTGATGTGCTAATGATCCTGTGGTTTCTCAACACATGTTGCCCTTTGCAGCCAAACTTCTCAGACAAGTTTCCAAACCTGTCTCAGTTTCCTCCGTCCACTCCATGGCGCCTCATGGCCTGATGCCCACCAGCAACCTATGTGTGCATTGTGGGTGTGTATGTCCAAAATCCCAACAGGATGGAAAAACAGAGGAGAAGGGATTGCAGTATGACCACACCCCATTAGGGTGCTTTCTCCCTCTCCCTTTCCCTCTCACTCTGTCTCTCTCTGGCAAAGTGCACACGCCCTCTGGCTAAAAACACACACACATTTGTGGGCCAAAAACAAAAACAAATCAGAAGGCCAAATACACAACGTAGGCCTCCAGTTTGCAATGTCTGTTCTACAATATAACTCCCTCCTAGGCAGCAGAATCTACTGCTGTGACTATACACCAAAGACTCCTAGGTTTATATCATTAACCCAGTCTTCCTTCCTGAGCTCTAGGACCATATAAACACTGCCTACTGGAACACCTCTACTTCCCTGCCTCCTCAGCACCTCAAACTCAAATCTCCTCCCTGCCAGACCCTGCTCCTGCCAGTGTCCCACCTAACAAAGGACACCTTAAAATGGCTCAAGCCAGGAACCAGCAGTTAGCGTAATTGCTATGTCGCTGGACTCCCACGTAGTCGACTACGGTTCGTGTCCCAGACCAGGTGGCTTAAAACTCACGCCGGGTGCGTGTGCGTGCGTGCCCAAGATCCCGAGAGGAGAATGGAGAAGGGATTGCGGCGTGACCATCCCCTCTGGGGGGTGATTTCTCACTTTCTGTCTCTATGTCTCTCTCTGTCTGTCTAGCGAGCGCATGCGCCCTATAGCGAAAACCTCTCCAAAAAAAAACAAAACAAACAAACAAACAAAAAAAATGGGTCAAGCCTGGAAACTCAAGTCCTGGCTTTTCCTCACCTTCCTCATCCATTCATGAATCTGGCCCTTTCTACCTCCTAAGTATCAATCCACTTACCACTCTGCCTGCCATTGCTAGTACCCAAGTTGATGCTACCACAACTAAACTATTATTGCAGCCCAAAAATGGTTTCTCTACAGCTTCCTCTTTCCATCTCATCCACCATTCTGGAGCTAGAGGGTACATGCACTCACCAGAGAGAGACAAGAGAGAGGGAGAGGAGAAACCATTCCCTATGGGGGATGGTCATACAGCAATCCCTTCTCCGTCTCTCCCCTCTTTGGGGATTTTGGGCAAGCACACATATGCACCTGGTGTCTTTCTCAAAGCTAAGGGATCCAGGACTCTAACTGTGTGGTTAACCATGTGGGATCCAGCTGCCTGAACTACTAGGCCATGGAACCAGCCCTAGAGCGATCGTTTTCTTTTCTTTTTTTTTTTTTTTAAGAAATATTTCTGCTAAAGGGTGTGTACGCTTGCCAGAGACTAAAAGTAAGAAATAACCTTCTCTAGGAGGGATGGCCATACTGCAATCCCTTCTCCGCTATTCTCCTCCTGGGATCTTGGGTCCAGATGCACACATGCCTTGTGTGAGTTTGAAGACTCTGGGTCCAGGACTCGAACCCCAGTTGGTTGTGTGGGAGTCCAGCAACATAACTATTATGCCATCTGCGAGCCCTTAGATGGATCTTTTTAAAGGGCAAAGTTCCTCTGGTTCAACTGCTTCAATTACTTTCCATTATCCTTAGGATCAAGTCCCAAATCCTGTCTCTACAACCTGATCACTATGGATGTCTTCCACCTTATCTCAAATCACTCTCCTCCTGCCCTGGCTGAACCTCTGTTCTCTGTGCCTGAAACACACTCCCTCCCTCAGCACATATTCCCTCAAATGCCTTCCCTACTCCCACTAATCCTTCAGGCCACTAAAAGAGGTGAGGATTCCCTACCATACATGCCCAGAACTCCATCCACTTCCCCTTCTGTAATGATCACCAAAATATATCCTTCTTTCTTAACTGAATGTCTTCCCTATTAAATCCCCAAACCCACCAGGAGACTGTGCTTTGGTTTCACACAACTGTATTCCTAATGTCCATCCTAATCCCTAGCACACCATAGGGACTCATTAAGTATTTGCTGAACAATTAATAAGACCTCTTGAAGGGAAATACTGTGTTTTCACCAGCCCCCTCCACAAACACTGCTGATCACACAGGAGGACTGAAGTACAGACAAATGAATATATTAATGAATGAACAATACCTGCCTCCACCTTCTTCCCTCTCCTTACACTCCAGGTACCACCAACGAAAAAATCCTCCTAGCACTCCCTTCTCAAAGTGTTCCCACTGCTTCCTGATAAGGCCAAATCTCTAAAGCTAGAGTAAAAACTTCTCCTTTATCTAGTCCATCCCTTCTTACTAGCAGAAAGGATTTAACTCCAACTCTGACGGGACTGGCTGTGATTGAATAGAGGACTTGAAACCCAACACTGACTTAGAGGGTAAAGATCACCTAGACTGACCAGAGATGTCTGTTTCATTGATTAACACATCTGCCGTGGCTCGTCCTGGAAAGCTGGTGTGTGTGCCACCCAGTTATCAACTACCAACTAGATGGATTTTTTTTTTCCAACTAGGGTCTCTAAATCCTTAGAGGCTCATAAACACATGCTGGGGATCTAAGTGTTCTCTATGAAAGGTGTTTTAATTGTGTAATTTTTTTTCTAAAAATAACCCTTACAAATTTTAAGTAAGCAAATCCTAATGGGCAAATTCAGTGTTATATATGTATATGTGTTTATGGACATAGTGGAACCAGAATGACTTTACTTACTACTGGCCAACGAGAAAATAGAGGCAGAATTAACAAGCAAATGATTTCTGTACCAGGTGAAGGGCAAAATATCATAATTTTTCCTAACAATTAGAATGAAGTAGTAACTGAATTATCACACGGTCATAGTTAATTAAGCTTGCTAAATTCAAGAGAATCTGAGCTATAGTGATTAATAGAATATTCACACTGAGAGTCTGAATTGAATTCAGCAAAATATTGTACAAGGGGACTTCAACAAGTTTGTAGAAAATGGAATTATGAATTTATTTGTACAAGAGGACTTGGAAAAGCTTGTGGAGAGCCCAGCAAGTGGTATGGTAATTAAGGTACTGGATTCCCACATGGCTGACTACAGTTCAAGTCCTGCACCTGATGGCTTGCCTTCGCCTTTTCTCTTTCTTTCTCTGTCTCTCTCTCTGGTCAAATTCAAAAGTAATAACAAAAGTAATTAAATAACTAAATAATTTTTTAAAAATCAGCTGCTTTATCTATACACATTTTCTTCTCACTATGACAGAAATATAAATGCAAGCACTTCACTTTCCCTTAACATCAATAAAACACCATCATAAATACAACAAATGGCAACTGATACCTCAGAGTGGGGGGGGAATGAGGCAGAGTGGTGTCACTGTGACAAATGTGAGTTCACACTCCACTTCAAGGGACAACCACCAGCCAGCTGTCACATAGGAATTCGGAATTAGCGTTCCCAGATCTCCCAATCTTTAGTATATAAAAATAAGGAAAATGAGATTTTATGGTGAAAAATCTCCCAATGAAAAAATTCTGGCATTGGCCAATAGATTCAAGAATTTTTCCCCAAACATGATGCTGACAAAAAAATAGGAGAACCTGCAGCTCAGTGAGCCGGGGAACACCGGTCTGCAGCTCTCCTCTCGGCTCCCCCTCGGCAGCCCACGCTGCCCCCAGCATCTGCACTTCCTCCCCCATCCTACGATGGTCCTTCAAGGCCAGCAGTCAGGGTCCTCAAGGCCTGCCCGGCTCAAGCTGACCCTCCCCCCTTCCTTGCAACCCAGCGCAGACACCCCAGTTGGCTCTCCATCCTCCACAGCCTCGCTCCACAGACACCTAACCTCGCCAGGTGCTGGTCCCCGCTCCCGCCTTACTCATCCGCCCGGGTGCCTGCCGGGTCCCTCCCCGGTCCCCGGCGACGCTGTGCACCTTGTCAGTTCTAAGTCCTCCGAGCTCAACAAAGTAAACTGGACCCGATAAAGTTCCTCCAAGGAGTGAGCGGAGGAAAGCCGCCCACCCGACAGGGCATCCCAGCGCGGCAGCAAGGCCCCGAGCCACCCCGGCCGGCCCTGGATGTCCCCGTGCACGCGGCTTTCCGAGCGCGGCGCGTGGGACCCTCGGCCCCCGCGGCCTTCCACGCCGCGCGCCGAGGCTCGCTGAGGTGGATGTACGGGGCAAGGAGACGCCGCACCGCGCGGCTCGGCGCGGCCTCGGAGCTTTCTGCGATTTCCTCCCGGGGCTCGCGGTCATCCTCCCGCTAGGCCGCCCTCCCGCCGCCGCCCGCCTGCCGGCCCCGGCCCCGGCCGCTTCCATCTCCCCGCCCACTCGGCCCACCCGGCAGGGCGACCCTCCCACCTCCGCGGCCACCGCAAACGGCAAGCGGGCGTCGGAAGGCGGGGGAGCGCCGAGGCCGCGGCCGCCGGGCCCCGCTCCCGGGCGCGGGTTCCCGAGCGCGGCCCCGGCCCGGCCCCGCCGCCGCCTCAGCCCCGCGACCTCTCACCCGCTGCGCGGCGCCCGCCCGCGTCCGGGGCCGCCCGCGCCCGCGCCCCTCGGGCCCTCACCCGCGACAGGGTGAGGTCGGTCATGAGCTGCTCGAAGGCCCGCGTCTCCTCGGCCTGCCGCTGCGTGTGCAGCGCGATCTTCTCACTGAACTTCCGCGGGTTGGCGCCGCCCGAGCCGGGCGAGGCGGCCATGGCGCGGGCCTGACGCGGGCCGGGGGGCGAGACGGCGGGCGCGCGGCCTTCGCCTCTGCCCACCCGTCGGTCCACAGGCCGCGGGAGCCGCCGCCGAAGCCCGTCGTCCGGCGCGACCCGGCAGACGCGCCGCCGGGCCCCAGAGCCAGCGAGCGCTCGCGAGCGCGCCCAGGCCCGCCCCCGCGCCCGCCGCCCGGCCCCGCCCCGGCCCGCCCCGCCTCGGCGCCGCCCGCGCGCCCCGCGGCTGACGGCCGCCGGCTCCGCGCCCGGCTCGACCCGCAGCTCGCGGAGACGCGGGGGAGGCGACGGGGTGCCCTCGCACCGGAGCGCCCCAACTTGGGATGGACTTTGGGTCCACGTGACGCCCTCGGAACAGACTTCTGTGCGCGTCCTCCCTCCACCCCACACACGCGCACCGCGGAGCTCTGCATCAGGGGGTGACACCCGGGCCACCCCCCTCGCGCAGCTCTGCCCCTCCACCCCGGCACGGAGGCGCGGCATCAGGCCGGGGCCTCACGCCTGCCCACCCGTCCTCCGTCTCCGGCCGGTCCTGGGTTCCCTGAAGTCTTCTCAGGCCCCCTGCCCAGGTACCTGCGTCTGGACCTCGGTTTTTAGAACCACCTCCTGTTTGCACAAACTAGAGACGCTCTCCGGCCTTGGCGCCACTGCGCAGCCCCGGCTCTTTTCCAGGTTCTTGCGGAGTCTCTGAGGCCTGCCCAAACCTCGGCCTCTGGAAGTACCCACCGCACCTGTACCCCAACGCGGGTGTCTTTCTGCGCGTCGCAGTCCAGGAGCGACTCTCAGCCTAAATGGTGACGTGTGCAAAGATGCCCTGCGAGCCCTGAATGTGTCTGTGTTTTGTAAATTAGGAAATAATGCGCTCACTCGGAGAAGTGCAGGAAGCAGTATCGATACCCACCAAACCACCCACTATCCATAAAGGTTAAACTGGTATCAAAGCATTTTGCTGCTTGCATTTAGCATTTCTTAGAAGCAGGGCCAGCCACATAGCCTAGTGGTTGCAGGAGCCAGATCTCAAATGGCTGCCTGCCAGGTTTGAATGCCGTCCAGACTAGATTTCAGGCACGCAGGAAGAGGCCAAGTTGGGGTGGGGAGGTAGAGATGGGGGGGTATTTTCAAGCCTCCCGTCTGGGACCCCATGCAGTGGGCCATGTGGGCTCCAACGTCCTTAACCACCAGGCCACGGGCTGGCCCACTAAGTTTTGCGTAAACTGCAGAAGTGACATCTTGAATAACCTTAGGGTGTTTCTCAGTCACCATATGTTTTTGACATATTTATGTCAATTCATTTGACTACAATTTGTGTAGAATTTCATTATGTTTTTCTTGTGCTTTATATTTAGAATATAGCTGGATTTCTTAGAAAATTTGATCTGAGGGACCAGCAGTTAGCGTATGGGCTATGTTGCTGGACTCCCACGTAATCGACTGCAGTTTGAGTCCCGGACCCGGTGGCTTAAACTCACGCCGGGCGCGTGTGCGTGCATGCCCAAGATCCTGAGAAGAGAATGAAGAAGAAGGGATTGCAGCGTGGCCATCCCCCCTGGGGGGGGGGTGATTTCTCGCTTTCTGTCTCTCTGTCTCTGTCTGTCTGGCGAGCGCACGTGCCCTATAGCAAAAACCTCTCCAAAAAAAAATAAATAAAATAATAATGATGATAAATGAAATAGGTAATTTTTTTTAAAAAATCCCAGATGCATGTGCATGCATGCTCAAAATCCTGATGGGAAGGAGAAATGGAGCAAAAGGGATCATAGCATGAATGGGCCCCATTGACACTTCTCCTCTCTCTCTCTCTCTCTCTCTCTCTCTCTCTCTCTCGCCAAGCAAATGCCCTTTGGAAAAAAGAACTAAATTAAATTTAGGGCCAGCAGGTAGTATGGTGGTTAAGGCTCTGGATTCCCACATGGCCAACCACAGTTTTGAGTGTCATGTCTGGCAGCTTGAAACATACTGGGTACATGTGTGTACATGCCCCAAATCCCAGGAGGACAATAGAGAAGAAGGGATTGTGACATGGCCATCCCCCCAAGGGTGATTTCTCACTTTCCCTCTTGCTGTTTCTCTGTCTCTCTGGCAATCGCAAATGTCCCATGGCAAAAAATCTTTTGAAAAAAATAAAATTTAACCTGAGAACCCAAACAGTGGCACAGGAGTAACTCAATGTTCTGTGAGGCTGATCCACATGGAAAGTTTCTGGGTTCATATGGGTAGACCTCCCTGAAAACTCTGCCCATGATCCAGGACTAGCCCAAACTGGGGTGGATGAAGGCATGGAGACTCTTGAGTGGCTAGCTCTCTAACTCTGTCTCTTTCTCTGTCTGTTTTGCTCATGGGAGAAAGATATCAATAAAACAAAATAATAAGTTTAAAAAAGAGGACAGGCCCCATGGCTCAGCTTTTAATCCCTGTGCAAAGAAAGCCAGATCCCCTATGGTTGACCTAGGTTTGAATCCTGGCCTGGAAGCTTTAAAATACATGATTTTCTTTTCTTTTCTTTTCTTTCTTTCTTTTTTTTTTTTTTTTTTTTTTTTGTTAAAGACTTACTTGTTTGTTTTAATTTGCTATAGAGTATGTGTGCTCACCAGGGAAAGAGAGAAAAAGGGAAAGTGAGAAGTCAAGCTGCCAGGTCTAGGGACTCAAACCATGGTCGGCCATGTGGGAGTCCAGTGTCTTAACCACCATGCCACTGGCCCCTAGAAAGACATCATTTCCAACAGCTGAGTTTGGAGCTCAAACAGCAGTAAGCCATGGGAATCTAACACTTTAACCACCAAGTCATTTGCTGGCCCCAACTTAATCATTTTTAAATTTAGTTTTTCAATAAAATAAATGCATGTAAATTGCTTAAAAAGTACAATAGTTTCAGGTTTTTGTTGTTTTTTTTTTTTTCCCCTTGCCAGAGGGCATATGTGCCCATGGGAGGGAAGGAGAAAGAGAGAGAAAGCATCCCTCCATTGGCCCTGATCATCCTTTTTCCTCCATTTCTCCATCCCATCAGGATGCTGGGCACATGTACACACAACAGGCATGTTGTCACTAGAGCTGGATTTAAACTGCTTTTGGTCATGTGAGATCCAGTCCCCTCTACTTCACACTGAACTACTGTGCTACAGGGCCAGCCCTGATGGCTTCTAATTTTAAGAATAACTCCCAAGGTGCACTATAATTAAGTTTATCCTGCTGTCCTGGATTTTTCAATTTTGGATATTATTTGTTTTCTGTTATAGAAGATAATTTGGTTATTTGGGGCCTGCAGGTGGTTGTAGTGGTTAAGGGCACTGGATTCCCGTGTGGCTGACCATGGTTCAAGTCCTGGACCTGGCGGCTTGCATTCTTTCTCTCCCCCTCATCCCTTTCTGGTCAAATCAAAAAAATAAATAAATAAAGTTAAATAAAATTATTTAAAAATAATAATAAAAATTTAAAATAATTTTTAAAAAGAAGAGGATGATTTGGTTATTTACTGTCCTAAGAAAGATACAATTTTCCCTGCCTCATTCTTTCAATATAGTTATACAATCATTTTTGGTAAATCAGCATTAACTGTTCACATAGTATATGATAGTTCTATTTACATACAAACTTTTTTTAGTTGAAAATTGCCTCCATTGTTGACTTAGCTCTCTCACATTGTAAACTCTTCCCGAACTCCGAGGGAACGGTGAGGTTTATCCAGAATCTACGAATGAGCAGGTTTGAGGGAAGCTTCTTGGAGAGCTTTGCCCACATGCTCCTCCCTACCCTGGCTGTCCCCTCACTTGGGCCAGGTCTCCCCACCATCCTCGCGTCCCTTCTCCTGTATTCTGACCTCTGCTTCCTGCCTCCAGCTTGTCTTCCTGCTTCAGGTACTCCTTTATTTTGGAGGAGTACCTTCTCCAAGGTATACAACAGGTACGACCTTAGAGACTTAGTGTGTGAGAAGACATTTTGTCACCCACGCCCTCGGGTTAGTTTGGCTAAGAAAAGTCATCTTAACTGGAAATCCTTTTGTTTACATCTTTAAAAAAAAAAAAAAAAGAATTATTTTATGTAACTGTTATTTATTTAAATGTGACCAGAGAGCAACAGAGTGAGAGAGAGAGAGAGAGGGAAAGTGAGAAAACAAGCTGCCAGATCCAGGACTTGAACCACAGTCAGCCATGTGGGAGTCCAGCGCCCTTAACCACCACACCACCTGCCAGCCCCACTTTTGCTTACATCTTGTACAGATTGCTTTACTCTTTTCTCACTTCCAGTGTTGCTACTGGGAAAACCACTCACCTTTTTTTTCTTCTTCCTTTGTAGGTGACCTGGGTTTTTGAGGATTGTTGCTTATTTATTCTTGCCACCACCAGCATCACCCTCCCCCCACCATCCTCCCTATCTCCCCCTCCCGCCCCTGTCATTCTCTGAAGGGTGTTCTGATGTTCGTTGATGATGTCTGTCGTGTGGATGTTTGATCATTGTTGATCATCATGCGGGGCAACATGGAAACACATTCTTCAGTTCTGGGAGATTGTCCAGCCTTTTGAATCATTTTCTTCTTTTCGTTTTCTTTTTCAGATTTTGCCATAGGGCTCTTGTGCTCACTAGAGAGAGACACAGGTGTGTGTGTGTGTGTGCCCAAAATCCCAGGAGGAGAAGGGACTGTAGCATGGCCATCCTCCCTAGAAGGTGATTTCTCACTCAACTTCTTTGTCACTTTCCATTGAGGGGACGTTCCCTGTGGCAAAAACCTAAAAAATAAAACAAAAAAGATGAAAGTTAGTCTAGATCCTATATAATCAATTGCACAGTTCAAATCCTGAGCACAGCATCCTGTGCTGTGCCCAAAATCCCAAGAGGAGAACTGGAGGAAGGACTGTAATGTCTTCATGAGGGGTGTTTCCTCACCTTCTCTCTCTGTTTCTTTGAGGTGAATATATATGCCCCCTTGAGCATTTTTTTAAAAGTTAATTAAAAAGGGGCTAGCAGGTGACATAGTGGTTAAGGGCGCTGGACTCCCATATAGCTGAATGCAGTTTGAGTCCCGGACCTGGCACCTTGCTTTCTCACTTTGTCTCTCTCTCTCTACGTCCCTCTCTGGTCAAATTTAAATAAATAAATAAATAAATAAATAGTGTTAAATAAACTAATTCTTTTTTTTTTTTTTTCTTTTTTTGGAGAGGTTTTTGCTATAGGGCGCGTGCGCTTGCCAGACAGACAGAGAGAGACAGAGAGATAGAAAGCGAGAAATCACCCCCCAGGGGGGATGGCCACGCCGCAATCCCTTCTCCTCCATTCTCCTCCTGGGATCTTGGGCACGCACGCACACGCGCCCGGCGTGAGTTTAAGCCACCGGGTCCGGGACTCGAACCGTGGTCGACTACGTGGGAGTCCAACGACATAGCCATTACGCTAACTGCTGGTCCCCACTAATTCTTTTTTTAAAAAGTTAATTAATAAAAAAAATATGGAAGTTTATTTATCTCTTACATAACCACCAGGCCACTGTCTGGCCCAATATTCTTTTTTTCTTTTTTTTTTTTTAAGTGATGGAAAGAGAATGGAGTACCCAGAACAGGGTTTCCTCACACTACAATCGCTCCAGTTCTCCAGCTCCCCAGGATCCTGTGCCTGCATCCTACTTGTTCTTAAACCTGCCCAGAGATCTTAACCTGCACTCAGCCATGTGACTTACAGCCTTCCAACGCACTCATGTTACCACTGCACCACAGCAGCTGGGCCCCAATAACACTTTTTTTCTTTCTTTCTTTTTTTTTTTTTTTTTAAGTTTTTTTCATAAGGTGTATGTGCTTGGCAGAGAGAGACAAGGAGAGACAGAGAGAAAGTAAGAAATCACACACACACACACACCCGGGGATGGCTGCAACATAATCCCTTCTTCTCCATTCTCCTGGTATTTTTGGTTTGTGCACGTGCCCAGCATGATTTTCAAGCCACAGGGTCTGGGACTCAAACCTCAGTTGGTTACATAGGAGTCCAACACCTTAACCACCATGCCACCTGCTGCCCTCCCCAATAATATTCTTTGTAAAAGAAAATGAGAACCAGCTCGTGGAATGGTGTTTAAGGCGACTAGATCCCATATGGCTAACTGAGCAGTTCAAGTCCCAGACCCTGCAGCTTGAAAACCACACTGTGGGGGTATGCCTAAAACCCAAAAAGGAGAAGGCATTGCAGCATAATCATCCCCCATGGGGAGTGCTTACTCACTTTCCCTTTGTCTCTGGAGAGTACATGTACCCTCTGGCAAAGAAAAGAAAAAAAAGAAAGAAACAAAGAAGCCTACTTAACTGTCTAACCTAACTTTCCCATGCAATCCCCTTCTTCCTACCCTTCAGAAAACTCCTGTTAGCCATCTGTGAAACTCTTATTCCTTGGAAAACATTCTATGAAATGCTAGAGAAAGAGACTATAACAGAACCTGATTTTAAGCCTTCAGTAACAAATATATATTATTTAGGGAAAAAAAAACTGAAAAAAATTGTATCTTACATTTGCCAAAGAATTATGGGCTTTGTGCTATAACTCTAGTTTGGTAAATCTGTTAAAATCTTTTGGCTTCGGGACCAGCAGTTAGCGTAATGGCTATGTCGCTGGACTCCCACGTAGTCGACCGCGGTTCGAGTCCCGGACCCGGCGGCTTAAACTCACGCCGGGCGCATGTGCGTGCGTGCCCAAGATCCCGAGAGGAGAATGGAGGAGAAGGGATTGCGGTGTGGCCATCCCCCCTGGGGGGTGATTTCCTGCTTTCTATCTCTCTGTCTCTCTCTGTCTGTTTGGCGAGCGCACGCGCCCTATAGCAAAAAACTCTCAAAAAAAAAAAAAAAAAAATCTTTTGGCTTCGAGGCCGGCAGGTGGCTGTGGTGGTTAAAGCGCTGGACTCCCACATGGTTGACTGCGGCGGTTCAAGTCCCGGATCTGATGGCTTGCTTTCTCACTTTCCCTCTCTTTCTCTCTCACTCTGTCCCTCTCTGGTTAAATTAAAATATAAATTAAAAAGTAATAATAAAGTTAAATAAAATAATTATTTAAAAAAATCTTCTGGTCTCAAATTGTGGGTATTTGTTCTGTCTACTTTTGTCCCTGCTTGTCTAGAAAATTATTTTTTATTATTAGTTTGCTCAGTAGGTTTCTTGACTGCAGGACTTCTCAGAGCTTTTTGGTGTATGTTCTGACTTCCAATTAGAATGAAGGAATGTAGGGAACCAGCAGTTAGCGTAATGGCTATGTTGCTGGACTCCCACATAGTCGACCGCGGTTCGCGTCCCAGACCCGGTGGCTTAAAACTCACGCCAGGCACGGGTGCATGCGTGCCCAAGATCCCGAGAGGAGAATGGAGGAGAAGGGATTGCGGCGTGACCATCCCCCCTGGGGGGTGATTTCTTGCTTTCTGTCTCTATGTCTCTCTCTGTCTGTCTGGCGAGTGCACGCGCCCTATAGCAAAAACCTCTCAAAAAAAAAAAAAAAAAAAAAAAAAGAATGAAGGAATGTAGCTTTTCCTGAAATTTTTTTAAAGAATTATGTTATTTAACTTTATTTATTAGATTAATTTATTTAATTTGACCAGAGAGGGACAGAATGAGAGAGGCAAAGAGAAAGCAAGCCACCAGGTCTGAAACTCCAACCGTGGTCAGCCATGTGGGAGTCTAACACCCTTAACCACCATGCTACCTGCCGGCCCGGCACTTCCTGAATTTTTTTTTTTTTTTTTTTTTGGAGAGGTTTTTTTTCGCTATAGGGCGCGTGCGCTCGCCAGACAGACAGAGAGAGACATAGAGACAGAAAGCGAGAAATCACCCCCCAGGGGGGATGGTCACGCCGCAATCCCTTCTCCTCCATTCTCCTCTCGGGATCTTGGGCACGCACACACACGCGCCCGGCGTGAGTTGTAAGCCACCGGGTCTGGGACACGAACCGCGGTCGACTACGTGGGAGTCCAGCGACATAGCCATTACGCTAACTGCTGGTTCCCCTGAATTTTCTTAATCACAAAATACTTATTGTAATTTGCTGGCTGGCCCAATATCCCACTGGTCTTCCCCTAACATCCTGTAAGTCAGTTCTACTCCCCAAATAGCTCTAGAATTCACCCACCTCTTTCCATCCTAACAACCACTACCCAGCTCAGGCTACCACCTGTCTCACTACTGAGACCTTAATTGGTCCACTGTGTATCAGTCAGGGACCCAGCCGAGAACAGATGGCACACTCAAACTGAGTAATTTGAAGAGAAGTTAATAAAGAGAGTAGGGTCTGGGGATCATGCATACCCCTGGGGCTAGTTACAGGAGGCCTTGTTAGCTCTCTGGGCCTAAAGGGACTTGAGGAGGGATTGCTAACTGCCATGGGGAGAGGTGACTGTTTGGAAAGAGGTGCCTGAGAGGACATCAGGCCTTGGGTAGAGAGAAGCAGCCAATTCACAGTGATCTGGCATGCAACCTACACCTTTCTCCTAGACCTCCAGTTTCCAGGTGGCACCTGTTCCTAGTGAGTGCACACTCTCTCTGACAATGAAAAGTTGTCTTGTTTAGACCAGCCAGGTGGCATGGTGGTTAAGGCAGCTAGATCCCACACGGCCAACTACACAGTTCAAACCCTGGATTCATAGACTTGAGAAACGTTGGGCACATATGTGTGCATGCCCAAAATCCTGGGAGGGGAGTGGACGAGAAGGAATGTGGCACGGTCTCCCCTCTCCTTCCCTGAGGGGGGCGATTTCTCACTTGCTCTCTCTCTCTTTGGTGAGTACATGCATCCTCAAGCAAACAAAACTGTCTTGTTAAATGTAGAAAGTGTTTTTCTCTTAAAAAAAAAATCCATTGAAAATGTTTAGAAACAATGATCTACCTAATAGCCAGAGGCACTCATCATACCCAGACTGCAACCTCTACATACCCCTCCTCATTAGAGGTAACCAGGACTCCTTGGAAAAATGGCTGACTCCAGGTCTGAGATGAGGGCTGGAACAAGAGTAGATAAAGCAAGAGAACTATTAAAGACTACCAGAGTCATGTTGAAATGTTGAAGGGACTCCATAGTCACCATGACAATATTTCTACTGGCCAACAGGACAATTTGAGCATTAAAATAAAATTATGTGTGTGTGTGTGTATATGGATATACATATATATGCATACACACACACACACACACACAGACATACATGCAGTGGATTGAAAGACATCAAATATATTACAAATTTAGAAGTTTTAAGTGGGGGGCCAGGAGGTGGCATGATGGTTAAGGTGCTGGATTCCCACATGGCCGACTACTGTTTGAGTCCCAGACCTGGTGGCTTGATTTCTATTTTCCTTCTCTCTCTCTGCCTCTCTCTGGTGAGCACAAATGTCCTATCGCAAAATTTAATAGTAATATCTTTTTAAAAAGTTTAAAATGATTTAACTACTAGAAGACTGTGTGTGCTTGCTAGGAAGAGAGAGAGAGAACACACCCTAATAGGGTGTGGTCACACCACAATGCTTTTTCCTCCATGTTTCCATCCTGTTGGGATTTGGGACATGCATAGATCTGTGCTTGGTGTGTTTTCAAGCCACTACGGCTGGAACTTGACCATGGCTGTCCATGTGGGATCTGGTTCCCTATGTACAATGCTTGATCACTGAGTAACAGGGCTGGCCTCAAAATATTTGTAAAACCAGGGAACCAGCAGTTAGCATAATGGCTATGTCACTGGACTCCCACGTAGTCGACCGCGGTTCGCGTCTCGGACCCGGTGGCTTACAACTCACGCCGGGCGCGTGTGCGTGCGTGCCCAAGATCCCGAGAGGAGAATGGAGGAGAAGGGATTGCAGCGTGACCATCCCCCCTGGGGGGTGATTTCTCGCTTTCTGTCTCTCTGTCTCTCTCTGTCTGTCTGGCGAGCGCACGCGCCCTATAGTGAAAAACCTCTCAAAAAAAAAAAATTGTAAAACCAAAACCTCACTAGTCATCTTTAGAAGATATTAGGGAGCCAGTTCATTTTGAAAACTGGTAAATAAAGGGAGACAATTCAGCTTTCATAGTCTTTCCTGTATGAAAGTTCCACAAAGTAACAATAAGTCTATGGCAGGAATTTTTTTTAGATGAATTCTGGTACGTGAAGAAGGAATGATAAAATATCACCATTTTGCAAACCTTAATGCAATCTAGGCAGTCATTATCAGTGGCTGCTGAGACCACGGGAGATATGATGGAAAGCTGGTAAGAAACTTTATAATGGATGGATTAAGCTGGCAACATCTGGGGGCTGGCAGGTGGTGTGGTGGTTGGGGGCACTGGACTCCACATGGCCTACTGTGGTTTGAGTCCTGTACCTGGTGGCTTGCTTTCTCACTTTTCCTCTCTCTCTCTCTCACTCTGTCCCTCCTGGTCAAATTAAAACAAATGAATGAATGAATGTTTTTCTTTAGTCATGACAGAGCATATGTGCACACACATCTGAGTAGGAGGAGACTCACCCTCTGGTCTAGCTGCCATCTCCTCCCAGTCCCCCAGTCTATCAGATCTTGGGCACATGCACGTATGTGTGCCTACTGTGCTTCAGGTGGCTCCACCAGGAAGGATCCTGCTTCTCTTGGGCAGTACATTACTGCTAAGCCACTGAGCCAAACCTCAGATGTTCATTTCTATGATCAATTACATACTAACATAATCATGAGGCAAATGTTTTACTCAATTGATTTAACAGTCACAGAAAACAATTTTTTTGTTAGAATTATGACACAATAAGAAACAAAACTTGCTTTAAAATATTATAGTAAGATAACATTTGTGAGGGAAGTGAAATATAAACAGGATTTTTAAAAATAAAAGATGGGGACCAGCAGAGGGCATAAGGATTATGTTGCTGGACTCCCATATAGTTGACCGTGGTTCGAGTTCCAGACCTGGCAGCTTAAAACTCATGCCAGGATGGTGTGCGTGCGTGCCCAAGATCCCAAGAGGAGAATGGAGGAGAAGGGATTGTGGTGTGGCCATCCCCCCCGGGGGTGTGTGTGTGATTTCTTGCTTTCTGTATCTTTGTCTCTCTGGTGAGCGGACACGCCCTATAGCAAAAACCTCTCAAAAAAAAAAAAAATGGGGGGCGGGGAGGAGGCAGCCGGTGGCATGGTGGTTAAAGGCACTTGATTTCCATGTGGCTGACAGCAGTTCAAGTCCTGGGCCTGGTGGCTTGGTTTCTCTCTTTCCCCTTCTTTGTCTCTCTCTGGTCAAATTAAAAAAAAAAAAAAAAAAAAAAGGAAGTAATTAAATAATTACTTAAGAAATAAAGATGTAAAATTTACAAATGACAGAACTTTGGTTCATAATATATCTTTTATTTTTTTTTTATTTATTTTTTTTTTTGGAGAGGTTTTTCGCTACAGGGCGCGTGCGCTCGCCAGACAGACAGAGAGAGAAACATAGAGACAGAAAGCGAGAAATCACCCCCCAGGGGGGATGGTCATGCCGCAATCCCTTCTCCTCCATTCTCCTCTCGGGATCTTGGGCACGCACGCACACGCGCCCGGCGTGAGTTGTAAGCCACCAGGTCCGGGACGCGAACCGTGGTCGACTACGTGGGAGTCCAGCGACATAGCCATTACGCTAACTGCTGGTTCCCAATATATCTTTTAAAATAGTGACCACCCTGAAGTGGAAGAAGGTCCCAGATCTGTAAGTGGCTAATGCCTGACACACTTGCTTGTATACAGCAGAATGTCTGAGAACTGAGTGATGGGACCTTTAGAAAAGTGAATTTTTAAAAAATGACAAAATTTCAATGTCTTAATAAACCAAGTTAGACCTCTCCCCCCCCAAAAAAAAAAAAAAAAAAAAAAAAAAAAAACGTGACTTTCACCTGATACTTGTTTTATTTCTTTTTTTTTTTTTTTTTTTTTGAGAGGTTTTTGCTATAGGGCACGTGCGCTCGCCAGACAGACAGAAAGAGACAGAGAGATAGAAAGCGAGAAATCACCCCCCAGGGGGGATGGCCACACCGCAATCCCTTCTCCTCCATTCTCCTCTCGGGATCTTGGGCATGCACGCACACACGCCCGGCGTGAGTTTAAGCCACTGGGTCCAGGACTCGAACCGCAGTTGACTACGTGGGAGTCCAGCGACATAGCCATTACGCCAACTGCTGGTCCCTCACCTGATGCTTGTTTTTAAGAGATTTTCGTTTACAGGGCTCGTGTGCTCACCAGAGACAGAAAGCAAGAAATCACCTCCCAGGAGGATGACCCATGCTGCAACCCCTTCTCCTCCATTTCCCTCTCAGGGTTTTGGGCACACACACACATGCTCCCTGAGTGAATTTCAAGCTGCTGGGTCTGGGACTTGAACCGTTGTTAACCATGTGGGAGTCTAGCAACAACCATTACAACATCTGCTGGTCCCTCCACCTGATACTTTTATGAGGTAATTCTTTTTGTCTTGAAATACATGTTGGCAATTCTACCCTTTTGAAAAGTTATAAACTTTTCAAAAACGACTGTCGAACTTAAAATGTGTGGAGGGAAGCATAAATTTCCCCAAATTCCTGTCAAGGTTACATAGGCGAAAATTGTGGCCAGCTTTGCTGTGATGGCTGCAGCTCCCTTCTGGGGCAGCTACGCCACCAGCCAAAGCTGGGATGTCATGGCATTCATTTTCGTCTGCTAGCTTCACTCCAGGTTCCATTTCACTTTCCTACTCTGATTTTCCCTTTTTTTTTTTTTTTTAAGAGAGATTTTTTTGCTATAGGGCATGTGTGCTCGCCAGAGAGAGCCAGAAAGTGAGAAACCACCGCCCAGGGGGGATAGCCATGCCACAATCCCTTCTCCTCCATTCTCCTCTTGGGATTTTGGGCACACATACACATGCACCTGTTTTAAGCCGCCAGGTCCACCAGGACTGAAACCCCAGTTGACTATGTGGGAGTCTAGCGAAGTAACCATTACACCATCTGCTGGTCCCCCTTTGCTCTTTTAAAAAACAATTTGCTAGAGGGTGCATGCACTTGCTAGAGAAACAGAGAGGGAGAGGGAGAACACACTACCATAGGGCACAGTCATAGTGCAATCCCTTCTCCTCCATTTTCCATTACTTCCAGAATTTTGGGCATGCAAACACATGGGCCTGGTGGATTTCTTTGGCTGATGGGTCCAGGACTTGAATCATAAGGTCAGGCACGTGGGATCCAGCTGCCTTAACCACCATGCCACAAACCTTGACCTTGTTTTTTTTTTTTTTTTCTTTCTTTCTTTTTTTGGAGAGGTTTTTGCTATAGAGCGCGTGCGTTCATCAGACAGACAGAGAGAGACAGAGAGACAGAAAGCAGGAAATCACCCCCCAGAGGGGATGGCCATGCCGCAATCCCTTCTCCTCCATTCTCCTCTCAGGATCTTGGGCACGCACACACACGCGCCCGGCGTGAGTTTAAGCCACCGGGTCCGGGACTCGAACAGCAGTCAACTACATGGGAGTCCAGCGACATAGCCATTATGCTAACTGCTAGTCCCCCTGGCCCTTGTTTTATTTACTAACATTACACCTTGATAAGCACCTACCTTGATTTCTTTGCAGAACATAAGTTGTTAAAGTATGTTTCGGGGGGGGGGCCCAGCAGGTGGTGTGGTGGTTAATGATGCTGAACTCCCACATGTCTGACCATGGTTCGAGTCCTGGACCTAGCAGCTTGCTTTCTGTCTCTCTCTCTCGCTGTCACTCTGTCCTTCTCTGGTCAAATTAAAATAAATAAAGTTAAATAAAATAATTCTTAAAAAAAAAAAAAAAAGTTTCAGGGCCCAGCCTCTGTAGCGCAGCAGGTAGCGTACAGGACTGTGGCACTGGAAGCCACGTGACAACCATAGTTTGAATCCTCAGCCCAGTTGGCCTAAAACACAACAGGTGCACACATGTACACAGGATCCTCAAGAGCTGGAGTTTTGGAGGAAGGGGATCATGAAGTGACCAGGCCCTGTAGAGGACACCTCTCTCTCCCTCTATGCACGTATGTTCTATTGTAAATTATAACTAACCTACCAGAGAGAGCATCATCTCCATTTCCGAATAAGAAAGCAAGTGCAGGGGCCAGCAGCTAGCATGGTGGTTAAGGTGCTGGACTCCCACATGGCCTACCATAATGTGAGTCCTGGACCTGGGAGCTTATCATGCTGGGTGTGTGTGCGTGCACGTTCCAGATCCCAGAAGAATGGAGAAGGGACTGCAGTGTGGCCATCCCCATTAGACGATGATCTCTCTCTCTGTCTTGATCCAGCAAGCACAAGTGCTCTATGGCAAAAACCTGAAAAGAAAAGAAAAGAAAAGAAAAGAAAAGAAAAGAAAAGAAAAGAAAAGAAAAGAAAAGAAAAGAAGTGCAGACCATTAATTTCACCACGGTTCCCTTGCCAGGAAAGCTGTGTTCTTACCACATCACCCCTTCTCAGAGGGGCACGGGGTCACCTCCAGTCACTCACACAAAAGCATCTCGTTTCACACTTCTGTATACTTTAGAGTTGCTCCCTCTCCCCCTCATTCCACGTTGTCACTGGCTTACCTATTCTGTAGGGCCAGTTTACAAACACAACAGGGTATGTATATGCATATTTGCATTTTTATGGATGGTGGGGAAGTTCTATTTTTCCTGCTACTGTTGACTTTGTCCATATCCAACTTACCCTAGTCTTTTCTGGGGACTTGCACGGAACACAAACTAGAAGTCCCTTAAAGGGCATGCTAGGACCTTGTTTGTGCTGTAGAGCTGTTGATACAATGTTACATGCTGTCCTATAGAGCTGTTGATAGAATATTACATGCTGTTGTAATTTACACCTGCAGCCACTGGCCCATTTAAATTAAGTGGCATTATGTTTGCCTCCCTTCTTCCTTTTTAATGTTGAGGCTAAACTCACACATTAAAAATCACTCTGAGACCTTCTGTGACTTGATAGCAGACTAGTGTCTGCTCCTTTAAAAGACTATAAAGGAAGGGGTTGTTTTCTGTTGTGGTTTTTAATTATTAAATCTTGCTCTAATCAACATTTTGTTTAGCAGGAACTGCTAACAATGAAACTGAGAAAAATAAACACAAACATGAACAAATGACCTTTTATTTTATATGGAGACACAAAGGCAATTGTGTGCAGCAACAATCTGACGGGCAGTCCAAATTCTTGGGAGGAAGTAAATTCATGGTAAATGTCATGATGGCCGCTTGAAGAAGTCAAAAGAGGAGAGAGACGAAGCAGGGAATGCTAAAGCTAATAAATAAAACAAGAGTTGCGGCAAGGCTTCAATGCCACACCTTGGGTTTGTCAAGACATTCTCTATGCTATTAAAACCATAATTCTATATAGTTATCAACATTTCTTGAAGAGTGTTCTGCACTCTTTTGGATTAACAGTTGTGTTAAGGAAACTATAATCCTTATGAACGATCTAGACAGCACATTTGATTAGAGGACCTTTGCTGTCTGTTTTGTTCTTTATTGTCTGTCTGGGATATGACATTTGGGAGGCTGTCCTCTTCTAAGGAAATAGGGTTGACATACTTTGGTTGGTCCCAGTTTTTCAGGCATTGCTAATCATAATAGCATCTTCTTTTAGTTTGAAGAAAATGCTTAAAGAAAAAAACTGTCTTCCAAAATTCAACAGAAAAAAACAAGATCAGGGCACTGGCGAATTTTTCCGTGGCATTCCACGCCACTCTGTGGGTTTCACCGTGGACCTGGGTGAACAGTCTATCTTAAAGACATATTTGTCATAGGGACACACCACATAATTTGTTATTAATTAAAAGTTTATTGGTTTTAAATATACATTGGTCGATTTTAAATGTGACTTCATAAAGTTTCGTGTTTTATGATTAAAAAGTACTGAACCAAAAACGTCAGAGAAAATGGAAGCTCAGTGGCATGAGTTCAATTTATTTTCCCGGATAAACAGATTTTTGAAAAAAATATGATGTTTTATCCAAGAACAAAAGTTTCTTAAGTTCAGAACTGAATTGTTTTTGACAAAGCCCAGCAAACTAGGGCTCATAAAATAAAGGCATTATGTGGGCAGCAAGAGAAAAGAGGAGAAAGAAATGGCAGGGGGGATTGACTTTAATCTCAAGTATGACATGGGTTGGCAGGTTTTGTTTTTGTGTTAGACTATTTAAGGTAGGATCATCTCTCTGCGACCCTGCAGATAAACCCTAGTGTTTCAGCTATAAGAAAGTTTCAAGACTTCAGATATACATATAAACCAGTTTAAAAAAACCCTCTTCTTAGAGTATTCTAAAGACTTTTGAAGCATTATATAAATCTTTTAAAATTCCTATTACCCACATTTTTAAGAAATGAATCTATGCTTTAGTAAGGCACTCTTAATTAAGATATAAAACAGCTTTGAAAATAGTCACATTGTACGTGAGGGCTAACCCATCCTGCTGTTTACAGGAGTGGAGTGGGCTGTCTCCTTGAAGCAATCAGTCTTTGTGCACCAGTATAAACAGGCGGGCAGCTCAGCCCATTCTGAATTTACCTAAGTGGCTGGATTTTTTATCAATGAAACTCTCTCATCACCTGGTGAGTGAGTTACACTAACAGAGTTGCCCAAATTTGATGCTGAAATTTAGAAACAATATCTCCATTCTTCTAGAAATACTTTCTTTGAACCCAGAACTGATCTACTGGCTCCTGCCCATAAGGGAATACAGAATGAAAAAGAACCAATGATTCCTGCAGATCTTTCTATTTTACTGATGGGACAGGACTATAAAGGAACGTTACTTTTAAATAACAACCAAACAATCGTCTAAATAGCCGACATTTTAAACTGTGTATCTTCTATGCATGGATGTTACTACTGCTATCAGTTTCCAAGTCTAAATCGAAAGAATCTGAATCCCACCATCCTTATGGCTAATTAAAGCAAACACCAAAGCTTACAACAAAGTAATGTAACCTCTAAGTCTGTAACAGCACAGAGAGACTTCAGTGGAGTTCCCACTCTTTCCTAAAGAATGGAAGAAAATGAAGCAGCCAGAAGGGTCAGACTAAGCCTGAAATACAACCTGACTATGAAATAAAAAAAAGGGCAACAAATGTCCCTTTGCAGCAAGAGGAGCTAAATGCACAGCACTGGGAGTGTATCTGACTGAGGCATCGTTGTGGGCTGGGTCTCTGCTTCCAGTGAGTAAAGAAGGACCTTGGAAAGGCTGCTGTGGGGCGCTCCTCTCCTTCGTCCTTCTGGACTGGCAGCAAATGATCAATCACTTCCCGTAGAACTTTTTGTTGAGAAGGAAGATGAGGAGGTTGACATTTACTTTAGCTCTATCAAATAATTTCATAACTGCAACTCCTTCATATTGCAGCTGCAGTAGGTCCTGTTCAAAAAAAACATTTTGACAGTTAATCATGTCTGCGGGACAAGAAAAGAAAAACACAATGTGGAGAGGGATCCAGGAGGAATGAGGCAGGCCTCGCGTGCCAGCTGCGAAGTGGGGTGAGAGAACAGTTCAGGCTCAGGACATGCACGACTGCCCCGAGAGCCAGAGCAAGCACGCTGGTCAATGGGATCTTCTGGCTGGAGTGAGGACGTTGCGTCGTTGACATAAAACACACCAAACACAGGAAGAAAAAGAAGCACGTTCAGTTATCGCACACATCTAGGCTTTTATATTTCAGGTGTTCCAATGACATTTTCCCATTTCATCTAAGTTATGGGTCACCAGTTTTAATAAATCTGGAAAAGGTGAAGGCATTTAAATCTATGATGAAATATATTAAATCACTGAGAACAAGACAAGGCTAGGAATGTCTCAATAACATCTATTAGATTCTTAATTTCTTTTTATTAAAAAAAATCTATTTAATTTTATTTATTCATTGATTTATTATAATTTGACCAGCGAGAGACATAGAAAGAGAGGGAAAGTGAGAAAGCAGGTCACCAGGCCTGGGACTCAAACCGTGGTCAGCCATGGTGGAAATGTACAACATCTTAACCACCACGCCACCTGCTGGCCTCACAGATTCTTAATTTCACATGAGAACAGTTTTCTAGGCACGAGAAAATAGCGCGAAATGTTTCTCAGGTGCCTGCCCTGTGCTCAGCCTTGTGAAAGCCTGTTACATAACATCTTTTTATGTCCTCAAAAATCCTAGGGGTATGACTATCCCAGCTTTAAAGAAGAGCTACTAAGGTTCTAAGACGGTGAGGGACTTGACTAGCAGAATGGAGTCTGACACGGTTTTCTCCACTACGCTCCACCATCTGGAACAAGTTTAAGAAATCTGAGTGTGGGGCGTGGTAGTTAAGGCAGTTGGACTCCCACATGGCTGACAGTGGTTCAAGTCCCAGACTCTGCCGCTTGAAAATTATACCAGGCAATGTGTGCACATGTGCCCAAAATCCCAGGAGGAAAATGGAGGAGAAGGGATTATGGCATGGCCATCGTCCCTGGGGAGTGATCTCTTACTTTCCCTCTCACTATCTCTCTCTGGGAGCACACATGCCTTAAGGCAAAATCCTTGAAAAGAAAAATATAAAAGCTATCTGAGAGTGGTCTCACCCTAAACTTCATAAGCATGGTGATGAGAAAGCAAGCATCAAATGGCTTGAAGAGACTCCAAAAGTTCAATCAATTCATTGTTTGGATAAATTGTCACAGCTCCACGAGGCCAGGGACCGTGGTGCCTATGCCTGACATGTCACCTCGGACTTGGGGTCACTCCGCATTCAGAGAACATGCACATGAAATAACAAATCACACAGGCAGACTGGCTGGTCTGTAACAATCTGGCGAAATTGAGGGAATTTAAATAACTTTCATCTGGTGAAGTTCCTTATACCTCCGTTAGTTATGTGCATCACAAAATCATTTCCTATTTGTTTAACTAACATGTTTTGAGAGTCTACTGGTTATTGAGAAGGAAACAAAGTGATTAAGAAACACTACATACTACCTGCCCTTGGGAGGACACCCAACTAAGAGGGAGCAATAGGTGCAAAAGCTCAGATGCACAATCGTCGGAAGGCACCTGCACAGTGACAGTGCAGCAGTCTGAAGACGCGCAAGGAACGAGGCAGGACCAGACTGCAGAGTGGCAGAAACGCAAAGCTAAAGGAGTCTGGGCGTTACTCAGGAATCCTGTCAATGCCCTGGTATTTTTCAGGTGTGTAAAAAATTAGAGATGTTTGGGGCCAGCAGTGAGCGTAATGGCTATGTTGCTGGACTCCCACGTAGTCGACCGTGGTTCGAATCCCGGACCCGGTGGCTTAAACTCACGCTGGGCGCATGTGCGTGTGTGCCCAAGATCCCGAGAGGAGAATGGAGGAGAAGGGATTGCGGCGTGGCCATCCCCCCTGGGGGGGTGATTTCTCGCTTTCTATCTCTCTGTCTCTGTCTGTCTGGCGAGCGCACGCGCCCTATAGCAAAAACCTCTCAAAAAAAAAAAAAAAATTAGAGATGTTTCAAATTAAAAATTAGGGATAAGTATGTTACAAAATGAATCACTGCAGGGTTCTTTCTAATTTAAGAAGGGATTCCGTTTACAAAGATGCAATTTACACATGCCTTGTCAGAAATGCAGCTAACTTTTATGTACCTATATCAAATCCAAATGAGGCAGAGGAAGACATTCAAGATACTTAAGTAAACTTATCATTCTTTACTGTCAACACTTGAACATTTTTTAAATGTTTTTTTAAAGATATATTTATTTTTAGGGACCACCAGTTGACATAATGGCTATGTCGACTGGACTCCCATGTGGTCGACCACAGTTTGTGTCCTGGAACGCAGACAGCCTTCCCAAATGGGTCTCCTTTTTATCTCTTTTTTCTCCCTTGAAAAGAACACATCTACCTACTTTGCACAGAGAGCTTCTGGTTCTACCTGGCTCATACCCACCTGATAATGTAACATAAAAGTCTCCATTTGAACTCCCATGAATTTGGCTTTGACTTCAAAGTCTCCAACTTCTTCTGTTGGGCTGATTTCAAAGATAACATTTTTAAACCTGTTGAAACATAACATCATAAGGGTGCAATTTTAATGTTCTCATACAAAAATATTCTGTGAAATGGGGAAAGGAGATGAACCTAGTCCTCAAAGATGAAAGGGGTAGAAAATGCAGGGCCAAAGTACTGCAGATGCAGCAGCCTGGGAGCCACACTCCTGAGTACCACCTGCCCTGAGACCCACAGAGGACAATGGCAACCTCCCCTTGCGGCACTCGCATTCTCCTGAAAGAAGGACCATAGAAGGACACCGCAGGTGGCCAATAAATGGATGATATCAGAGGAATTCCCTCAGTCTTCCATGTGGCCACTGCTGAAACATGATGATAGAAAGCGAAAGTGGAGGAGAAGGGGCTGGAAGGAGACGGAGCTAAATAAAGAATATACAAAAATGGGATTAAAGGATGGGATTATTTTGGTGCAAACAAATCAATCAAAAATATGATTGAGCGGGACCAGCAGTTGGTGTAATGGCTATGTTGCTGGACTCCCATGTAGTCGACCATGGTTCGAGTCCTGGACCCGGTGGCTTAAACTCACGCCAGGTGCATGTGTGTGTGTACCCAAGATCCTGAGAGGAGAAGGGATTGCAGTGTGGCCATCCCTTTGGGCGGGGGTGATTTCTCGCTTTCTGTCTCTCTCTGTCTTTCTGGTGAGCACATACACCCTATAGCAAAAACCTCTCTCTCAAAAAAAAAGGTCAAGCATTTCCATATAAATGTGTTATCATGTGTAATCATGTAAAAGGTAAATTAAAGTGTTCTGTAAGAGAATGGGTAAACTATGGAATAGTATGTAAAATATGGGTAAAATATGGAATAGTATCCTATTTTTAAAAAGAATTATTTATTTAAATTGATTTATTTACTTATTTATATACTTTTAAATTTGACCAGAGAAAGAAAGTGAGAAAGGAAGCCATCAGGTCCAGGACTCGAACTGTGGTCAGCCACATGGGAATATCCCACACCACCCGCTGGCCCCTGGAATAATATCCTATTAAAAAGGATACTTTCAGGACCAGCAGGTGGTGATGTTGTTAAGGTGACAGACTCTAGCATGGCAGACCGTGGTTTCAGTCTCAGACCTGGCGGCTTGAAAATCCCACCAGCTGCATGTGCGTGCATGCCCAAAATTCCGAGAGGAGAATGGACGAAAAGGTGTGGCCATCCCCACAAGGGGTAATTATACACTTTCCTTCTCTCTGTCTCTGTCTCTCACTCTCCGGGGAGTGCATGTGCCCTAACTCAAAATACCTAAAAAATAAATAAGTAAAGGATACTTTTGAAGAATATGAAAAATCCTCACAATATGTTAGGAGAAAAAAGACGGATACATAACTGTAAACAGGATTGTACTGATTTAAGTTTAGAAAAAAAAGGAGTAGATAAAGAGAGTGGCTAAGAGGATGGATAGGCCATCTTTATGTGAACAGGGACACAGAACACACACTAAAATGATTTCAGTGGCTTGCGGGATCACAGGTGCTTTTTACCTTATTTTCAAAGCTCATCGATGAATATATACTTTAGAAAGAGAAAAGGAAAAAGTTTCTTTTTGAAACACAAAAGGAGAAAGCTTGGCAGCACCTTGAGGTCACGAGGCCAAATGAGCAAGGGCTCAATACATGCTCAATGCTGCTGGGTCCGGGAGGGGAGACACAGGTCAGGGCCATGACCCACGTGCAAAGCCCACTGGTGCTTCTCAGAAAGAAAAGGAGGGGGCCAGCCCCATAGCCTAGGGGTAAAGGGATTTGGATTGCACATGGCCAACCGCAGTTCAAATCCTGGCCCTAGCAGCTTGAGAACCATGCTGGGCACATGAGGGTGTGGGCCAACGCCCCAATGAGGGGGTTCTTTCTCCCTCCCTCTGTCTCTTTCTGATGAGTTGACACACCCTCTGGCAATTTAAAAACAGAAAAACAAAAAAGAAAATGAGGGTAAGTTCCTGGTTCTTAGCTGCAAGTAGACTAAAGTAAACTACTCTTATTGTTATTTATTCTTGGTTCAGACAAAAGAAACAGAAAAATAGCTTCTTACTTTGAGGAAGAAAAATTAAGGTGGGACCCACACAAATAGGTGTGAACATGCCCTGAGATCAGTGTTCCATTAATAAGGAAAAGAAATACTCTCTCTATTATGACAGACAAATTCACTGAGTTTGAGGCCTCATTCTGCACATAATATATATGAAAGTATATAAAAAATACAAATGTAGCTATCCTGAAAAGAGAACTAAAGGGAAGAAGATAAAGATGTGATAAGTGCAGGAAAAAAAAATCAACTTATAAAACAAAATTGCAAAGTAAGTACTCACTGATTCACTTGCAGGTCCTCGATTTCCAGAAGGACTCCTTTTTCATGTAGTCTTGCTGCCGTATATTTCAGAGAAATCTTTTTGCTTTTCTTGCCTTTCATTTCCCTAGGCTTTTTGGAGACCCTGTAAAAAATCATAACATGGCACTTGCTGTAACAATTTATCTTTACTGTTGGTAAACTGAGAAAACTTGGTCAGAAAATTCCGAGCTATAAGTATAATTAAGACACCAATTCTAAAATGGCAAACGAATGTTGGTATTAACCTAGCAATGTCTTTTACAAAGAGTGGAAACATCACTCAATTGCTTCTGTCTTTAAATTACATGTGAGGGCATCCCATGAATTAGACAATGTCTTCATCCTTCTACATCTTTCTCAGAACCGAAGTACCTAGCCAGTAAGTGTGAGAGTTTCCTATGCCAGCCTAAAGGAACGGTGCCAATCCCAGGGGTTAAGAGTCCCTAAAAGTACCTCAAGGGACCAGCAGGTGGTGTAGTGGTTAAGGCTCTGGACTCCCACATGGCCGACTGCAGTTCAATTCCTGGACCTGATGGCTCGCTTTATCACTTTCTCCCTGTCTGTCTCTAGTGAACACCTATGCCCTACAGCAAATTTAAATAAAAAGTTAATTAAAAAAAATTTTTTTAAGTACCCCAGATACATAGGGAAAATAAAAAGTAGTTATAAATTAACAATTTTTTTTTTTTGAGAGGTTTTTGCAATCCCTTCTCCTCCATTCTCCTCTTGGGATCTTGGGCAGGCATGCACACGCGCCCGGCGTGAGTTTAAGCCACCGGGTCTGGGACTTGAATCGCGGTCAACTACGTGGGAGTCCAGTGACATAGCCATTATGCCAACTGCTGGTCCCAACAATTTTTTTTTTTTTTTTTGAGAGGTTTTTGCTATAGGGCACATGTACTCGCCAGAAAGACAGAGAGAGACAGAGAGACAGAAAGCGAGAAATCACTTCCCAGGGGGATGGCCATGCCGCAATCCCTTCTCCTCCATTCTCCTCTCAGGATCTTGGGCACACACGTACACGCACCCGGCGTGAATTTAAGCCACCAGGTCCGGGACTTGAACCGCGGTTGACTACATGGGAATCCAGTGACATAGCCATTACACCAACTGCTGGTCTCTAAATCAACAATTTATGAGAGTTTAAACTGGTGCAGTAATTATAAATGAATGGGAGCAAGGAAAAAAGAAAAACATGTTAGGAGTCTATTAGGGTAACCAAAGGAAGAACTGATAAGAAAAGCAAGTGAGGAAAAAATAGATATGAATGAGAACAAAGGATCTGGGACTCCCAAAGAGAGGGATCTCAAGGAAAGAGGGCAGGGGGCCAGCAGGAGGGGTGGCGGTTAGGGTAGTTGGGACTCCCCCATGGCTGACTGTAGTTTGAGTCCAGGACCTGGCAACTTGAAAATCATACCAGGACCGTGTGCATGCATGCCTAAAATCCCAGGAGGAGATGGAATTGCAGCATGGCCATAGCTCCTGGGGGGTGATTCTCACTTTTCTTCTGTCTCTCTCTGGCGAGTACATGCGCCTTATGGCAAAAACCTTAAAAAAGAAAGGAAGGGAAGGGGAAGGAAAAGGGAAGGGAGGAGGAAGGAAAGGGAAGGGAAGGGAAGGGAAGGGAAGGGAAGGGAAGGGAAGGGAAGGGAAGGGAAGGGAAGGACTGGCCCCAGAGTGTGCTGCTTAAGTGCTATGCAAAGGGAAAGGCAGGTGGATCCCACAGGGCCAACTATGGTTCGAATCCTGATCCTGGCAGCAACACACCAGACGCATGTGCATGTGTGTCTAGGATCCTGACAGGATGAAGAGATGGGGGAACAAGACTGCTGTGTGACTGGCCCCACTAGGGGGTACTTTCTCTCTCTCTGGCACATGCACACACCCTCTTGCTTCTAAATACCACTTTCACTAAAAGGAACCAAGGAGGCTTAGAGACATAGTTCACTCCAGACCCGTGGAGGGGAAACTACAATGTGAACCTACAACGTGTGCCAGAAAGTCCTGAAGTGCACCAAGAATGAAGGAGACATGTCAAGAGGACACAAAAGTCAGCTCTGCAAACTGGGTTAGGGGGGGACTGTCTTCCATCCCTTTACATCGGCCCTGCCACACTCTAGGGGGGCTTCGACGGAGGGAGGGCAAAAGGGTGCTGGACTCCCACATGGCCAACCGTGGTTCAAGTCCCAGACCTGGCAGCTTGCTTTCTCACTTTCCTTCTCTTAATCTCTCTTTCTGTTGCTTGTTCACTCCGTCCCTCTCTGGTCCAATTAAAATAAAGTTAAAAATAATTTAAAAAAATAAGTTAGGAAACATTATGAAAATTTGGGTTCTCTGACTCTTCTCTGCTCCTCCTAGGTGCAGGATCAGGGACTCTGAGTTCTTCCTGGGTACCAGCAAGATCGGGCGCTGTTGTCCTGGCACCTGTATGATCAGCATGGCCATTTTACAGAGGGAATGAAAATCCACACAGGGGTGGTGACGAACGAGGGTGCTACTTGTAGGAATCGTTTATTTTTCACTCCTCACTTTTCATTTTAGAACCTCAGAAGGGTTGAGTGAATAGAATACACCTCTCACTTACATTTACCAGTTTTTTATTTAATTGTAAGGTTTTTGCCATAGGGTGCATGCGCTCACCAGAAAGAGAGAAGTGAGAAATCATCCCTTAGGGGGACAGTCACCCCGCAGTCCCCTCTCCATTCTCCTCTCGGGATTTTGGGCGGGCATGTACACATTCACATGTACCCAGCATGATTTTCAAGCTGTTGAGTCCGGGACTTAAACTGTGGTCGGCCATCTGGGAGTTCATTTCTTTAGCTGCTATGCCACCTGCTGGCCCCAGATTCACCAGATTTTTTAACAATGACTCAAACCACAGAAAGCCAAGTGGGAGTCCAGCATCTCGACCACTACACCACCTGCTGGTCCCCTTTTATGAGTTTTTAACTTGTAGGGCCAAGAAGACATTTTGGAACAAGACATACTTAGAAATAAGCATCCCTGAAATCACCCACGCATTATGTACATCACATACTAATAAATGGAAGTAGGCAATTATATATCAATAAATGTTAAGAAGCAAAATGATGCAACGAATAGACCCAGAGTACTTTAGGTGAAAAGTTGCCTCTATTTCTTTTTCCCAGCCTGATTTGTTTCCCTTGACTGATTCTTCTAAAAATACTCACTTGCCCTTGCTGGCTAGGTTATCCAGGCAGGTTTTGATATAGCTTTTGTAGTAATCCACCTGCTCCCCATAAAAAGTGGCCTTTGAGTTCAGAGCTGCGTATGTTTGTTGCAGTTTCACCAGTTCAGCCTTTCTCCTCTGTCGGTATCGCCGCTGATTCCGGATATCCTGAGACATAATTATTGAAATTAGAAAAATAATAATGAGTATATCATGTGCCTCTTAAAGCATCTTTTTTTAAAAAATAATTCTTTTATTTAACTTTATTTTATTTATTTGTTTTATTTTGACCAGAGAGGGACAGAGAGTCAAAGAGAAAGAGAGAGAGGGAAAGTGAGAAAGCAAGCTGCCAGGTCCAGGACTTGAACTATGGTTGGCTATTTGGGAGTCCAGCACCCTTAACCACCATGCCACCTGTTGGCCCCAGCATTATTTTTTAAAAAAGAATTATTTTACTTAAGGGCCAGCAGGTGGCATGGTTTTTAGGGTGCTGGACTCCCACATGGCTGACCATGGTTTGACTCCCAGACAAGGTGGCTTGCTTTCTCTCATCTCTCTGGTCAAATTAAAATAATAATAGTAAATAAAATTAAATCCACCAGGTTTGGAACTTGAACGGCAGTTGGCCATGTGGGTGTCTAGCACCCTAACCACCAGACCACCTGCCAACCTCATAGCACTATTATTTAATACTGCAATGCAGCAACGCTTAGCTCTGCCTGGAACAAAACTACACAGTCCTAACAGGCAACAATCTGCCTTACAAATTAACAACAATCTTAATTACAAATTAAGGAAGAAATTCAGATTCCATCAGTTTTGTTCCCCATTTATATCATTGAGCAATAAGGGAATATGTTATTTTCCAACATCCACATTTTTTTTGGAGAGGTTTTTGCTATAGGGTGCGTACGCTCGCCAGCAAGACAGAGAGAGGCAGACACAGAAAGCGAGAAATCACCCCCTAGGGGCAATGGCCATGCCACAATCCCTTCTCCTCCATTCTCCTCTTAGGATCTTGAGCACGCACGCACACATGCCTGGCATGAGTTTAAGCCACTGGGTCTGGGACTTGAACTGTGGTCGACTATGTGGGAGTCCAGCGACATAGCCATTATGCCAACTGCTGGTCCCAAACATCCACATTTTTAGAATTTACTTGCAAAGCTGATTTAGAACTCTTAAATATGCTGTCAAGTGAAAAACAGAATCATAACCTATCAATTTTCGTGTTCCCAGGTACATGTGGCACTATCTTAGCTCAACCGTAGAGAAGGCCTAAACTCTCAGCCCTTGCAAAAGCCCCTGAACTTTAGATGATTTACACCAATAAGAGATTTGGTGATCCACTTGGTGCGACTTTTTATTTCATAGTACTCATCAAAAAAAGAGCTGAAAGAGGTCTTTAAGGTTAAAGATAAACTTAGACACAGGGAGCTCTGGTTAGGGTCTTTTCCTTATTAAGTTAGCCTGTGGAATAAGCCACCTCAGGATGGGCAAGGTCCTCAGGTTGGAGAGTCAGCAACGGATTCTCAGAGGATTCTCAGTAAGTTGATGCTATGCTGTTATAGTGGGCCTTGAAACAGCTTTAAACAAGGCTGGGCCATCACTGACCCCGGACACAGTACCCTGGCAATGTCGTTGATCAGTTCCTGGTATTTGTTCTTGGGGTCCACAGTCCCAAGCTCTGTAAGTTTCTTTAAGCCCGTCTGGATCTTCTCCTTCTTCTCCTGGAGAGTGAGGTTGTTATCCTCCTTTACGGCTTTCGACTTTTTCATCTTGTCAGGGGTTTTGGCATCACGGATAGCACGTCTCTGCATGGCCCGCTGATGTTCTGCTTCCTGCAGATGAGAAAAAGCAGCTGGTGGCAGGTTCGCCACACTAATCCTAACCCTGAATGTATATAGCCAACCCATACCTGGATTCAAGTTCTTAAACTATACCCTGGAAACAGAAGGGAACAACATTTTTGCCTCCCAACAAATGACAGCTGAGAATCTGCATGAAGCAGAGGCAGAATTCTTCCATCTATGAAATTACATGGCTTCTTGGGGTTTCCTTCTGGGACTCCAGGTGCAATCAGCAGACTGGACTCTACTGTCCACAGAATCTCTTCCCTTTCACCTTCTGGGACATGGAAGCCATTTAATTTTATTCAAAACACAGCTTGATGAATGCTGTAACTACACTATTGCAGCACCCAGTCTCAGTAAACTCTTGCTAGCTCTTTTTTGGCCACCCTTCCAGGCTGAACCAAGCTCATGCCTTCCTCCTGCTTCCAAATATGCTGTGAACACCAGTGTCTTCACATCGACTTTCCAGGTCACCGCCCAGCATCTGTCCCGCGTGACCCTGTCCAATTGAGGATCAACACTCGCTGTTCCGTTCTCTCAGTGCATTCTCCCTTTAACTCCTTGCAGTCTGGCTTCTGCATGTCACTGCTCTCATCACCAATTACCACTTCCCCACCCTCTAGCCCAGGGGCAAGGCTGTCACCCTGCTCATCTCCTCTGCACTTTCTTCTTGCTCTAAGCACGGGTTTGGTACTTCCAAGTAACCTAGGGCCATTTCTCTACCTTTTTAATCTTAATACTTCAATCAATGAGTGCCTCTATACTGACAGATGCCAAATCTTTGTGTCTGAGGCCCCAGTGCCGTATTTTAACTATTTGTGCTGGGAGGCTTACATGTGGCGTGGCTTGTAGTTCAAACTTAAAATTCCTTCCTGCTTGAAACAATTCTCTTTCTTCTAATATCAACCTGACTTTACATCGCACAACGCAGAGAGCATAGCTTTGAAGTCAGACACAACTGGATCCAAGTCTGGTTCTGCCATGACAAGCCCAAGACCTCAGGCAAGTTATTTAACCTCTCAGGGTCTTAGTCTTTTCATCTGCAGCACGGGGATGGAAAGACTCGCCCAGCAGGGAGAGTGTACGGGTGACATGAAAGAGCACAGGTGAACGCACCAAGTAGCAAGCTCTCAGTAAACACTAGTTCTTCCTTCCTGGCTTCAACCTTCCTTCTGCGTTAAACTCATCGCAGTTACTGGGCATCCTCTGTTTCTTGTCACACACGCAGCAATGAATAATTAGTCACAACACCTAAGAGCTGAAAATCACTTTTTTTTTTTTTTTTTTTGGAGAGGTTTTCGCTATAGGGCTTGTGCGCTCGCCAGACAGAGACATAGAGACAGAAAGTGAGAAATCACCCCCCGGGGGGATGGTCTCGCCACAATCCCTTCTCCTCCATTCTCCTCTCGGGATCTTGGGCACGCACGCACACGCGCCCGGCGTGAGTTTTAAGCCACCGGGTCCGGGACGCGAACCGCAGTCGACTACGTGGGAGTCCAGCGACATAGCCATTACACTAACTGCTGGTTCCCAAGAGCTGAAAATCACTTTAAGGAGTGATTTTCAAATAGTCCTGTGTAGCCTTCAGGGTCTTCCAGAAGTACCAGAGTCCCAGAGGGCTGGGTTCCAGGTGCTCCACTCCTGGAGCTCCCAGAGCAGCAGTTTACCTGCTCGATATACTGGGCTTTTCAGTAAGCTGTCATCTAACGAAAGGATTCTCACGCTTATTAATTTCAATATGAATGACTTGACCTATGTTTCTCATTCTACAACTGAAAAGCAAGGGTCTTAGATGTGAAGTTTCTCAACCAATCCTCCTTCCCACCATCACATCCTTCCCTGTCTCCCCCATGTCCCGGGACAACTATGTGACTCAACTACCATCTGCTCAGACAGCACTGCCAAATGGATCAATACCACATGGTCCTAAAGCTCATGAAGGTTCTCCACTGCTCATCTCCACAGTGCCAAGCTCCTACCTAGCATCCGAGTGTTCCATGATGAGGTCTCGTGTGTCTGTTTCTCACCTCTCGCCTTCACCCGCTTCTTCACTCTATATGTGCGGTTCCTCACGCTCGCATCACACTCTTTTCCCCTCTGTACCTTGGCTCACATGGGCACTCCCGACTAGAAGCACACCCAGACCTTCCTGTCTTAAATGCACACCCAAACTCTGTCCATCCTTCCTAAGTGTGGCTCAAGTTCTGCTTCTCTTTTTTTTTTCTTTTTTTGGAGAGTTTTTTTTTTTTTTTTTTTTTTTTTTTGCTATAGGGCGCGTGCGCTCGCCAGAGAGACAGAGAGATAGAAAGCAGGAAATCACCCCCCAGGGGGGATGGCCACGCCGCAATCCCTTCTCCTCCATTCTCCTCTCGGGATCTTGGGCATGCACGCACACACGCCCGGCGTGAGTTTAAGCCACCGGGTCCGGGACTCGAACCGCGGTCGACTACGTGGGAGTCCAGCGACATAGCCATTACGCTAACTGCTGGTCCCAAGTTCTGCTTCTTTTATGAGGCCTTCCTGACGCACCACTCCTCACCGGCCTCTTTTCTGAACTTCAGTCATTTTTTATAGTCAGTACCACCATTAATTTCTAATGGTTTTATTATTGTCTCAAGTATGTATGTCACAGATCATGAGTTCACCAGTCACAATCTGTACTTTTCTTCTATCAGGGTAGTTAGCAGAATTCCGATTTTATAATATTCGATAAATTATTGGATGGATTTGTTCATTTTATCCCAGGTTCATTTCACACACACTCACACTCCGTATGTAAGTGCCAGAGAGCCTCATGCCCCAAGAACGTCTCCATCAGGATTTAGGGAACGATGACTTTTTCAGATGAGCCCTACCCATGACCACCCTTCAGAGATACACCCACGCTCACTCCCAGCTACCCCCGTCACCATCTCCCTCAACCCTGGCGTGCATTTACCACAGGAGAGCTTATGCACCTTCTGAAAGCGTATGTTAACACCCTGAATCGCACCTGTTCACTGGTGGCTGGTGTTTCCAGTATTTCAGTCAAGGTCTCTCCTGGCTGGAACCGGATGACATCCACAATTAAACGTTTTGTACTGAAATGAGACGGGGCAAGCGTTTCAGTATGATGAGGTCCCACTTCTCCTGAGCAGCAGCTGCCCCAACACAATCTCACAGAGATTCCAACGGGAGCCGCTCACACGAGGTGCTCAGGGCCTAGGCTTACGTATGCGACTATCACAGAACAGGTACCAGGAATGGGATTTCCAAGACTGCAATTGCATTTTAGCATAGTGATAAAATAAGCTAAGTCGATCCCATCTCAGTACATGTGAAGCGTCCAGAGTTCGGACGAGCATGGAAGGCCAGGAGGATCGCTTCAGGTCTGACCCACGGGCTTGCTCGCTGAGCTCAAGCCACTGAGCTCTTTGGATTATGTTCACTTCATTCTTCCTGTCAGTACTCACTTCAGTAAGATGGTCCGAGCATCCATTTCTGCATTCTCGTCCCCGGGCACATCAAACTTGTTGGTCAGCGTGAGAGATACTTCCGTCTTAGCCAACGCTTCCTTATTCGGGTCATTTACATTGCCGGCACCTTCCCCTAAGGTTTTGGGAGGACAGAAAGAATCAGTGTAATAAACAGTGGAGATGTTAGGGGGAAATTAGACAAATCTAAGATACTTGGGGTGGCCCCTTAGCCTAGCAGTTAAGGGAACTGGATCCATGAGGTTTGAATCCCAGTCCCAGGGGGACTGAAAAAATGGAGAAGAGGCTGCAGCGTAACTATGCCCCATTCTCCCGTGTCTCTGTCTTGCCCTGGTAAGCACATGTGCTGTCTGGCAAAATTAAAGGAAAAAAAACTAAGATACTTGAATAAGCCAACACATACAGTATTTCAAAGACACCCTTTACTGAGAAATAAAAGAAAATTAATGCTAAAAGATAAAGGCAAAGGTTGCAAAATGAAGTAATTTTACAAATGTCTGACAAATCATTTCAACACTCTAATATTCCAATTCTCTCTCAAAATACTCTACTTCTTTTACAGTACCTATAATTTCTAATTATATAATTATCTGTGTATCTCTGTTTAAAATTATCTCTTTTGGGGCCAGCAGAGGGGACATGCTTGAGATGCCAGACTCCATGTGGCCAACTGTAGTTCAAGTCCTGGACCCAGTGGCTTGAAACCCACGCCAGGTGCATGTGCGTGTGTGCTCAAAATCCCCAAGAGGAGTAGAGGAGAAGGAACTGCAGTGTGGGTATCCTCCCCGAGGGTGATGTTTCTCTTTTTGTCTCTCTGGTCTCTGTCTCTTCAGCGAGTGCACATGCTTTAAAAAATAAAAACCTGGGACCAGCAGTTGGCGTAATGGCTATGTTGCTGGACTTCCATGTAGCTGACCGTGGTTCACGTCCCTGACCCGTTGGCTTAAAACTCACGCCAGGCGCGTGTGCATGCGTGCCCAAGATCCCGAGAGGAAATGGAGGAGAAGGGATTGTGGCGTGGCCATCCCCCCTGGGGGGTGATTTCTTGCCTCTGTCTCTCTCTCTCTCTCTGTGTCTGGCGAGCGCACACGCCCTATAGCAATAACCTCTAAAATACATAAATAAATAAATAAAATAAAATAAAAACCTAAGAAGATCTCTTCCATTAGACTTCGGCTCCTCACAGACAGCGATCACATCTGCTATGTTCCTTAATGTATATGTGGAGTTTGGCACCATGGAAAAACAGGGGAGGTGGCAATTACAATGCTTTTCCATCATGGTCTCTCTTTCTGGGCAGTTAAGTCAGAACTTTACCTATCAGGGACTCGATGGTGGGCACCTCGCCAAGGTCATCCAGCAGCTCATGGATCGGATCGTTGTGCTCTGGAGCAATGGCGTCCTGGTGATCTAACAGGAGCTGCACCAAACACCCAGTGATCAATTCCATGGATGCACTAAACCCTCACACCCCATTCCTGCCCATATTGCCTTGCAGCGATCTGTACAAAAGAGGTTAGACAATGGAGCTCCCACGTTCAAAGAACTCGGCAAACGAACCCAAATAAACAATGTAAAAACTGCACGGGGCTCTATCAAATGACATGTTATGATGTACGGAGAGGAAATACTAGCACTCTTAACCTCATGACCACAGGAATTCAAATGTGTCCGTGTAAGAACAGTAAAACCACAGACTTCAATATCCAAAGTCATTCAATGCACCATACCACCAGTTCAAAGGTTCCCATTTAGGTTTTACTTAAGGTATCCAGTATGCAACATCTTTTTTAAAATAATTATTTTATTTAACTTTATTTATCAATTTGACCAGAGAGGGACAGAGTGAGAGAGAGAGAGAAAGCAAGCTACCAGGTTCGGTACTCGAACCATGGTCTGCCATGTGGTAGTTCAGTGCCTTTAACTACCACAACACCTGCCAGCCCCATACACAACATCTTTAATTCAAAGAAAAGTATCCCAGGTCAGTGATATCATCTTAGGGGCACCCGACAAAACCTTGAAGATGCTATTATTTCAGGTGATATCCTTGAGAGTGAGTACCTGAAATTTCATTCCTATTTTATGTATGTCCTCATTTCTTGTACAGATCCCCAAAGGGGAAGAAAAGGAATTACTTTTAAAAACCTAAAGGGACCACCCAAGGGGGAAAAAAACACTCCAAGGTAACAAAGAGGGAGAGGTAGATGTTCTAGGTCACGTCAGAAAAATAACACAGAAGGGTGAGATAATAAGAACAAACTGAAAAACACTCTAAAGTCACTAGGTAAGTGCTCACAATGTAGATTTTGTGGCCGTGCCCTGGGGATTCTGACTCAGTGGGCTTCAGGGGTCCAGGAGACTTCCTTTTTAACTGTCAGCCTAGGTGATTCTACTGCAGGTGGCCCGAGAATACCCTGTATCGACAGAACCTGAGCAGTAGACAATGGCAAGGGAAATAAGCGAAGAACAGAGGCCACGAGGAGATGTGTTGTCAGGAAGATCACAGGAAGAGGACTGGCTTGGCTGCCATAGGTGCTAAGCAGCAGCCGGGGGAGGTAATTACGGGTAGAGCAAAGAAATTAAGTAATTAAAGAAAAATACTTACAGTGTGGGTGTTGATGATTTCGCCAATGGAAATGTAGATAACTGGTTTGGTGAGGGTCACTAAATCAGAGTACTCATCCACATTAAACTTATCCTGAAGCTCTGGGACATCACACGCAGTTTGAAAAAACCGTCTGAAAAAGAGCAAAGGCGACAGTCCCCACTTAAGTGACATACACGTGCAGAGTTGGCGAGAGGGCAGTCCACGAACTTCTCAAGCAAGGAGTTCAAATGGAAATCAGTGCAGACGGTTAATTCTTTTTTTTTTTTTGGAGAGGTTTTTGCTATAGGGCGCGTGCGCTCGCCAGACAGACAGAGAGAGACAGAGAGATAGAAAGCAGGAAATCACCCCCCAGGGGGGATGGCCACGCCGCAATCCCTTCTCTTCCATTCTCCTCTCGGGATCTTGGGCACGCACGCACACGCGCCCGGCGTGAGTTTAAGCCGCCGGGTCCGGGACTCGAACCGCAGTCGACTACGTGGGAGTCCAGTGACATAGCCATTACGCTAACTGCTGGTCCCATGCAGACGGTTAATTCTAAAGGAGCTGCTGTGTTGGCTGCACTTGGCGGCTTTGGGATATTGGTTCTAATAACTTCTCTTTCCAACTACTTTTGGTTTTATCCATAAGAACAACTCAACTATAATTTAAAATAGTTCTTAGACACCTGAGCCACCAGCAGAACCAATTTTATCTTGAAGACAGTGCTTGGAGATACTGATTTCAAAACTAAATGTTCCGGAGCCAGTGGGTGGTGTGGTGGTTAAGGCGTTGGATTCCCACATGGCTGACCACGGTTCGGATCCTAGATCTGGAGACTTGCTTTCTTTCTTTGTGTCTCTCTGCCCTCCTTTCATCTCTCTCTGGTGAGTACATGTGCCCTGTAGCAAATTTTAAAATGAAAATAATAATAAATTAAATTAAATGGATAATTCTTAAAGAGAAAAACTAAATATTAATTATAAATATTGAAATTTGTAACCTACAGCACAGAAGTTAAGCACAGTACATTAACAGGTGGCTCCCACACAGCAGAGCCCACCGTAACTCCTGTCCCAAGAGGTTTGAGGAACACAAAGGGCACACACGTGTGTACCAAAAATCCTGATGAGGGGACCAGCAGATGGCATAACGGTTACATCATTGGACTCCCACATGGCTGAGTGCGGTTTGAGTCTGACCCAGAGGCTTGAAACTCATGCAGGGTATGTATTCCCAAAATCCCAAGAGGAGGGACTGTGGTTTGGCCATCCCCCATGATTTCTTGCTTTCTGTTTCTCTGGCAAATGCACACACCCTATAGGAAAAATTTCTTTACCAAAAAGAAAAAAAAAAATCCTGATGGGTAGGAGGGGTGGTGAAAAAGGAATGTAGTATGACCCATTGGGGAGGGCATACTTTTTCTCTCTCTCTGGTGAGCCTATGCAACCTCTGGCAATTAAAAAAAAAAAAAAAAAGGCAATCTCTAATTTTTCTGATTACAAAATAATACATGCCTACTGCACACTCACTGTTTTATATTAGGTACTGTCTATTTCACATGAAAATCATCTTCAAAACGAATGCATCATCTTCTTGAGTCCCGAGCATGTCCAACACGCACTTCATACGATGGCAGACGGTGAGAAGCTACGGGCAGTATTTAAACTTGTCCTCCTCCTCAGAGATAAAAACAGGCCCACAGAATATCTCAAGGACCTTGCTCCTTTCCCCTCACCTGAATTTCTGGTAGGACTGGGAAAGATACTCATTAATGATGCTTAAGTGAGCATTATCTCCCAGAAACATCTTATTGGAAGCGGCATGCTGGAGCATCTTTGCAATGGAGCCCAGATTTCGGCGCTGGTCTGTGGTCAGCTGGCCTCCGGCGGACAGGTCGATGATGTCAAAGGCGTCGGGAGCCACAATGGCTGGATTCATGTATCGGTAGTAAAGCAAGTTGCCAATAATCTGGGAGACAGGAAACGGAAAGATAGGTATGGAAAACCACAACACTCAACAGGCCACAGATGACTTTGCAAGCAAGAAAACCAGAAATGCACTCCTGTGTGAGAAAAAAATAAATACAAAACACACACATGCATCCGTGCATGCACACGCACTTTCTCTCAGGGTCTGGCACTAAAAGGATCAAACGTCCCTGCAAAATGAGAACAGAAATGAAAAGCACTACCAGTAAGTAATGAAAGGGCAGCGTCAGAAGGTAAAAATGACAGACTTGAAGTCTGGTCTATTGCACTCTGGGGCGGCTCTTGGTCACATATCATGGTAGCAAATAAGGCTGCTGTCACTCGCATGCACATTTTACTTTCATTTTAAGACGCTAACACTCATAGCTAAAGTAGGTCCTTAAATACGACCTAATCAGCATAGTATAATCGTCCCACCCCCATCATCTTCATGCTATCGACTTCCAAGACCAACTTCATGCCTCTGAAATTACATTCATTCCACACACATCTCTTTTACAGGATTCAAGGACAGTCACAGCATTTCCCCTAGGGTTTCATTCAGAAAAAAATAAAATTAATTCACCTGCATAGAAAGTCTAGAATCGAGGCCTCAATGTAGGAAAGCACAGAACTAGGAGAGAGAAGAAAAAAAGCGCTCAGATTAAAAAAAAAGAAGAAGAAGAAAGGAGCATAGTTAAGAAAGAGTCACCAGCAACAGCCTTAGCAGAAATAATGGTGATTGCTACCATCCACCTGGCCACCAGCAGAGGGAGCAACTGCTCAGCGAAAAGACAGGACTCAAGAAATTTAACACAAGATAGGAAAACTGCAACTTTCTCAACTTGTTTGATGTTTCAGATGGCATAAGATACAGCGCCATTCAGACCGTATAGGAACTGTTTCCTACTAAGAGAGGTATCATTTACTATTTAAAATTGCTTTCAAAAGCTCACGATCAATGGCAAGCTACGGCCAGAATGTACACTAATGGTCTAATGGCCTTGTTTTGTAGTTTTTCCTCGAAGGGCTATTGGAAGGAGAGGAACCTGCCAGCTTTCAGACTCTTACCTTCAGTAGCTCATCCTCACCAGCATCAGGGAACTTCTCATGCAAAGAGTCCTTCAGCACTTTGGCAATGAAGCGCATCCCGTAACTGTGGGAAGGATAAAACTAGTGAGAATGGACAAGGAGCAGGAGGCACCAACGCCGGGCTCTCTCAGGGGTCACGACAGCTGAGGGCACTCACGGGATTTTGTCCACGGAGCTGATGATGGCCGACAGGAACTTGTCTGTCACAGCCCGCATGTTCCTGATGGAGTTGTCTAGCCGTGTCTTGACTTCTTCATGAGCCAGAGCTTGCTCAGGGGTCACATCATAGGGCAGTTTGCTGGGCAAGCAGAAAACAGTCCCAGCTATGTTAGACCAACGGCCAGGAACGGCCTGAGGCAGGAACTGTATCTTTCGCAAGCGTAAAGAGCCAGAGAGATTAGGCAACTTAAGCTCATGCTTACAGAACTGGTTGAGTGGTCAGACTAGAATGTGGCAGTTACACTATGGCCCTGGCACAGTAACCCTCAGCAATACGTTAGTCTAACCCTGGCCATTGCAGGGCAGCTCAGCAGTCACCCCACACCATTTTCTCTTTCCCATAATGAAACACATTGATCTCAATCAGTATGAGTGTTCCCATTCAAATGCATCTCCAGCTACGCCTGAGGTCTCTCTCCATCTTAGAGTGTTCACACACGAACGTCCGCACCAAGTGCTTGGCAAGGCTGGCCCCATCTCACCCCACGGGCCTCAGTTAAATGCCATTTCACCGCCTTAGACGGGCTTTCCTCATTAGCTCCCTCTCATATTTTCCACTACAGCACCCTACATAAAACTTCCCTCCATTTGTAATTATACTTTTATTTGTATGTATGTGGTGGTTGTCTCTCTTACCCAATAAACTGTAAAGAGAGGGCAGGGAGCAAATGTTTCACTCATTATTATACGTTTTATTCATAAATGCATTCTTATATCTAACAGAATGCCTGGAACATAATAAAATAAACGAATGATCTCATTATAAGGTCAACAATTTAAAGAATAGTTTTCTAAGGAAAATCATTGGAATTCTTCGTATATCATTAACTGCATTTTAAAAAAGAGAAAATAAGAGAAACATGAAAGGAAAGTGTTATGGTTATTATACCTTGCTTCTCCTGTCTGTGATTCCATCTGATTAACCCAAGATTTGTATATATCCACTGGGTCAGTTTTGATATTGAGAGATTTGTCGTCCATGATCTCCTTCACAACTGGGGCCAAGATCTGTCTCAGGGCATTCTGGCCTCGGGCACCCCGGTTGAAACTTACAACCATCTTAATAACTGTAGGATTTCCTGTCACAATCTCTTGAATCTGATCTACCTTTGACCTACAAAACATTGGACACAAATTCAATTTAAACTAATCACAAATGCCACCAACTAACAGAGCCTTCCTACTTAAAGGTCCCATCTCCTGGTAGCACAGGGACAGTCCCCAGCACTCCCAGGACCTATTATGGTTGCACATGCAGTCGTGGCAGTGTGACAAGGGCCCCTACCAGGTGAGAACTTGGCATCTTTGTGTTCTCATCAGTTTTTTTCCCTTAATTTCATCTTAATATAGAATGTTCCTGGGCAAGCCTGTGGCCCAGTAGCTAAGGCAGTTGAATCCCACATGGCCAACAACGTGGTTTGAGTCCTGGACACGGTGGCTTGAGAGATGTGCCAGGTGTATGTGAGCCCGGGATCCCAAAAAAAGGAAGAAATGGAGGAGGGAATGCAGTGTGATTATGCCTCATGGGGGATGCTTGCTCATTCTCTGTCACTCCTCCCCAGGAGTACACATGCCCTCTAGCAAATTAAAAAGATATATATTAGGTCACCAGGAAAGTCATCATGTATTTTCCTATGCAAAAATAGCTCATGACTTTCCCAACAATCTGTGTGTGTGTGTGTGTGTGTGTGTGTGTATTTTCCTAAAATTAATTTAACAAATCTCTTATTCTACCCCTTCACCAGAAGCAGAATACTTTGGCCCAGCCCAGAGTGTAGTAGCTGAGGTGTCCTGGACCTGGAGGCTTGAAAAGACACTCAGAGTGCATGTGCTCGTGTGCCCAAAATCTCAAAAGGAGAAATGGAAGAGAGGAGATAGCAGCATGGCTATCTCCTATGGGCGGCGATTTCTCACTTTCTCTCTCCAGTAAGCACAAGCGCCTTCTAGTAAAAAAATTTTTTTTTTTTTTGAGAGGTTTTTGCTATAGGGTGCGTGCGCTCGCCAGACAGACAGAGACAGAGAGATAGAAAGCGAGAAATCACCCCCCAGGGGGATGGCCACGCCACAATCCCTTCTCCTCCATTCTCCTCTCAGGATCTTGGGCACGCACGCACATGCGCCCGGCGTGAGTTTAAGCCACCGGGACCGGGACTCGAACTGAGACGACTAAGTGGGAGTCCAGTGACATAGCCATCATGCTAACTGCCAGTCCCTAGTAAATTTTTTTAAAAAGTCGATGTTTCTTTAGAATATTTCTCAAAAATTAACTGGGATCAAGGAAGAGTACTGGCAAGCCTGAATCTCAAACCCTGAGCCTCTATCACAGTGGGAAGGGCCCCATGCTCCGCAGAAATCTGTCCGTACTTGATTTCCTCCTGGAGCGCCGTCTTGAAGAGCCGTAGCAGCAGGTACTCCTCTCGCTGGTTGGACGCATAGTTGTAGAGTGTGAAGATTACAGAGTCCATGAACTTGGTGGACTTATTCTGGGGCATCTGGAAAATCAGCTTGGCTAGATAGGTGGGATTGGTCTACAATAAAACCAAAGGTCAGTAATGTCTAGAAAATATAAAGGCTGGCAAACAAAAAGAATTTTTTTTAAGTTTTTTAAATTTGAAGGATTAGCACATTCATAAGTCAATAAAAATAAGACAGCCCTTCTCACACCCTCACTGAAAACCAGAAACGCTTCCAGAGAGATCCATGAGTAAGTTTTCTTATGGAAAAGTAAGTTACTTAAATTTTACAACACCAACTCCAGGAGTCACTTACCTGCAATAAATAAAACAGGTGTTGATAAGCTTCCAGTTTTTCCCGCTTCTCCTTGCTCAAAGCTTTGAGGCCTCCCTTCTGCTTGTTTATCATCATCATGTCAGACAACTGTTCCTTATTCTTTTTTGTAAGCTTTTTACTATGGGAAACCACATCCTAAAAATGAAACCCAATACACAAATCAAAAAGTGTTCCAAGAAGGAATGGGCACTGCAGAAAGGTCTTCCTGGACCTGCCATCCATCCTCCCGTCGGTCTACTACAGCGCAGATCATTTCAGAATTGCTGCACTGCATCTCACTGTCAGTACACCAATTGAATCCATTCTAGTTCCACCTTCCTAGGAAGAACCTGAGCCATAAAAATGTTCAGGACAGAGACCAGCAGATGGTGTAACGGTTATGGCACTAGGCTTCCATATAGTCAACCGCGGTTCAAGTCCTGGACCTGGCACTTAAATGCTATCTGGGCACATGTGTGTGCGTACCCAAAATCCTGACGGGAGAATGGAGGAGAAGGAATTGCAGTGTGGCCATCTCCCCTGGAGGGTGATTCCTTGCTTTCTGTCTCTCTGGGGAGCACACACACACACACTACAGCAAAAATTTCTCAGGGGAAAAAAAAAGTTCATGATACAGGAAATCAAATTCTAGAAATCTATTTTTAAAACAAGTCTTGGGGGACCAGCAGTTAGTGTAATGGCTATGTTACTGGACCCCCATGTAGTCAACTGTGGTTCAAGTCCCGGACCTGGTGGTGTAAACTCACACCGGGCGCACGTGCATGCGTGCCCAAGATCCTGAGAGGAGAATGGAGGAGAAGAAATTGCAGCGTGGCCATCCTCCCGGGGGGGTGATTTCTCGCTTTCTATCTCTCTGTCTCTCTCTTTCTGGCGAGTGCACGCACCCTATGGCAAAAACCTGTCCGTGTCCCTCCCCCGCAAAAAAAAACCAAGTCTTGGGACCAGCAGTCGGTGTAATGGCTATGCCACTGCACTCCCATGTAGTGGACTGTGGTTCGAGCCCCAGACTTGGTGGCTTAAACTCATGCCAGGCGTGTGTGAATGTGCGCATGCGTGCCCAAGATCCCGAGAGGAAAATGGAGGAGAAGGAACTGTGGTGTGTCCATCCCCCAGGAGGCGATTTCTCACATTCTGTCTCTCTATCTCTGTCTTTCTGGCAAAGGCACACGCCCTATAGTAAAAAATCTCTTTTTTGAAAAAAGTCTTAAATACAACAAAAGCTAAATAAACATTGAGATGTTAGCTACGATACTATTTTTAAGCTTGGAAAACAACCTATAATAAATATCAAAATTATTATAATTTTTATTATAATTATAATTATTAAATTTTTATTTATTTATTTATTTTTAAAGTTTGCCATAGAGTGCAAGTGCATGTCAGATGACGACAGAGGAAAAGAGAGGAAAAGTGAGAAATCACCCCCCGAGGGGGGAAGGCCACACTGCAATACCTTTTCTCCTCTTGAGATTTTGGGCATGCACACACGCATCCAGTGTGATTTTTCAAGCTGATAGTTCCAAATCTCAAACCACACAGCCGGCATGTAGGAAATTCAGTTGCCTTACCCTCCATACTACCTACTGCCCGTTTTTTTTGTTTGTTCTTTTGGAGAGGTTTTCGCTATAGGGCGCGTGTGCTCGCCAGACAGGCAGAGAGAGACATAGAGACAGAAAGCGAGAAATCACCCCCCGGGGGGATGGCCACGCCGCCGTCCCTTCTCCTCCATTCTCCTCTCAGGAATCTTGGGCACGCACGCACACGTGCCCGGCGTGAGTTTTAAGCCACCGGGTCCGGGACGCGAACCGCAGTCGACTTCGTGGGAATCCAGTGACATAGCCATTATGCTAACTGCTGGTTCCCCCGTTTTATTTTTTTATATAACTGTAAAAACATTTACTGCATTAACGGAGAAAAAAGTCAGCCTCCACCCTCCCCAGAGTCCAAAAGCGGGAGGCAGGGGTTTCAGAGTAGATGAAGCGTTCTGAGGCCACGCTGGCGCTGGGATATACCTGCAGTGTGATTTTATTTTTCACCAGCAGTCCGATTTTGATATCCATGAGGTTGAGGTCATTCTCTAGCTGCTGGTTAGAACGAATGAGGGTGATAACCTCTTCCCGCAGCTTCATCAGATCAAGCTCCTCCTGAAAATCCTGGTCGCTTTGATCCAGCAGGTGGACGAATTTCCGGACCACGATCATAGGAGGGTCCTCGGCATTGACTGACAGAAAGAAAGTATGCATCAGACAAAGAACAGGATTACCAGACAAGGTTCTAAGTCCTGAGGAATTTCAGCATTACCCTCAAAGAGGAGCTCTAGTCACATACAGGGTGTATGTTTATTTGCATGATGTGCTAAGACAACCATTCAAGTGCCACCTTTTCAGTCATGCTCTCGCAACATGATGACAAAAGGCTAATGCGGCAAGCAACAAGATATCAGGCCACATGCTAGCAACGGGACTTGAATCACAAGTAGCGCCCTACCCCCCCAAGCCTCGTCTTCAGGACAAGAAAAGAGATCCACGGAGAACACCCAGAACCTGCAGGCTCTCAACCACTGCCTCAATCCTTCACTGCGGAGTTACTCACTGAGAGTCTTGTAGTCATCACGAGCTTTGTTTGCCCGAATGAAAGCCTGGATTTTGATAATGTCATTTATCTGAGGAATCAAGAAGAAAAAATTATTTTGTTCATCTGCCCATGAAAAATATAGCAAAATTGATTCTACCAGACATTATTGCTGGAGGGTACTTACATGGTCTCGGAAATATTGCAGGCGGTCTCTGTAGCGCTTCCTGGCCTGATGCATCCTTGCCAGGGACTGAATCTGTGGAACAGGGATCCTGGAGGTTAGAAGAGTCCTTTGCCACAGCGCCTGCTCACACCATCCCGCGAGAAATCCCCCTTGGGTCACGTACCTTGACGACTTCGTCTTTATGGGAGCGCAGGTACGCCAAACGATCTTGATACGCCTTCTTCTGCTTGTACCCTCTCCACTGCGACTGAAACCATCAAACATCACACGTGACACGTTACTTCCCAGAGATCAACGGAATTAAAAAAAAAATCTCATCTTGATATACTATCCAAGCGCAACTTCATGATGAAGCTTTTAGAAAGGATCGTTTCAAATAGGACGAGGAATGAGGACAGGGGCTGTACCTCTCCCAGGAGAAGCCCTGGCTAAATTCTCCATCCCTGATGCTCGCACAGAACTTCATCCGCTAAAGCGCAGCCAGGTTCCCTCACTGGCTCCTTGTAACACTTCAGGTGACGAAGACATGATAAAGACCAGTATTCCCATTTTCCAGATGAGGAAACAAATGGAGATTCACCACTGTGGCCAACAGCGGAGCCACAATTCCTAACTCAGAATTCTTTCCGTGGCACTGAGCTACCCTCCCGTTGGAGCAAAACCACAGCTGTTTCCCTCAGGGTTCAAACCTTAGATGAAGCCACAGTCTTAGAAGACAAGAAGACGCGGTGCCAAGGACTGCCCCTGTGCCACCGTGAAACACCACTCATTAAGTACAGCATGGCAATAAAGAGAAGGTGCTTGTCGAAAGAAGGATGAAACTAAGAGGTCAGAAGTCAGAAAACACACTCCAACACTCAGTTGTCGGCGTGGCTGCTGACTGCCCCTGCTGCAGCCACCTACTTCCTGCTAGACGACAGGCTCTGGAATACCTGGATGCAGGTGATGGCGGGGATTTGTTTCTTCAGGAAATTCATCCTGGAGCGAAACTCCTGTCGAACTAAGTATCCACGGCAGCGAGCCTGCAGCCTGGTGATCAGGCCCTCGTTGGCCAGCCACAGCTGTTCTCGGTTGTAGGCAGCAGTCACCCCCGAGATGGAACTCTGAAATGCATCAGGTTAGCTTTGGAGACATGGGCAGGCGAGAATGAACGTAAACTTTAACACGGCATCACCCGCAGCACACAAACGAACCCTCGCTGCTTTCTAAGTCTACGCTAGAGCTCTAGCTAAGCAATGGGAATGAAGACCTCAGGTAGGTTTTCAGCTTTTTCTCAGATCAAAAACTAAGAACGTAATTTTCTTTTACCTCACATGCGGTCTCACACACCACCCATCTATCCAACACTGACAGGCCAAGCACTGAGCTAGCGGCTCTGATGTCACCGTTGACAAGAAAACAGTGACGGGTACCACCAAAGGCTGCGGACCAAGTTCTAGGGGCTCACAGAATGCCACTGTGTGGGACATGTCAGGGACATGTCAGGAGGAGTGGCCAGAGGTGAGGCCTGAAAAGTCTCTTCCCTGGCAGAGTGTGGATGATCCCGAAAAGCAGTTTGCCAGGTCTGGACTGTTACTACAGATATTGGAGAGCCAGCAAACTTTCGAGCAGAAGAATAAAACCACCATGTATTTGCAGAAATATGGCACTGTTTGCAGAGTAGCTGATAGATTAGAGTGACTCAGACCTGAAGTGAGCAGGTGAATTAGAATGCTACCATCACAATCCAGAGGACCTGCTTTGAGAAGGCCACCAGCAGTGAGAAAGCTTAGCAAGAACACCTGTTGCCCACCTGGTATCTACATGGTAAACACTATGTCCTCTTTCCTTGGAATGAGTCTTGGTTTTTATTTATTCTCAAGAGGTTTTTGCCTAGGGCACATGCACTCGCCAGGGGGGGAGAGAGAGAGAGAGAGAGAGAGAGAGACAGACAGACAGACAGACAGACACAGTAAGAGGGAAAGTGAGAAATCACCCCCCAGGGGGTACAGCCATATCACAATCCCTTCTTCTTCATTCTCCTCCTGGGATCTTGGATAAGCACACATATACGTCTGGTGTGATTTTCAAGCCATCGGGTCCAGGACTCGAACCATGGTGAGCCATGTGGGAGTTCAATGATGTAACCACTATGATATCTGCTGGCCCCTCAGTCTTGACTTTTTTTTCCCCTGGGCAACCACTATGCACTTAAAAAAGATGACTGGGCTGGAATAGCTCATGCACTAAGCTAAGTCCTTTGGTTGGACCTTCGGGAAAACTTTAATGACAAGTCAGGCAGCTGGCAGCCTGCCTTGTTTATCTGTCTTCTGCTCTTCCTACTTCCTGCCTGGACTAACTTGATGGTCCAAAGTCCAAGCTGTCATTGTGGATGACAAGGTGACCTAGAGAATAGAAGAATAGAAGTCGCATGCTAACTAGGGGTGTGCTCTCTCATTTTCCCTCTCTTCTCTGTCTCTGGTGAGTGCATGCATGCCTTACAACAAAAAACCTAAATAAATAAAAGATGAAAGGGGCCACGGGGCTGGCAGGTGGCGTGGAGTTAAGGGCACTGGACTCTCCCATGGCCAACCGTGGTTCGAATGCCAGACTTGAAATAAACAAACAAATAAATAAATAAAGTTAAATAAAATAATTCTTAAAAAAAAAGATGAGAGGGGCCAGCAGGTGGTGCAATGGTGGAGGTGCTGGAATCCCACACGGCTGACTGCAGTTCGAGTCCTGGACCTGGCAGCTCGCTTTCTCTCTCTCACTCTGTCTCTCTATGGTCAAACTAAAAAATTATAATGAAATAATTAAAGAAAAAATTTTTAAAAAAGATGAGAGAAATGTGATTATGTATGTAAGCTAACACATCAGAATCTTCACTGTAACAATTTTTTTTTTTTTTGAGAGGTTTTTGAGATAGGGTGCGTATGCACGCCAGACAAAGACATAGAGACAGAAAGCGAGAAATCACCCCCCAGGGAGGATGGTCACGCCGCAATCCCTTCTCCTCCATTCTCCTCTTGGGATCTTGGGCACGTAAGCACACGCGCCCGGTGTGAGTTTTAAGCCACTGGGTCTGGGACGCGAACCGCGGTCAACTACATGGGAGTCCAGCGACATAGTCATTACGCTAACTGCTGGTCCCTGTAACAAGTTTTAATAGAATAATCAAAAACAGGGGCCAGTAGGTGGGGTAGTGGTTAAGGCACTGGACTCCCATATGGTTAACTGCAGTTAGAGTCCCAGACCCAGAGGCTTGAACTCATGCCAGGCCCATGTGCATGCATGCCCAAAATCCCAAAAGGAAAAAGGAGAAGGGATTGAGGCGTGACCATCCCCACCAGGAGGTGATTTCTCACTCTCCCTCTTTCATTGTCTCTGTCTCTCTGGCATACTCACATGCCCTATGGAAAAAAACTTAAAAAAAAATTTCTTAGGTCTATATGCAAAACACTAAGCATGAGTGCCTCCGTGGATGTTAGTAAGAAGGTTTATTTTAAGGTATGGCTGACCTAATGCGCATTACAGTCACTCTGCTAGAAGATGCAGCCTGGAATCCTTAGCATAGCACCTTAGGGTCTCAAGCTTCAACCTGAGCCTCTGCTCCACCTCTTCTTCAGCCACATCTTCCATGAGTCTTTCATTTTTCCCTCTTTCCTGAATCATGCACATTTCCTTTAACAAGCATATAATTTATCTCCTTTAATTCAACAACTCAGTATTATCAAGTCAGGCCTTAAGTGCTCCCCCAACCATTTCCAGAAAACTATTCCTCAACTGTTCAATATGTGGCCTAAATGGTAGTCTAAGGCCTCTGGCCACATGTCCTGTTCTTCTCAACTAATGTTAGCTCTGAGACACTCTGTAAGCTGTTGCTTATGCAAAGAAATGTAACCTACCTGGATCTCCTCCCGAGAGAGCTGCGTGGAATTTTGCACAAAGGCTGGGGGTTCATCCCATCCTCCTTCCTGGGTCTCCAGATTGTGGTAATAATAATATCCACCTTTGACCCAGTGCTTCACCCACTTGCTATTATTATCTCCTGCCAAAAAATACAAAAAGGATCAAAGAAGCCCAGAGGTGCACACCCCACATTTACATGTCTGATAGCACAAGATATTCTAGTCAGTTTAATCATTCAACAGTCCACATAAGGCCATTCTAAACACCTGCTCTTTAGATCTCTGAGAGTAAAGAGGTATCTTTAAGTCTCTGTTACATTATCAATTTGTGGGGCCAGCAGGTGGCATAGTGGTTAGGCGCTGGACTCCTACAGAGCCAAACGCAGTTTGAGTCCTAGACCTGGCAGCTTGCTTTCTCACTTTCCCTCTCTTTCTCTGTCTCTCTCTGGTAAACATACATGCCCTACAGCAAATGTTAAAAAGAAGTAAATAAAACTTTTAAAAAATTATAATTAATATAAGGCTTAGTACCATCCACGATTTTAGGCCTCCACTGGGGCTCTTGGGACATATCCCCTGTGGAGACAGAGGGAAGACTATGCTCATAAAAGATTTGCAACCACTTTTTATTGCCCACAGGCTTCGATAATCAGAGCGACTGACACTCTATGAGAGATAACCAAGGAGTTTGATCCTTCCCATATTATGAGGAAACAGCTGTCCACAACAGAAAAAAAGAGAATAGTTTAAAAACAGGAATATTATCTCCTTTAAAATGAGCCTAACTACTGTATTTCTACACTAAGATGTCTGTCCCTACAGCTATAAGGACACGTCCCTTTTCTCTACATCTATCCTCGCATCCTCAAGGGCTCAGCTTCAGAGCACGTGCTTATTTTCCTGCCACTCACCTGCTGCCAGTTTATTCTTCTTGGCCTCAGCAAGGTCACTCTGGTACGTCTCTCCACACTCAGGGATGACTCCATATAAGCCGACATCGGGAGAGCGAAGTGCACTCAATGTTCTGCCAACATCGCCACTTTCCACCGCCTCGTTAATGGCAAAGACTCCTAAGGCAACTATGCCAGGAGAGAGATGTTACTGGAACAGCGTGGAAAGGATGTAAATTCATAACTACTGACAGTTCCCCTAGCTGTACCAACTGGCAAACCATTCCCCCCAAGCTCTCTACATTGGTCAGGCTGAATATCGAGATTAAAAAGCACCTTGCCATCCCCACCCTCCACCAAAACAGAAATAAAACTGCTGATACATACACTTCTGTGCTTCTTGGGTGTCTTTGTTGGACTGCCAGATTCCACCTTGAATTTCATCCAACCATAACACAGCTGATTCATCCTGGGTTTCCTACATATAATTAAAAGCAAAACAATATTAGAGTCATGAAATTAGGTTACATGTGATGAGACTGGTTTGTGAGACTCAATTAAGTAAGGAGAAAGATGTTTCATACATAAAAACACAGGGGTTCATCAAGTGGGGAAAAAAAAAACAGGAGCCTCAAAAAATTGGGAAAGGTTATTAGGGAAACGGCTCAGATGTAGGAGGAGGATATGCAAAGATGAATTGCAGTGGCTTGTGAGGTCAAGAGCAGCTAGAAGGGGCAAGAGGACTCGATAAACTGGGAAGGAGGCCAGGACTTTCATGGCATGACAAAGGCCAGAGTACCTATATGAATGTGCAGTATTTATTCTGGAGAGCGTCCTCTGCCAACAGCACTCAGGGGAAGTTAATATCCTCTGTGACTGCTAATGTTTTTAAAACTGTCAAGTCTTACTTTAACCAGAACCTTTGAATTATCACATTTAACGCCAGGAGTCAGAGCAGGTCATCTAAATCTAAATCACCAGCTAGCTTGCTTGCTTGCTTGCTTGCTTATTTATTTATTTATTCATTCATTCATTCATTCATTCATTCATTTATTTATTTATTTAGAGACTTTTGCTACAGGGTGTGTGTGCTCGCCAGAGAGATAGAGAAACACAGAGAGACATAAGGTGAGAAAACAGCCCCCAGGGGGATGACCACATCGCAATTCCGTCACCTCCATTCTCCTCTCAGGATCCTGGCACATACACACTCACACCTCGCTTGAATTTTAAGTTGCTGGGTCCAGGACTTGAACCATGGCTGACTATGTGGGAGTCCAGAGACATAACCATTATGCCATCTGCTGGTCCCACCAGCTTATTTTTTAAAACTTGAACACTGGGACCAGCGGGGTACCGTGGCAATTGAGGTGCTAGACTCCTACCTGGATGACTACAGTTCAAGTCGAGGACCCAGAGCCTCGAAACTCATGCCAGGTATGTGTGTGTGTATGTCCAGAATCCCAAGAGGAGAATAGAAGAGAAGGAATTGCAGCATGGCCATCCTCCACACCTCAGTGGGGTGAGTTCTCACTTTCTCTCTTTGTGTCTCCAGAGAGTGTACATGCCCTATCACAAAAATTTCTCAAAAAGAATGCTAGAGGAATTGCCAGGAATTTAAAAATACATTTTCACACAGGAATATTATGATAAATTGTGATCAGTTTCACATTTATGGCTGACAAAAAATTTCACTAGCCCATCGCATTGTCTGAGTTGGCTACTGGGGGCAGAGTTGATCGGTAGAAGTGACTTTCTTGCCTCTTCCTAAGGTGATTTTAGACTAGTTTCTTTTTTTTTCTTTAACGAATTATTTATTTAATTTTACTTATTATTTATCTATTTATTTTTAATTTGACCAGAGAGACAGAGAAAGTAAGCTGCCAGGCCTGGGACTTGAACCATAATCAGCCATGTGAGAGTCCAGCACCTTAACCACTATACCACCTGCTGCCCCTGAGACAAGTTTTAACTATCTCAAAGAGGAGGTCCTTCATTTCAGATGTCTTTCAGGGGCCCAGCACTGATGGCACAGGTGGGAGCAAACTGAGCTGTCAGGCTGGAAGCCCCATAGCCAGTTGCAGGCTTGGATCCCAAGTCAAGCTGAGAACATGCTGTACATGTGCGTGCCCGCGCTCCTGACAGGCTGGAAGGTTGGGAGCAGGACACCCCAGTGAGGCGAGACCCTGTTGATAGCTGTCTGTGGCCTCTCTTTACTACACATGCATGTACACACACTCTCCCATGAGCAAAATAAAACTTAAGGGGAAAAAAAAAAAAAAAAAAAGGCACCTTGGGCTTTAAAGGGTCCAGGTTGAGAGGGTCACATTTGAGGTAATCTTGTCAGATCCAACAATGCAAACATGCTTCTGAGGCTTGAGCTAACAGCAACTGAGATAAAGAGTAGCTCCAAAGTCTATTTAGGTTGCTTAACGTGAATATAATTTGCCAAGGCACCACTGAGGCAGAATAAAGGACTCCATCAATGACAATAACTGTGTGTCCAGATGAGGCGGGGTCTGAGCTTTGGCGAAAGCTCTACTGCACAACGGCTGAAGCTACAAAACCTTAGGGAGGCCTGGCTTTCCTCCTGCCTTATCGTGGAAATGTCACAGTGGTTCACTCAGAGGAAGAAAGCAGCCACCATCTCTGCAATTTAGAGAAAGTGATGGTGACAGGATAAAGTCAACGGAAAGCATCTGAAATTGAAAACAGTGATTTCTGGGTCACCCCATAGCTCAGTAGTTAAGGAAGCCAGATTCCATGTGGAGGACCACAGTTCCAATCCTGGCCCTGGCAGCTTAAAAAACAGGCTGAGCACACATGTGCTCCAAATCTTGATAGCAAGGAGACATGGAGAAGAACTGAGGCAGGACCACACCCCATCAGTAGGGTGCTTTCTTTCTCTCTAGTGAGTGCATGCACCCACTAGAAGTTAAAAAAGAAAAAAGAAAACAAAAGAAAAGAAAGGAGTGATTTCTCCCAAATACAGAGTTTTAGAAAGATAATTGAGCCAAATTATGGTAGGAGCTGGCCTTAGAATAGTAAGAGGTGCTGTCCCAATTTTAAGAAGCTCACCGTCTTGGGAGAAGAAAAGAATAAACAGATAAATGGGTTATCAAAAAAGTTATGATGCATTTTTTTTTTTGTTGAGGTTTTTGCTACAGGGTGCGTGAGCTTGCCAGAAAGACAGAGAGAGACAGAGAGACAGAAAGTGAGAAATCACCCCCCAGGGGGGTTGGCCATGACACAATCCCTTCTCCTCCATTCTCCTCTCAGGATCTTGGGTACACACACACACACACCCGGGCTGGGACTCAAACTGCGGTCAACTACATGGGAGTCCAGCGACGTAGCCATTACACCAACTGCTGGTCTCAAGTTAGGATGCATTTTTGCATAGAAAAACAGAAAAATACATCCTGACTTTTCCAACAATCCAATAGAATGCAAAAGCAAATCACTTTAACAACTGTAGAACCTAATACTTCCTGCCACTAGTCACTTTCTATTACCTACCTGAAAATAGAAAATGACCACACACTCAGGCCAAAGGGACTGTGGTATGGCCATCCTCACCACAGGGTGCTTTCTCACTTTCTCTCTCTCCAGGAAGCGCACATGCCTTACAGCAAATAAAAACAATAAAAAGAAGAAGAAGAAGAAAATAAGCGACATGATGCCCTAGAGTCCCGAGACTAACTACAGAAATGCCAAGCAGTAGTCGTCCAGGCATGAGGACTTAAATGGCAGAGTCAAAAGCAAGAGGGCTGCAGACTTCGTTTTCACAAGGAGCAGCGTAGAAATCCTTGCATGATAAAAACAGATGCATTTTACAGAATTGGACCATTTTGGGTCACTTTTAGGCAATCATACATCGGATATCTCTGAGGAAAATCTGTTCTAAGAAAAACTAAGTGGTTGAGACCAGCAGTTAGCATAATGGCTATGTCGCTGGATACCCACGTAGTTGACTGTGGTTCAAGTCCCGGACCCGGTGGCTTAAAACTCACACCGGGCGTGTGTGCGTGCGTGCCCAAGATCCCGAGAGGAGTACGGAGGAGAAGGGATTGCAGCGTGACCATCCCCCCTGGGGGGTGATTTCTCGCTTTCTGTCTCTCTGTCTCTTTCTGTCTGTCTGGTGAGCGCACGCGCCCTATAGCAAAAACCTCTCAAAAAAAAAAAAAAAAAAAAGAAGAAGAAGAAGAAGAAAAGCTAAGCGGTTTAGCACAACTTCCCATACATCGAGAGTAAGGCAGAGCTCATGAAGCACATAAGAATTTCACCTTTCCAGTACCAACAGTCTAAAGTCACACACATTCTAAGGAACGAACAAAAGCTATAGTATGACAGGCAAGAAGAAGAGAACCACCAGTGCTGCAGGGGTGTCAGAGACATATGAAACAGAAACACACCTCACCAGCCTGAAGGAAATACAGACAACATACATCCCTTCCTCCCAGTAAGGAAGTGGTACCTTCTACCCCCCAGTGAGGTTAAAAAAAAAAAAAATAGACAACAGGACCAGCAGTTAGCGTAATGGCTATGTCACTGGACTCCCATGTAGTTGACCACGGTTCGTGTCCCGGACACGATGGCTTAAAACTCACACAAGGCACGTGTGTGTGCCCAAGATCCCAAGAGGAGAATGGAGAAGGGATTGCGGTGTAACCATCCCCCCTGGGGGGTGATTTCTCGCTTTCTGTCTCTCTGTCTCTGTTTGTCTAGTGAGCGCACGTGCTCTATAGCAAAAACCTCTCCAAAAAAAAAAAAAAAAAGACGACAAAACCCTAAATCCTCCAAGTGAAGTGTGTTCTAAGAGATCGCCCAAGAGGAACTCAAATCACTGAGCAGACTATTAAAACCTGGGCTAGATATTATGGAGAATACTGAGATTCATACAAAATACACTAAAGTACAGCCTCCTAACCACTTTGCCTAGCATCTAGAAACATACTGATTACACTGCAGAAGAGGTGAAGAGATAAGAAACGAGCATTTTAGAGGAGTAGGCAACACCTGACCATAGAGAACGGCTATTTCAGACACTTTTACATATGGAAAGTCAATACACACTCACACTTCTCAAGAGCACTTCTTTATTTTCTTTAGAGGGATTTTTGCTATCGGTTGTGTGTGTGCTCGTCAGAGACACAGAGAGAGAGAGAGCGCGCGTGAGTGAGCGAGAAACCACCACCCAGGGGAATGGCCACTCCATAATCTCCTTCTCCTTTCGGGATTTTGGGCACATATGCACACGCGCCCAGTATGAGTCATAAGCCACCAGGGCCAGGACTCAACCCATGGTTGACTTCACGACGATCCAGTGATATAACCATTTCATCATCTTCTGGTCCCTCAGGAGCAATTTTTGCCCCTTAAATCAGCTATTTAAAATATACTCAGAACCAGCAGATGGCATAATGGTTACATCCCTGGACTTCCACATAGTCAACTGTGGTTTGCGTCACAGACCCAGTGACTTAAAACTCACGCTGGTGCGTGTGCGTGTCTGCCCAAGATCCCGAGAAGGGATTGTGGCATGGCCATCCCTCTTGGGGAGTGATTTCTAACTTTCTGTGTCTCTGTCTCTTTTTCTCCAGCAAGTGCACGTGCCCTACAGCAAAAAATCTCTCTAAAACAAAACAAAACAAGAAAACCTCAAAGAACTAAAGAAAATCATGGCTACAGAACTAAAGAAACTAAGAGAATAATGTCTATTCAAACAGAATGTCAAGAGAGCGATAAATTAGAAAACAAACAAACAAAAAAACCCAAAATGTCATTCTGGAGTGGAAAAGTATAATAATGAATCCAAAACTTACTAGAAGGGCTTAACAGCAGATCTGAGCAAATGGAAGAAAGAATTAGCAAACCTCAAGATAGGAAAATTGAAATTATCTGCTCTTAGGATTTTTAAGGGGAAGAAAATGAAATATAAAACACCTAGGACACCTGTGGACACCATTAGTCACTAATATATACACGATGGACTTCCTGGAAGCAGGAGAGAGAAAGCAGCAGGAAGAATACTTGGAAAAAAATGTAAATAGACCCAAGCAAGTATTGAGATGGAATTAGCAGTCAAAGAATATTCCCTTGCCAACACAGACAGACACGCACACACACACACTCAGGATCATATAACTTCACTGCCGAAGTCTACCAAATGTTGGAAAAATTAGCCAGTCTTTACAGAAGAAGGAATATTTTCCAATTCATTCTATGATGCCAGTATTACCTTGATACCAAAACCAGACACAAAGATACCAAAAGAAAAGTATACACCACATTTAAATTAGGATGTTTTGCTTGCTAAATTTAGAACATGGTAAGATGATTTTTTAAAAAATACTCCCAAGATGGTTCATAAGAACTCAGAAGCTAAGCTGATGTCTAAAAAAAGACAAGTTCCCCCACATGAAGGTTACTGGCTGGGCCTGGCAGTGGTTAGCAAATTTTTCCTTTAACTTTCCCCTTCCTTCACTTCTGATGAACTCTGAGAATTATTCCATACCAAAAGGAAATGCTTCAAACTCTAGTCACATCCTCTTAAAAGTTTAACTCTAGTACCCAAATGAAAGGAGCAGACAGCTCTGCAGCTTGAGTGAGAGCTATACATTCGCTTTACACCCTCTACTGACTTCTCTTACTTTTATATCACCATAGGGTCATGCGTTCATGAAAAAGAGGGAAAGCACCCCACGGAGGTGCAGGCACGCCGCAATCCCCTTTCCCCCACTTCTTTCTGTTAGGCTTTCAGGCACGTAAGCTCACGTGCCCAGCGTGTCTTAAGCCACTCGGGCCAGGACTCAAACTTGGTTGGCTGAGAGATTCAGCTCCCTTATTCACAAGGCCATAGGGCTGGCCTTCCAATGACTTTTTAAATGTGCTAATGATCGGCTCAGTCTGGGAAGCACTGGGGCAATAATTATTCCATAAAGTAAATCAAAGACTGGTGGTTGCGTAGGGAGAGAATGTGGGGAAAATGGGGAGTAACTGCTAATGGGCACAGGGTTTCCTTTCGAGTTGATGAAAATGTTCAAAAACATTGCACATAATTGCACAATTCAATGAGTATACTAAAAATCACATTCACTTTAAAATGGTGAACTGTATGGTATGTGAATTCTAACTCAATGAAGCTATAACTTAAAAAAATCTGATGGTATTAGGTACCAAAGCTTAATATATATGTATCCTCTATGACCAACTAAATTCCACTCCTAATTGTATACCTCACAGAACGCATAAATACACTTTCCAATAGACATGTACTATAACATTCATTGAATATGCCTTACTAACTAGCAAAAAGCAGAAAACGACAAAACTTCACCATTAATAGACTGCATAACTATTGCATTGCCGGAAAAGCAATGACTTATTTTTCTACGTTTTTCAATGTAAAAATGTGTCATGACTTCGCAGTGACCCAATATGTAACAGAATAGCCCATGACAAAAAGAAAGGACGAGGTATTGCTCCATCTGCAACTAAGTGAAAAATATCACTAACATTATGTTGGGCAAGAGAAGCAAGACACAAAAGAGCACATAAAGCATGATTCTACTTCTATCAAGTTAAAAAATGGGCAAAAATGTGGGATCCGACTACAGCACAGCAGCAAAGCCCAACAACCTGTATGGGGATCCCACTGAAAACATTCCTGGGTCAAGTCTAAAGAACTCCCTCGGGACCAGCAGTTAGTGTAATGGCTATGTCGCTGGACTCCCACGTAGTCGACTGCGGTTCGCGTCCCGGACCCGGTGGCTTAAAACTCACGCCGGGCGCGTGTGCGTGCGTGCCTAAGATCCCGAGAGGAGAACGGAGAAGAAGGGATTGCGGCGTGACCATCCCCCCTGGGGGGTGATTTCTTGCTTTCTGTCTCTCTGTCTCTCTCTGTCTGTCTGGCGAGCGCACGCGCCCTATAACGAAAACCTCTCACAAAAAAAAAAAAAAAAGAAAAAAAAGAACTCCCTCAGTATGTCAGGTACACACATACACACATACCCATGATCTGGGCTGGTCAGAGGCCGGGGTGGATCGCAGAATCAAGACTCTGTTGGGGTTCTCTCTGATTCTCACTCATGCAATCAATCAATCGATAAAAACTTAAATAAATTAAAAAAAAACTGGGCCAGCAGGTGGCCTGGAAGTTAAGGTGGCTGGATCTCACAGGGCCAGTAGTGCAACTCAAGTCCCGGACCTGGTTCTTGAAAATCATGCCATGTGAATGTGTGTGCCCAAAATGGTGAGAGGAGAATGGAAGAGATGAGATTGTGGCACGGCCATTCCTCCAGGGGGTGATTTCTCACTCTCCTCTTTCTCTCTGGCAAGTACATGCACCATATAGCAAACTAAAATAAATAAACTAAAAAGGAGGCAAAAATAACTGTGATGTTAGAAATGAGGATAGCAGTTACGACCACATGAAGAGTTGGTAAGGAGGGAAGGGGCCATGAGGAGGATTCTGGGGTGCTAGTGATGCTTTCTGTAATCTAAATGCACTTACACAAGTATGTTCACTTTTGAAAATTCATGCAATTGCATCCTCATGTAACTTGTGTGAGTTTTTCTAAACCATATACTTCAACAGAGAAGTTAAAGAGACATAAAAGATGTGTCTATGATGAACACAAGAAAGAACAAAAACCCAAATGTATAAAACAGTAGGAGTTCCTATGGGACCAGCAGTTGGCGTAATGGCTACGTTGCTGGACTCCCATGTAGTCGGCCGTGGTTCAAATCCTGGACGCAGTGGCTTAAACTCATGCCGGGTGTGTGTGTGTGTGCATACCCAAGATCCCGAGAAGAAGATGGAGGGGAAGGGACTGCGGCATGGCCGTTCCTCCTGGGGGTGATTTCGCACTTTTTGTCTGTCTCTCTCTGTCTTTATGGCAAGCACACGCGCCCTATAGCAAAAACTTCTCAAAAAAGAAAAAACAAAAACAAACCAGTATGAGTTCCTGAAACACAGTCCATAACTCTCATGCTTCTGTGTACCTGCAGTGCTCTGAACCTAAGGGTGCCCAGGAAGTATTCATTAAGTGATTCAAGAGGGCGATTCCAACCTGTGTCTTTGTTCTAGGACAGATGAAGTGCTCTGGTCAGAAAGGAACTCTTCCTGTGCCACTCACCTGGGCTTTCTCTCTCTTTGCTCTAATCAGTGTGTCCTGGTAATGCTGGGCCACTTCTGCAAGGACACCCTCAAGTTTAGCTGCAGGAATCTGCAGAGCCTGCAGAGTCTTTTGAGCATCGCCTTCGTCCAGGGCTTCATTAATTAAACCAATGGCTAAAATTCCTACATAAAGAGATAAAAGGTTATTTTTAAATTAAGAAATTATAGAAACAAATCCATCTTAAATATGATTACCTATCCATAAATCATCACCCAAGGGGGGGATGGCCACGCCGCAATCACTTCTCATCCATTCTGTCAAGATCTTGGGCATGTACATGCACACGCCCAGCATGAGTTTAAGCTACCGGGTCTGGGACTTGAACCACTGTCAACTACATGGGAGTCCAGCGACATAGTTATTACGCTAGCTGCTGGTCCCTGGATCTTCCAATTATTGAAGGGGGCAGCGAGAACCCTCATATTTATAGGCAATTGATTCAGAAGTGCAGTAGCCTGGGAACCCCAAAGCTTGCAGCTGGTACTGAAGCCAGAGGAATCTTGTGGAGGACTGTGCCCTCCATCTGTGCAATCTGACCAAATTCCAGGCAGTGTCAGAACTACTTGTTATAACTTGTGTTTCACAGTAACAGATCATTTTCAACTCATCTCCTGAAATACTCAGCTCTTATTAGGTACCTACCTAATTATACCAATTGCCTGGTACTATTCAGAACAGTATCCCATCTTAAATTTCTGAGTTACACAGATACTTTTCAATCCTTCACCCAGCAACTGTTCCAGAAGTAATACTTAGAACCAGTTCCGGGAATCACCACCATCTTTAAGGATGACCTTATTTGGAGGAGCAGGAAGAGTACTCACGTTCATGTTCCTCTTGCACCACCAGGTTCACATGGTCCACAGAGGCTTGGATGTCATTCCATGTAATAAAGTCATTGTTCTCTGCATGTGCCTGAGCTTTCAATTTCATCAACTCATCAAGGTACCTGTCCCAGTTCCCCAACAAGAGAGAGAATAAAGCACATCATTAAAAAAAAACAAACGAACCTTCAGGATTTTTACAGAGGACAGGAAAAAAGATGACTGAGGAGCCAAGTATTCGAGAAACAAAGATAACTTGATACAGTCCAGAGGCTATTTTGGGACAGAGGAGTTACCTTAGATAGAGTGAAAACATAAGGAAATTATTTATGCTCAATAGGCTGTCATATAATCTAAATTCCAAGTAAGACTAACTCTAGAATCAGAAGCAGTAGCTCAACCCCTCTAAAGACAAGAAGAAAAATGACAGGTTAACAAATGGAGAAGGAATAATGGATCAACAAGTAATTTATTCATCAACTCTTAGGGAAAACAATGATGTTGGAAAAGATTATCAACTGGGGTTAAAAACATCAGGTGAATGGCTAATGAGGAAGGAGACATTTTTACAGTGCAAAAAGTTATATAAAAAAAATGATGTGGGACCAAAAGATGATGTAATGATTACATTGCTGGACTCCCAAAGCCGACCACGGATCGAGTTCCAGACCCAGTGGCTTGAAACTCATACCAGGCGTGTGTGCATGTGTGCCCAAAATCCAGAGAGGAGAATGGAGGAGAAGGGACTGCAGCATCGCCATCCCCCCAAAGGGTGCTTTCTTGCTTTTTGACTCTCTCTCTCCAGTGAACGCACACACCCTATAGGAAAAATCTCTTTAACATTTGTGGGACACAGATAAGGTTTATTATCTGTTGATGAGGATGTGTATGGTGGTCTCAACTGGGCTGGACTGAGGTGTATATCATGCTGGGTAAAGTGTCTTCGCAATCTAAATGATGTATAGCAATTTAATGTATAAATAATAAAAATAATAAATAAATAAATATATGTATGTATAAATCTCTCTAAAAAAAAAAAAAAAAAGAAACGATGTTCTGGCGATCAGGGAAAAACATAAGTAGACAATGGAGATAGAAGCTATCTTCCTAATCCAATGTTCGTATCTCTAACAGTAGGAAAAACAGATCTTACATCCTTTTTGTTCTTTAATTTTTAAACTTTATTTATTCATTTAATATGACTAGAGAGAGACAGAATTAGAAAGAGAGGGAAAGTGATAAAGCAAGCCACCAGGTCCAGGACTTGAACTGCAGTCGGTCATGTGGGAGTCCAGCACCCTTAATCACCATGCCACTTGCCAGCCCCTTACATCCTTTCTGATATGAAGTAATATAAAATACACGTCACCAAAAATGTTAAACTGAATTAGGGCAGGTCTAATTTGTAATTTACAAGAATAAGGCAAATATGAAAAGCCTAAGACAGTATATTTTATAGCACAACTGGCTCCACCTCTTTAACAAGTATGTCTCATGAAAAAAAGGAAAATTCTGGATTACGTAATACCTAAGGGTAATAGGGGGCAAGTAACAGCTAGATGCAACACATGATCCTAGACTTAACCCTGAACAAGCTGTAAAGAATAGTTTTTGAGGAACCAGCAGTTAGCATAATGGCTATGTCGCTGCCATGGTTCGAGTCCCGGACCTGGTGGGTTAAACTCACGCCGGGTGCGTGTGCGTGCGTGCCCAAGATCCCGAGAGGAGAACGGAGGAGAAGGGATTGCGGTGTGGCCATCCCCCCTGGGGGGTGATTTCTCGCTTTCTGTCTCTCTGTCTGGCGAGCGCACGCGCCCTATACCAAAAACCTCTCCAAAAAAAAAAAAAAAAAAAAAAGAATAGTTTTTGAGCAACTGAAGAAGAGGGAAAATAGACTAGGGGGACCAACAGACGGCATACTGGTTAAGTCGCTGGACTCTCACATAGTTGACCGTGGTTCAAGTCCCAGTTCTAGCAACTTAAAACTCACACCAGGCACATGTGCATGCATGCCTAAACTCCCGAGAGAAGAATGGAGAAGGGATTGTGGCATGGCCATCCCCCGGGGGGGTGATTTCTCACTTTCTGTTTCTTTCTCTCTCTCTCTCTCTCTTTGGTGAGTACACACATCCTATAGCAAAAATCTCTCTCTAAAAAAGAACAAAGAAAATGGACTAAGTTTAGATGATATGAAAGAAATTTACAGTATAGAAATTTATTTTGTCAGGGCATGAAATAGTGTTATTATGGCTATGTAACAAATTCAGATAAGCATATTTATATTCACATTTGGGAGTGGAATGTCATGATATGATATCTGTGTATGATAGTGTACTGTAGCTCCTTCAGCATAATAAATAAAAAGAATCAAAGTAGAACCACAGCGGGGTGGAGGGGGCACAGTAAGTCATAAAGCCTACAAAGAGAACAGGAGTGTAGGTACATGGAGGACAGAGGTAACAGCTATGTCATGGAGTCAACCCATTCCCCTGGGCACCCACCTTTGACAGTTCTCTTCCTCTATATTGGTGAGGCCTGTAACTGAGCTGCTCAACTGCTTCCACACCGTATTCATATCTCCCGACTCCAAGGCCCTGTTGATTAGAGCCACCGATGATAACATCTCCACGGCGACAGAGAGTTCTGGGTGGGTGAGGCTATGCTGTACAGAAAGGGGGGGAGGGATAGTGAGGAAAGACACTTACACACCACAAGAGTTACACGTTTGAAAAGCAATAGAAAGACTAAGTTTCTGGAAATAAAGTTCTATCTAACCACACTAAGAAGGGGGTATTAAGTTCATTTCGCCCCATTCTGCTCAGAAATGGGACAGGTCCAGTTAACTTACTTCAGGACTCTGTTGCTGCAGGGTGGCCAACTCCTTCTGATAAAGGTCAGCAGCAAAGGGATACACCTGGGGCAGCTGGGCTTCAGGATTCATTAGCTCCAAAACGGTCTTCTCGGCAACACCCTTCTGGATGGCGGCATTAATTGCTGCCACTGCTGCCAACCCTGTGTGGGAAACAGGTGGTCAGAAATGCAGCGGGCTTAGGAGCGCTAAGGGGATGGAGGTGCATATTTTCAGAGAAGAAAGTTACATTCTGGGGACCAGCAGATAGTGTAATGGCTATTTCACTGGACTCCCATGTAGTCGACCACGGTTCAAGTCCTGGATCCAGTGGTTTAAACTCACACCGGGCGTGTGTGCGTGCGTGCCCAAGATCCCGAGAGGAGGATGGAGGAGAAGGGATTGCAGCGTGGCCATCCCCCCTGGCAGGTGATTTCTCGCTTTCTGTCTCTCTGGCACATACATGAGCCTTATAGCTAAAACCTCCCCCCAAAAAAGTTATTTTCTGTGGATAAACAATGACGTCTAACGTGGAACTTCCATCTTTAAAAAGCAGCTTCCTTGGTAAGAAAGATGAACTGTATGACCCATATCTCAATAAAACTGTTTTTAAAAAGCTGTCTCCTAACAGGTCTCCTGATCCACATTTTCTTTTCACTCACACCACCGCTACTCTCTAATAAAACATCTCTTCCTTCCCCTATGGCCTGGCAAATAAAATGCTAGCTTCTTAGCCAGTCATCACAGCTTTCCACTATCTTTCAAGCTCTTTATCTTTCTCAACTCAGTTCAAAACATCTATCATTTTTCTTTTTTTTTTCTCTTGTTTGGCCAAAGAGTGTATGTACTCACCTAAGAGAGAGAGAATGAGGGAGAGACAGAGAGAATGAAAGCACTCAATGGGGGATGATCATGCCAGAATCTTTTTTCCTCCATATCTCCCTCCTCCCAGGATTCTGGGCATACTTGCACATATGCCTGGTGTGTTGTTCAAGCCATGGAAACGGATTTACACCATAACCAGTCATATGTAATCTAATCTGGTTATTCTGTGCTATGGCACCAGTCTTACAAAACGTTTACTCTGATCACTGTTCTTTTAATACATCTTCTGCCATTTGTACCTCTACCTCTGTCCCCATCTCCTTCCCCCATATTGTCCCACCATAGTGACATGCTTCTCTCTCCTCTTTTACAGTCCAAGTTTCATCAATACCTTGAGTCTGGCCTCCTCTGGACATCCCCATAACCAACCATGAAGTGCTTACTAGCCAAAGTGAGCCCACATTGCCAACGGCTCCTCAGTTAAATCTGCAGGAACCCAACTGCCACCAGGAGTACCTGGGAGCGGATGATGGCTGGCAGGCTCAGGGTTGGGGGTGAGGGGCAACAGAATCTAACCTCTTGACTCCTCCGTGACATAAACCACAACCCGCCTCCCCTACTGAGCATTCAGTGGCCCGCAGCTGAGCGGACTCTTACTTCTCTGATACTGCTGGGCAGCACTGTTCGCGGCTTCTACTCCAGCCTGCAGCTCTTCCTTCTGCAGGGGGTCAGACAGGCCACTCTGTGGAAAGCAAAGAATGTGTCTGTAAAGGTGAGTTGTGCCTATGCCTCCAGACTTGATGGTTCTCCTATCTCAACAGCAGTCACCAGGGACAGAGACCCACCACACACAGCCCAACTGGCAGTTCTAGCTAGAGCCAAAAACCCTTGCCAACCCTGGGACACAGCGACTTTCCAGATACCAGTTTATGTTAAAAAATATTTCATGGAATGCATCACAAAGTTCTGAGAGATGTGTTCATAGCATCATTAGCATATGAATGCTGCTTACCCTGACCGGCACATGCTGGGAGCTTACCAAATGTATACATGCCCTTATACAGAGACGAAAGAGAAAGCCCTTCATGTCTGTTCGGAAAAGACCAAGGACAATCCCACACCATCTACCCTTACTGCACAGTAAGTACTTTCCCAGGGTTGGCCTGAGGAAATCAGTGAGGTGTGGTTTTCCTTTGAAGTGGAAATTCCTAAAGTAAGAATGTTGAATAATTCAGGTTTTCTCAACAGGCTTTTATAGTCAGGGGAGAAAGGAGGATGGATGAAGTGAAGGAGTTGTGAAAGCTGGGGGGAGGCATATTTTTTAATTATAAGAAAGAAGTCACAGCTCTAAAAGCAAAAGAGAGCCGAGTATGAGAGGGGAAAAAGGCTGTGTAAGTATCTATAAAACACAGCGTGAGGTTCAGATGATGCACACCAGCGCTCGTAGCCTCGGCCTCTGGGCTGTGCTCTTACCTGTCTTTTCTGCTGTTTATCGCTCAGGAGCTGCTTCAGGTACCAGTCACTATTCTGCTGCTGCAGGCCTCGAAGTCCCAGAGCTGGGGACTGCAGGACCTTGAACAAGGCCAGTGCAGATCCCTGCTCTAAAGCCAGGTCGACATTTGCTAATGCAGAAAAGGCTGAGGATGAGAAAAGGCAAAAAGTTTCAGAAAAAAAAAAAAAAAAAATGTGTGAACATAACAATCTAAAATAGTTTTCCTTCCCCCACACCAATCTCAATCCCAGATTTAGGGAAATAGAACCCAGCGAGTTTTTATCCTGTAGTATCCCAGTATCTCAGAAGTGTAAGATCTTGGGATTAGAAGAGAACTTTGAAGTCATCAAGTCCAGAGTTCCCAGCCAGGCTGTTCATCAGACTTATACAGATTCCTGGGCCACAGCGGGGTCTACCTAACAGCCTCCAGAAGTAGATAGTGGGGCGCCAACACAGGGGGCAACAGAAGAGGCACCAATCCTGACCAGTACGATGACTAAATAATTTCCTCTAAAACACCACGTAACTGTCCAGATTACTAAACAGAAGAAAAATATCTCTCATAGCAATTTACTACATCTTCAGACAATTCTATTAAAAAAAAATTTTTTTTTTAAAAGCTCTCACCCTAGGATTCACTGACTCCACCCAGACCCCCTTCCCTGTGACAGTGCACTCTCTTTGCTAAGTCTTAACCCCTTCAACCATTTTTTAATTCCTTTTTTTTTTTTTTTTTTAAAGTTTTTGCTATAGGGTTCATGTACTTGTTGGAGAGAGACAAAGAGAGAGAGGGAAAGCGAGAAACAATGCACCTTGTTAGGGGAGAGGGGGAGATCACACTGCAATTCTTTCTCCTTCATTCCCCTCTTTAGATTTTGGGCACATACACATACACATACCTGGTGTGATTTTTAAGCCAGTGGGTCTGGGACTCAAACCATGTAGTCGGCCACGTGAGATTCGGTTGTTATTAATCACTGTCCAACTGTTTGGCCCTAACTATTTCTTAGACAGCATCATTTTGAATCCATTCATTGTCTTAATTATCTCCTGAACATGGGACTGTGCCTAGGGAACCAAACGCCACATGGAGGACCACAGTTCAAATCCCAGCCCTGGCAGCTTGAAAAATACACTAGGCACATGTGAGGAGCACCCCACTTCCTGATGGGATGGTGAAATGGGACAGCTCGGCAGCACGACCATGGCCCACTGTGGGTTGGGGGGGAGATGCTTCTCTCTTGTCTCTCTGTCTCCCTGGCAAGCACATAAGCTCTCTGGCGAATAGAAAAGGAAAGAAAGAAAAAAAAAATTTACATAAAAATATCTAACATAAGTAAATTACTGCAAAAATAACAAATACAACCATACACTGAAATGATCAGTATAAATAATGTTATAAAGAATTTATGGGGGGGTCAGCAGGTAGTATGGTGCTTAAGTCACCGGTCTTCCACATGGCCAACCACAATCCAAGTCCTGGACCCAGCTACTTGAAAATCACTCCAGGCACACATGCACATGTACCCAAGATCCTAAAAGGAGAACGGAGAAGGGACTACAGCATAGCTATCCCCTTGGGGGTGATTTCTCACTTTCCCTCTCTCTTTCTCTCTCCAGCAGTGCACATAGCCTGTGGCAAAAACCTTTTAAAAAAAATAATAAAAAGGGGGACCAGCAGTTGGCGTAATGGCTATGTAGCTGAACTCTCATGTAGTTGACCACAGTTTGAGTCCCAAATCCAGTGTCTTAAACTCACACTGGGCACGTGTGTGTGTGCTTGAGAGATCCTGAGAGGAGAATGGAGGAGAAGGGATTGCAGTGTGGCCATTCCCCCTGGAGGGTGATTTCTTGCTTTCTGTCTCTCTGTCTCTCTCTTTCTTTCTGAGTGCATGCGCCCTATAGCAAAAACCTCTGCAAATAATAATTAAAAATAAAAGGAAAATAAATTTTTCAAAAAGTGTGTAACACAGGGTGAAAAAGTGAAACTAGACAAAAAGATCAGTTCAGACACTACTGGAGAGGACGGAGTGGAGGGTTTAACGGAGGGCAATGATAGGGAAACAGAGACACAGAAACACGAATGACTTTAATGGTCCCTTGGGACTGGCAGGTGGCATGGTGGTTAAAGGCACTGGATTCCCACATGGCTGACTGTGGCTTGAGTTCCAGACCTGGCGGCTCACTTTCTTGGTTTCCCCTTCTCTCTCTCTCTGTCTCTCTATGGTCAAATTAAAAAATAACAATAATAAATGAAATTAAATAAATAAATAAGCAATAGTTCCTAAATAAATTCTCTAGTGTCTGAAGTGAATAAATTAAGCCAGGTCCTAATTCTAGGAACAGATCAACATTCATGAGGTCCTGTAATGTCCCCATAGGTGCCTGACTCAGGATCGCACTTACTATTGACTTTGTTGACATTGCCCTGGATCTCAGCTTGAGTGAGCAGCTCCTCATAAACATCTCTTTCTCTCTCAGAGTTTTCTGTCTGCGGATGAATAATAAGTATAATTCAATTAGCTCAGGTCTCTAAGAACCACAGAAAGACACTTGCATTCCTCCCTTACCACAATAGAACCAAGAGTGAGTATGGGTGTGGCTTAAAATTTCTTATAAAGAAAAATGCAGAATGTTACAAGACTTTAACTGAAAACATGAAAAGCAGGCCCATCTGTTAATAACAGGCAGGGGGTTCTTCCAGAGCTGGGCAAGAGAAGGAAGCACTGTCCGAGCCCTGCCCTACTTGCTTATGAGACAGCCAGGCTGAAGGCCCCCGTCCTTGCCCAAACCTGAGCAGGATGGACACAGCCATCTAGAAAGCCCACCTTGGAGCCCTGTACTGGCACACGGGCAGAGGCCTAGCATCAGCCACTTGCCTGCAGGCCAGGGTGGCACCACCTTGGGGATTAAAATCTCTGCTCTGTGGTAAGAAATACAAAGACTTCATTTCGTCATTTGGACACATGTCCAAAAAATAAGAGACATTTCGATCGCTAATTTCTACACAGGGCGAGTAAGCTTGTGTGAAGTCTTAAATGAGAGTCTCAGCTTTATTTTTCTCAAGTCGGACTCATTCGACTAACGTCCATACATCGGTAACAACAGTACATAAATATTCACCCCAGAGAAGGTGAGAAAAGAGAGGGTCCTATGACTATTGACAGGTCATCTTTCAAAAGGGCACTGACAGTTTGTAATGGCCAAGCTCTAGAACTTTATCTGCACAAAATTTAAGACGAAATGAGAGTCAAAATGGGTCTAATAACAAGACTATATACTCAGGGTCTTCAAAAAGTCTGTGGGAAACACATCATTATGAAAAAAATTATACATGGATTTCAAAACATTTTTTGTACCAAAATAAACTTATTTTTAATTCCCTTTTCCATGTTCTTTCTGAAGTCTCCTTGTACCTGAATAAAAAGGTAAAGTATAGCAAGAGTAAATGGATTGGTAGTTGCCTGAGGTCAGGGCTGGGAATAAGGGAAAAGCAGAGACTGATGCAAAAGGGCACTTGGGAACTCTGGGGGGTGAAATGACTATATATACTATCAAAACTCATCAAACTACACACTTGAAATTGGTGAATTTTAGTTTATATAAATTATGACTCAATAAAAGTGACATTTAAAATGCAGTCACATAAAACAATGAAAGAATATAACCCGATTAGAAAGAACAGATGTTTCACTTTTACCCTGTTTTTAGCGTTGGTCATTTTGTCCTGCTTGGCCTGGTAAAGCACATCCTGGTAAAGAGATGCCAAGGGCTCCTCCAGGTTTACAAGCATGGCGTTGGGATTTTTCAGAGCTGTGAATGTCTCGGCTGGAATTCTACGATCAATAGCTTCATTAATAGCAATAACAGCAGCATGCACTGAAAAAAAGTAAAGCATAGAACACTGAAATCATAAAGTAAAGGATGCACGTTACACCTGCCAAACGTTGCACATACCCAGTACAGAGACAGGATCCTTTTCATAATAGAGAAAACAACTGGGCTTGGGGGAAATGTCCCCTGGGTCCTCTGGGTCCCTTCCATATGATGCATAAAGCCGCACGTCTTCCACCACAGTGGTGTGCTGAATTTGGACTCTCCCAGGGAAATACTCATAAGACAGCCTTGCAAGGAGCGTTTGCTATGAAGATATGCACCCTTAACCACCGAGTAAATATAAACAAAAAACAAAACTCAAAAATGCACTGAAATGTAAGACTTACTTCTTAAGTGATTTTAATCATAATAAATCATTGGTTTCCATAGATAACAATAGCATAGAACGTAACAGCAGTGCTTAAAACTACACCTATGGTCAAATCTTACTGGCAAAATTTCATAATGTCCAAGAGCATCACTGGAGTGTCAATTACTGCAAATGAGGGCAATAATCCCACTTGAACACAACATTTCTCTCCTCTTACATGCGGCTTCGTCCACTGACAGCTCATTAGCCAGGATGCCCCCGATCTTGCTGAAGGCAGGCATCTGGATCCCATACTTCTCCAGCTCAATCTTCATGTTATTGATTTCTTCTTCTACAGGAGAGAATTAAGACCAAGTCCGACAAGTTAAGCATCTTTCCATGATTCAGAAAACCGACTCCTCAACTGTAAAATGGGATAAAATGGCTTCTATCTCTCAAGATTATTACAAGGCCTTGAAAGAGATAATACATGTGAAGTACTTAACACAGTACCTGATACACAAAATGCATTTGATAAAATAGTACTATTATTATCACTGTCATCATCAAAGGCATCAACAATAACTATAAGGTGAGAAGGCTCTACAGGAAACAGTTTTTCAAAACTGCCACTTATGGCATTTCCTGCCATGAACTTATGAATGGAGAAGCTTCAGAGGGAGCTTAGTAACAAGTAAATCACAAACTACTCAGTTATCTCAGTCTTGCTGATGCTGGACAACTTTATTTCTAAGGCAGAAAGCCAAATGATAAAGAAAACAACGTGTAAGGTTTGGCCTCTGCCCCCGGTCTGCTGAACAACTTCCCTGGAAGGAAAAATATCACAGATAAACGCTTCACTACCAATTTTAAAAACTCTCAGACTCACAAGATAATCAGCCATTTGAAAGATTTGAATCTATCTCATCCTTATCCAATATTACCACTGCGCTTTTTCTCTACAAGTTCCCATCTCTTCCAGCACTGGCTTACAGTAAATACACACAGAGACACCCATCCATATAAGCTTAATTATTTTTTCTGAGACATTTTTGCTACAGAGCATGTGTACTTGTCAGAGAGGTAGAGACAGAGAGACAGAAAGCAAGAAATCATCCCCCCAGGGGGGATGGCCACACTGCAATCCCTTCTCCTCCATTCTCCTCTTGGGATCTTGGGCACACACGCACACACACCCGGTATTTTTTTTTTTTTTTAAACTTTATTTATTTACTTACTTATAGGAACAGAGAGGGAGGGAGAAAGTGAGAAAACAAGCCACCAGGTCCAGGACTCAAACCACAGTCGGCCATGTGGGAGTCCAGCACCCTTAACCACCATGCCACCTGCTGCTCCCCATTGTGTTTTAAGCTGCCAGGTCCAGGACTTGAACCATAGTAAACTACATGGGAGTACAGCGACATAATCATCACGTTACCTGCTGCTCCTGGCTTAAATTTTTTTTTTTTTTTTTTTTTTTTGAGAGGTTTTTGCTATAGGGCGCGTGCGCTCGCCAGAAAGACAGACAGAGACAGAGAGACAGAAAGCGAGAAATCACCCCCCAGAGGGGATGGCCACGCCGCAATCCCTTCTCCTCTCGGGATCTTGGGCACGCACGCACATGCACACAGCATGAATTTAAGCCACCAGGTCCAGGACTCGAACCACGATCGACTACATGGGAGCCCAGAGACATAGCCATTACACTAACTGCTGGTCCCCCTGGCTTAAATTTTAAAATTACAAAATTATCCTTTTTGTGTTATCTCACTCCCACTCTCCCCTTGTTTTGCCCATAACAGGTGCTTGCTAGAAAGGAAAGGGAAAGACTGTTAGGAAGCTTTCGTCGACAAACATTAATGTTTAATGTTAGATATTTACATGTTTTCTATAATATAATGTATGTTCCTCGTATTCTTGATTTACATGTAAGAAAATGGAGACTCATTAATCACATCCATGAGAACAGAGCCTGAAATTCCAACGCTAGTATTCTTTCTACTTGCTAGGAGAAGCAAGTTCAACGTTTCTTTTATCTCTGTTGTCAGGTATTTTTTAAACCCTGGGTCTTTAAAATGGATACTGTGGACTCTCCAGGCTATTTCCACCTAAATCAAGCATTTCTTGCTGAGTTTGTAACTCCTTACCTGTGAAGTCGACCTTTCCATACAGGTCTTGAATCTGAGGAGCCAGGCCAAGTTTGAACAGGTACAAACTAGAAGATACAACATGCAGAGTTAGGGAGGCCTCTCGTGCGAGCAGAATCGGAATAAAGAATTGAAACAACACACTGTGAACAAAATATTCCACTTCACAGTTACAATACTTTATCTCAGAGTCTTTATTTTTTTCCTCTTAGGTTATTGGTGTTTTTTGTTTTTAGGTTTATGCCATAGGGTGTGTGCACTCACCAGGTAGAGACAGTGAGAGAGAAAGTGAGATATCACCCCAAGCGGGATAGCCATGCCACAATCCCTTCTCCTCCATTTTCCTCCTAGGATTTTAGGCGCACACACGCACTCGGTGTGATTTTCAAGCCTTCAGGACTGGGACTCAACTGCGGTCATTTATGTGGGAGTCCTGTGCCTTCACACACCACCTGCTGATCCCTTTTCCTCTTTTTTCTTTTTTTTGAGAGGATTTTGCTATAGGGTGCGTGTGTTCACCAGACAGAGAGAGAGACAGAGAGACAGAAAGCGAGAAATCACCCCCCAGGGGGGGTGGCCACACTGCAATCCCTTCTCCTCCATTCTCCTCTCGGGATCTTGGGCACGCACGCACACGCGCCCAGTGTGAGTTTTAAGCCACTGGGTCCAGGATGCGAACCGCAGTCGACTACATGGGAGTCCAGCGACATAGCCATTACACTAACTGCTGGTCTCACCATTCTGACTACATCACTAGGAAAACACTGTTAACCCTTTATCTGCATTTCAGGGAATCTGAGGGTCTGTGGCCCAGATTGTACTGCCGAGGAGTGACTGCAGAGCCAGCACAGCTGAGCCCTGCCAGCTTAGCCCCTGTGCCTGCCAGGTTCCAGTATCGGCTGTAGGCAACACCTCCACGAGGTTATCGACACAGACAGACTTAGTCGCAGTGCTCAGAATTCATCTGATTTGGGCTCAGGAATATAGGTCTGATTTTGATATACTCTCGATATGAGATACCCACGAGTGCCCGGCTATGTTCATTCTTCAGTTTTATGATGAGCCCAGTGGTATCGTGGATCCAGCACATTTGATCAAGAAACGAGAGACGATAGGTTTCTTACCGACCGATATTCTACATACACTCACACACGCACTTATTTAAGCACAATACAAGATGTTTTATTAAAAGAGCAGCCTGAGCCAAGAAATCTCATGTTCCTGTCCTAATCACTTCTATCATCTTCTTTACTATGGCCATGTAGTAAATTCTCTGAATATTAATATTTTACTATAGTACACTATAAAAACGATTCCCATCCTATCTTACCCTCTCTCAAAATACATTAACCTTTTCCTTCCAGTTTAGTACCTTGTCAATCGTAAGAGCTGGGGACTTGAAATTAAGTCATCGTCCAAATTTACCATGAGACTGTGAGGTCCCTGTCATATCTGTGTTAGCATAATGAGCAAACGGCTTCGTCACGCGAGGGCCGACATGGCTAAGTGAGAAAGGCTGCAGCCTGAGCGAAACGCATACTTCACAGCAACATGAGATCAGTAATGAGAGACTACACCATGTTGTTGGAACAAAATTATCTGCTATTGTGGGAATAAATAAATTCCTTTTCTCTGCTCTCTAGAAAAACACAGCTGCTTCTCACTATTTTCTTAGGATGACAAGCATTCTATCCTATTTGAAATTCTGAAGCTAATGGGAAACGTTTTCATTCTTACACTGCGGACTAAAAGCTACAGACTTGACTCCGAGGTTATTCCTAAACTGCCTATTTTACCAAGGAATTGTGATTACCTGAGTGCATGAATACAGTAGATACATCGTGGCATGTTCTTTCGATCATAGATATCTGTCGTTTCCGGGTAAAAAATCTAAGAAGAAAAAAAAGCAGAGTAAGGCACCCATCTATTGAGTTCATTTTATCATTCGCCAGTAACCGATAATATAAAACTACAGGTAATTAGAAAATACTGTTGACATTCAACAAATAACTTCATTAAGGTGAACAGATATTTTATCCCAAGAAGTACAAGGGACAAAATGCTACAGCATGAGTGAAATGTACTATGAAAAAAATCTCTACTTAATCAATCCACTGAATTTCATTAGGCATGGGAAGGTAATTTACTTATTTTAAGTCCAGACACAAGCAAATAAAACCAAAGTTCTGGTCCAGTTGAATTACTTGCAAATGTGAGGCTTTTTTTTTTTTTTTTTTTTTTCCTGGCTAGGTTTATCCTAGGTTTTATCGGCTGTGGTAAAAGGTCCTTGATCCTCTCGCAGAATAAAGCTTGAAAATTCATGTGTTCTGGAATATATTGGGGTTTGTTATGAAAGATGACATGGCATTCAGTTGTCCCTTAGTATTGGTGGGAGAGAGATTTCAGAACTCCCTGGGGGTACCAAATTCTGAGAATGCTCAAGCCTCTTATATAAAATGTAACCTATGGGGAACCAGCAGTTGGCGTAATGGCTATGTCGCTGGACTCCCACGTAGTCGACCATGGTTCGCGTCTCGGACCCGGTGGCTTACAACTCACGCCGGGCGCGTGTGCGTGCGTGCCCAGGATCCCGAGGGGAGAATGGAGGAGAAGGGATTGCGGCGTGACCATCCCCCCTGGGGGGTGATTTCTCGCTTTCTGTCTCTATGTCTCTCTCTGTCTGTCTGGCGAGCGCACGCGCCCTATAGCAAAAAACCTCTCAAAAAAAAAAAAAAAAAAAATGTAACCCATGCATATCCTTCTGTATATTTGAAATCATATCGTGATTACTTATAATACCTAGCATAATGTAAATGCTATGTAAATAGTTATTATACTGTATCATTTAGAAAACAATGGCGAGAAAAAAGTCTGTGTATGTTCAGTTATAGATACAATCATCTTGGGCCTAACTACACAGCACACATCAGCAACAAAACATTTTTGTCCTTGATTGGTTGAATCTTCAGATGAAGACCACAGGGATGTGGAACTTGGTAGCTATGGAGGGTCAACTGTTCTTGCTATATACATGAATATTTTAGGGACCAGCAGATGGCGTAATGGTCATGTTGCTGGATTCCCAAGCAGTCAACCAGAGTTCAAGTCCTGGACCCAGTGGTTTGAAACTCATGCCAGGCATCTGTGTGTATGTGCCCAAAATCCCAGGAAGAGAACGGAGAAGAAGGAATTGTGGCATAGTCATTCCCCTGGGAGATGATTCTCGCCTTTTGTCTGTTTGTTTCTCTGGCAAGTGCACACACCCTATAGCAAAAATCTCTCTAAAAAACATACATGCATACTTTGTAAGAAGACATTTTGACAGGTTTAACTGGGTTCAGTCCCTGGTAGTAAAGATAACTTACTCTTCCCACCTACTTTGGTTAGGTATATATTTTAATCATATAAAGCTTTTTTTTGTGTAGAGAGGTTTTTGCTATAGGGCACATGCGCTCGCCAGACAGACAGAGAGAGACAGAAAGCAAGAAATCACCCCCCGGGGAAATGGCCATGCTGCAATCCCTTCTCCTCCATTCTCCTCTCGGGATCTTGGGCATGCACGCACATGTGCGGGATCTTGGTCTCTCACACACAACGTGCCCGGCTTGAATTTAAGTCACTGGGTCCGGGACTGGAAAAAATTAAAAATAATTATTTAATTCTATTTAACCGCATGATCGACTACATGGGAGTCCAGCACCTCAACATAGCCATTACGCTAACTGCAAAGAAATGAATGAATTATGATGGTCCCAATAAAATTCTGTTATATGTATTTTTTAGAAAAAAAAGGTAATAAAAACTATCATTTAAAAAAAAAAGCATTTTGGGGGACCAGCAGTTAGCGTAATGGCTATGTCACTGAACTCCCATGTAGTCTAAGGATACCGCAGTTCGAGTCCCGGGATCCGGTGACTGAAACTCACACAAGGCACGTGTGCATGCATGCCCAAGATCCCTGAAAGAGTTGAGAACAGAGGAGAAGGAATTGTGAGCGTGCTTGCCATCCCCCCCTATAGGGGGGGTGATTTCTCGCAATCCCTTCTCCTCCTTCTCTATCTTGGGCATCTCTGTCTTTCTGGCGAGTGCACACGCCCTATAGCATGTAAAAGTCCCGGATCCCTCTCCACGTGTGCAAAAAAAAAAAAAAAAAAATTGTGGCGTGGAGCATTTCTGGCGAGTAATAACAATATTACTACTAGCAAAAACAGATATGAACAAAGCTCTTACTATCATTCAAATGAGACTAAAGTGTCATTGCCCCATTGACAATATATACTATATAAAAAACAAGAACAGGAAAAAACAAGAACAGGAAGTTATAGTTATAGGTGCAAAGTATGGTATCTTATACTATATAGTATAGCTTTTTTTTTTGAGAGAGAGAGAGAGAAAGAGATTTTTTTTTTTTGAGGGGGGAGAGATTTTCGCTATAGGGTGCGTGCGCTCGCCAGACAGAGAGAGACATAGAGACAGAAAGCAAGAAATCACCCCCCAGGGGGGATGGTCACACCGCAATCCCTTCTCCTCCATTCTCCTCTCGGGATCTTGGGCATGCACGCACACGCGCCCGGCATGAGTTTTAAGCCACTGGGTCCGGGACGCAAACCACAGTCGACTACGTGGGAGTCCAGCGACATAGCCATTACGCTAACTGCTGGTTTCGAGAAAGAGATTTTTGTGATAGGGCATGCATATTTGCCGGAGAGCCAGAGAGCCAGAAAGCAAGAAATCACCCTCCAGGGAGATGACCACGCTGCAATTCCCTCTCCTCCATTCTCCTCTTGGGATCCTGGACATGCACACACGCACCTGGTATGAGTTTTAAGCTGCTAGGTCCGGGACTTGAACGGCGGTTGACTACATGGGAGTCCAGCAACATAACCATTATGCCATCTGCTGTTCCCATATAGTATAGCATTTTACACTACATAAAAACTGGAACAGGAAGTTACAAGTGCATAGTACACTATCTTATACTATATAGTATAGTATTTTATACTGCATAAAAAACAGGAACAGGAAGTTACAGATGCACACACAGGCCAAGCAGTTATGGAGAACTTGACATACTGCATTTCCTGACATTTGTGGCCCTAATTCTGAAACATACCAGTGGCAAGGAAGAGGGCACTTCGGCATTTTGCTCTAAGCAAAAGAGGACAAAAGCTAGTCTGCAAAGGCTCAGCTCGGGATGTAACTCAGTTCCACAGACATGCATGAAACAATGAAGTCAGCATTACACTAACTACCAAACACCCAGTTCCAAGTGGTTTTAGCCACTTTCTGATATTCCATACCCCAGTGTTTTTCTTTTGAAGTTTTCTTTGGTTACAAAAATATGGACTCTACAGGAAAGTATTTAAAAAGTAAAATAAAAACGACACTATAATCCCATCACACAAAAATGAAAAGCATATCTCCTTACAGATTTTGCCCAAGAATACACACTATGTTTATACAAAAATGGTGATCTCATCTTAGCCAGAATGCCAACTCTTATAACCTTAAACTGGTTCATTCTTTCACTTAAAATATCAGAGGCAACTTCCTTTGTCTATATAGGTCGATGTCCTATTTTTAAAATATTTTTTATTTTAAGACAGGATTTGGCCCCTGTCACAGTCCTTCTGCCTCAGGCTCCTAGCTGAGACTACAGGCATATACCACCATACCCAGTGCTTTCTTTCTTTTCTTTTCTTTACTTTTAATTCCTTCCTTCCTTCCTTCCTTCCTTCCTTCCTTCCTTCCTTTCTTAAGTTTTTTTTGCCATAGGGTGCATGTGTTTGCCATACAGAGACAGACAGAGGAAAAGTGAGAAATCACTCCCCAGGGTAGATGGCCATGCCACAATCCCTTCTCCTCCATTCTCCTCTTGGGATTTTGGGTATGCATACACATATGCCCAGAGTGATTTTCAGGCCACTGGGCCCAGGACTTGAACTGTAGACGGCCATGTGAGATTCCAGTGCCTTAACCACTATACCACCTGCTGGCCCCCACCCGCAGCTCTTTTTAAAACAGGGTCTCACTATGTTGTCCAGGCCAGCCTCCAACTTGCAATCCTCTTGCCTCAGCCTTCCCGAGTCGCTAGGATTACATGAAATACACCACTGAGTAGAACACTCCCATACGATAACTACACCAATCACCAAAAGCAGATAGAAAACAACAGGAAGAAAACAACATTATGCTGTCTCTACGATTTGAAATATAAAATGACTCTTCATACTGTCTATGGATCTGGTAACTTGAAGCTAAAAGACAACACTTCTAATGTATTCTCTTGTATTTCCTAGAGTCAAATTTTAATGTGACAACTGTGTGAATAAATAAAAACCACTGAACCGTATACTATAAAACAGTGAAGCCTGTAGTATATGAATTCTATCTCAGAAAAAAAACACTTAAAGTCTACAATTTGATAGCAAAAGTAAACACTATCAGAGAGAAATTCCCTAGGGTGAGGTGGAAAAAGTATGATGAATACAAAAGAAAAAGAACAAATCTATTTTCTAAATCAAACAGAAAAAAGATATCCTTTAGTCAAAAAAAAAAAAAAAAATCAACGGGTAATTTCAGAGGTCGACTGCAATCCTCCACTCCTTTACACTCATCCTTACGCCAAACAGCCAGAACTATGAGTACCCGGTAAGTTACCTTAGGCAATCCAATCTCGCCCATGGCATTCAACCACTGAATCACATTATCAGTGTGTCTGAAGTGGAGTCCAGTCGCCTAGAAGAAGAACAAAAAGACCATTAGGCACTGTTGGCTATTTTGAAGCAAATTCAGTAACAAATTAAAACTCTCCTTGCAACAGTTTCCTTGTAAGACGTTAGAAGTTCCTCTTAAATTTTAAATCATTATGATCACAATCCAGTACCAAGAAGCCAAATCCACATACTGGCTCCTCTTAGGAACCAGGAGAATCTTCCTGTGCACAGTGTGCTTTGTCTTTGGAGTTACATTATCTTGGGTTTGACTCCTGGCTTGGCCACCTACTGGTAACACTGGACAAGTCACTTCACTCTTGAGTCTGAGATCCTCCATCTCTAACACCTATTTATAATCCATTGTTAAGATAAAATGAGATAATACGCATAAGGCATGCAGTGTGGTCTCTGAATAAACAGAGATACCCACAATATGACAGATATAATCAGGGCTTTCACGTAGGACAGAAATACCCCCTCTAAGCCCCTGTGCCTGCTATTAGGAGCAAGAGGAGTAGAGAGATATAACTTTTTTTTTAAACCATACGGCACATATTTGCTCACCGGAGAGACAGAGAGACAGACAGTGAGAGGGAAAGTGAGAAATTATCCCTCAGGAATCTGCAATCCCTTCTCCTCCTGGAATTTTAGACACACACATACATGCCTAGCATGAGTTTCAAGCCACTGGGTCCAGGACTCGAACCATGGTTGGCCACGTGGGAGTCTAGTGCCTTAACCATGGTGTGATCTGCTGGCCCCAAGGTAAAACTTATTTAAGGCTTATTTATTGAGTCATCAGGAAAGTTATGATGCATTATTGCATAGAAAAACATAGCACAATAAATCATGACTTTCCTGACAACCTAATACCTACTTCTTCCACAAGAGAGAAACAGAGAAAGACAAGCAGCTTCAAGGGGGTGTTCACACTATGACCTGGCCCAGTCTCTGCCAACACAGATGATAAGCATACAGGTATGCCTGTTACAGAGGGTGACCCCGGGACTTTTCTGTGTAGGTCCAGTTGCACTATAACTGTGCCACTGTCTAGCCCAGGACTTTTTTTTCCCCCCATCATTGCTGCAAAAATCTCCACTCTCCTTTATTATTTATTATTCTGCCTACAAGAAAAACTCCAGATTTGTCTTCAGAACAATTGCTTATTTAACCCTCAACACATAAATCTTTGCCTTTTGGTTAAGAAAAGTTCCTGTGGGGACCAACACATGGTGTAATGGTTACATTGCTAGACTCCCGTGTAGTTACTATGGTTTGAGTCCTGGACTCGGTGGCTTAAAACTCACACCGGGCGCATGTGTGTACATTTTAAAAAAACCCGAGAGGAGAATAAAGGAGAAGGGATTATGGTGAGGCCACCCCCCCCAGGAGGCGATTTCTTGCTTTCTGTCTCTCTGGCGAGCACATGCATCCCATATCAAAAATCTCTAAAAGAAAAAAAAAAAAAAGAAGAAATGTTTCGGTGAAAAAAAAATTTCTGTGTAGGACGTTAATTTTGGCTGAGGACCTGTATCTTCCTTGTTTTCTCTTTAATTTAAACATGAAAATAAAAATCTCTCTATACCATTTGCAGCCTTAGTTCATTCTGAGTTTTGGTCAATCCTTAGAGTTGATCAAACTTGTATTTGCTCTTGGTTATGAAATCCCCCACTCCTTTTAATACTCACCCCATGTGAAGTAAGAGCTCGCACGCCACCTCCCTATGGGAGTTCCATGGACAACAGAACTTGGTCCTTGTCAAAATCCCAACCTAGCTGAGCAGTCTCCTTTTGTAGGGCCCAGGGCCACAGGAATCAAATTCACCTCAATTTTCTGTAATTGGATCATTTTCCCATTTTACCTTGAACTCCAATATTGCAATGCTTTTTCCTAAAGTTGCTATTGCTTTGGGACCAGCAGTTAGCGTAATGGCTATGTCATTGAACTCCCATGCAGTCGACCGTGGTTCACGTCCTGGACCCGGTGGCTTAAAACTCATGCCAGGCGCGTGTGCGTGTATGCCCAAGATCCCAAAAGGAGAATGGAGGAGAAGGGACTGTGGCGTGGCCATCCCCTCTGGGGGATGATTTTTCGCTTTCTGTCTCTCTCTGTCTAGCAAGCGCACGTACCCTATAGCAAAAACCTCTCCAAAAAAAAAAAAAAAAAAAGTTGCTATTGCTTTCAGTTTGCCAATAAATCTCAGTGCTCAGTCAAAATTAGATTTAGTCTAGCTGGTGGTGCGGCAATAACACAACTGGACCCTTATGGGAGACATCTTGAGTTCATGTCCCAGGACCTTCTTGAGCATGCTAGGTACATGTATGTATGAGACCTGAGCTGGCTGAGACTGGGTTCCTCATGGCATGAAGACCCTGTGGAGGATGCCTATCTTTCTCTCTGTCTCTCTCATGGAAGAAGTAAATGAATACACTTGCATATATACATAATTAAGGTAATAACGCCCCTAGGTTCTACCTTTCTAGAAAAACTCATTTGGACTATGAAATTTCTAGCTACACATCATTGTTAGAATTCTACCAGAAATACACATTCAAGTTCTACTTGCTCCATTCTGCCAGGCAGTTGGAAGGCCATATTTTGTTGGAACAAACACACCTCATATATATATATATATATATATTTTTTTTTTTTCAATAACTCTCACACAGTACAAGGTATGCTAAACTTCTTTCTCAGATTCCAGAAATCTAAGCACCAAGTAAAGTACTCACCTTGTATCTGGTCTGCTCTCGATCATAGATTTTTTTCGGGGACACCACTTTGGGAGAGAAGAAGTTTCCTAGTTTGGCAAGGTAGACCCCATTCCTAAGTCCCTCCTCCAGTTCTGTGGTGGGTGGCAGATCCTCCCCTAGACATGCTTCCATCCACCTGCACCAAAGAAAGAGGATGAAAAAAAAAAAAAAAAAAAAGACAAAAAGTCAGAACTTGCTCCCATTTTTTTAGAATTATTTTATTTAATCTTATTAATTGGCAGCAGCAGTTGGTGTAATGGCTATGTCACTAGGCTCCCATATGGTCGACTGTGGTTTGAGTCCCGGACCTGGTGGTTTGAACTCACGCCATGCAGGTGTGCGTGCGTGCGTACCCAAGATCCTGAGAGGAGAATGGAGGAGGGATTGTTGCGTGGCCATCCCTCCTGGGGGGTGATTTCTTGCTTTCTGTCTCTCTGTCTCTCTTGTGAGCGCATGCTCACTACAGCAAAAACCTCTCTGAATAAATAAGTAAATAAAAATAATTTTATTAATCATCACCATTATTATTTTAATTTGCAGAGAGAGAGAGAGAGGGAAAGCAAGCTGCCAAGTCCAGGACTTGAACCACAGTCGGCCCCATGTGGGAGTCCAGCTCCCCAGAGCTCATCCTTTAAGCTTAAAATCTTAATTTCCATTCTCCTTGGCCAGGTTTAATTCAAACATGGAAACACTATTTTAAGGCCCAACTCCACACACACATATCCTGGCCCTAGCCCAGTGCCAGACCTCAGTGACAGGAGATTCACGAATACTCCTGTGCATGAAAGCCACCTTCTCTTACCCTGCTTTCCTCGCTGCAGTAACAGAGCCTGCCAGCTGGCTCCCCAGGGCATAACTGCCCCATGTACCTCAGACCCTGCCCCTCAGTCCTTACGCTACTCCTTAAGAAAAGCCATTTGTAACTGAAGTGCCATCTCAACTGTTCAGTTCTTCTCCAGTTTCAGAATTCAGAACCCACACTGAATTCCTAGGTTCAGGTTTTAAGTTATCGTGAAGATATCAAAACAGAGTCAATTATCTCAGCTAAAATACTCAATGAAAATGTCTATTATGGAAGTAGTAAATAATGATTTGTTAAGTGTTTTTTGAAGGTAGGGAGGAGGCTGTAAAGAGGAAAGGAAAAGAAAACTAATTTTTTTCTCTTTCAAACCTCTCACCAGATTTCAGGGAAACAAGAAAACAAAACAAAGATTAGTCACATATACTCTACCAACAGAAAACTAAAAATCATTCACGGCAATAGTTTTTAACCAATTTTTGAGCCGCACAATCCTCTAGATATCTGAGGAACGCTATAGACCTTTCTTCGGAAAAATGTACATACACTTAACATTTACATATAATTTCTTTTTTTTTTTTTTTTTTTGGAGAGGTTTTTCGCTATAGGGCGCGTGCGCTCGCCAGACAGAGAGAGACATAGAGACAGAAAGTGAGAAATCACCCCCCAGGGGGGATGGCCACGCCGCAATCCCTTCTTCTCCATTCTCCTCTCGGGATCCCGGGCACGCACGCACACGCGCCCGGCGTGAGTTTTAAGCCACCGGGTCCGGGACGTGAACCGCGGTCGACTACGTGGGAGTCCAGCGACATAGCCATTACGCTAACTGCTGGTTCCCAACATTTACATATAATTTCAGAGATAGCACTGACTTTAAGAACACCTAATTTGGGGGCCAGCAGATGGCATAATGGTTACATCGCTGTACTCCCACTTAGTCCACTGTGGTTTGAATCCCAAACCTGGCAGCTTAAACTCATGCTGGACACATGTACATGTGTGCCCAAAATCCTGAGAGGAGAATGGAGGAGAAAGGACTGCAGCGTGACCATCCCCTCCAGGGGATTTTTCTCAAATTCTACAGAAGAGCTACTCAGGCTAAATTCTACCTTTAAAGCAGCTGGCATACTGTCTCACGCTAAATAGGTATTTAAATAAAAGCTGGATGGGTATGTGACGGGATTAGAGAATCTTCTGGTTCTTGCCTATACTCAAGGATAAGAAGCTTCTCTGGCTTTTCTCTCAAGTGGTAGAACTTCAAATGCTCAGAAAGGCAGGGAAAAGAAACAAATGAGTTTTCCAGAAGAGTTGCCATAGTAGCCAGATTAGACATCAATTTGTAACACCTACAAAATCCATACCTCCACAAGAGCCTGATGTTCAGAAGGGCCATGTGGGAAAGAATGGCAGCTGCTGGTATGGAAAAGAGTTGGAGCCAAGGACACATCTCATATGCTGGTCCTTCCAATACTTTACTACTAAAAAGGAGACGGATAAAATCTTTCTGGCAAGCAACTCCTGGCAACCTCCGCTCTCTGGGGACGCTCTAACTTGGGTTCTCATTAACAGGGACAAACCTAACAATGATAGCCTAAGCCAGAAATAGCCCTCTGGCACTCAACACCACAAAGGAAAAATTTACTTATTTTCTTCTTAAAAATGAGGTGAACGCACAGCAGGGAACATGGGCAAATAGCACAGCCGCACATGACGTATTTGTGCACAGAAAAACATGGCACAACTTTTCTGAGGACCCAACGTATTGAACATTTATGTCATTTCTGAATGTTTTCAACCTGGAAATAATACTGCAAGAGACTTTTTTTTATTTTATTATTTGACCAGACAGAGAGGGAAAGCAAGAAAGCAAGCAGCCAGGTCTGAGACTCGAACTGCAGCCGGCCAGGTGGGAGTCCAGCATCCTTAACCACCGGACCACCTGCCAGCCCCAAGAGACAATTTTTTTTTTTTTTTTTTTTTTTTTGGAGAAGTTTTTCGCTATAGGGCGCGTGCGCTCACCAGACAGACAGTGAGAGACAGAGAGACAGAAAGCGAGAAATCACCCCCCAGGGGGGATGGTCACGCCGCAATCCCTTCTCCTCCATTCTCCTCTCGGGATCTTGGGCACGCACGCACACGCGCCCGGCATGAGTTGTAAGCCACCGGGTCCGAGACGCGAACCGCGGTCGACTACGTGGGAGTCCAGCGACATAGCCATTACGCTAACTGCTGGTTCCCAAGAGACATTTTTGTACACAATATTCTTCTGTACTTAGAAACAATTCCTTCGGAGGGGGTCTTCAGAAGTATAATTCCAAAATTTAAAATTATTAATATTTAAAAGTGCCTAAAAATGATCTAAGACCTCTATTCAAATTTGGCCTATAGTAATATAATATTTTTTAAAGAATTTTTTAAATTTATCTTTATTTATTCATTTATTTCAATTTGACCAGAGAAAGAGAGAGAGAGAGAGCGAGGGGGTGGGGGTAAGAAAGCAAGCCACCTGGTTTGGGACTCGAATAGCGGATGGCCAATGTGGGAGTCCAGTGCCCTTAACCACCATGCCACCTGCCAGCCCTAGTAATAGTATGTATGTGTGTGTGTGTGTGTGTGTGTGTGTGTGTATATATATATATATATATTCATTCTTTTAAAGAATTATTTATTTTTAATTTTAATTTTATTTACTCATTCACTTATTTATTTTGTATTAATTCTAACCAGAGACAGACAGACAGACAGAAAGAGAAAGTGAGAAAGCAAGCTACCAGGTCCGGGACTCGAACCATGGTTGGTCATGTGGGAGTGGTCCAGCGCCTTAACCACCACACCACCTGCTGTGTCCCCCCTAGTAATGGTATACTAATAGGTTATTGATGTTTAAAGATCTGAAGTATATAGGCCAGCACGCGGCATGGTGGTTAAGGAGCTGGATTCCACATGGCTGATTGCATGGCTCAAGTCTTGGACATGTCAGCTTGAAAAACACACAAGGTGCATGTCCCTGCATGCCTGATTCCAAGAGGAGACTGGAGGAGAAAAAAATGCAGCATGGCTACCCGCCTGGGGGGTGGTTTTTTCTCCCTCTCTCTGGTTTTACCCTATGGCAAAACTTAAACACTACAGAGGTAGAAATCAGAAAAGATAAATAAAATAGTTAAATAAAGTCATTTGAACATGTGAGCTAGCTAAATAACACAATGTTAACGCACGGCTCGGCTCAAGGGGAGCTGGACACACATGGCATCCATGGTTCAAATCCCCAGCCAGCTCAGACTGAACACATATGAGGCATGCATGCAAGTGCCCAAGATCTAAGGCTGGAGGACTAGCAGAGGGCCACAGCATGACCAGAGCCTGCGGAAGACGCTCATAACTCCCCTGCTCTCCCAGCGCACGTGTACTTTTCACAACGGGGGGTTAAGGTGCTGTGGCTCACATGGCCAGCTGCACAGTATGAGTGCAGGACCTGGAGCTTGAAAAATCACACTGGGAACACGTGTCAGCGTGCCCAACATCCTAAGAGAAGACAGAAGGAGAAGGGACTGAGGGGTGGCCATCCCCCCTGGGGAGTAATTTCTCGCTTTCCCTCTCTCTTAGTCTCTGGCAAGTACATGCAGTACAAACTAAAAAACAAAAACTTTTTAAGTATTTAAATTTTTATACGCTGGGGCTGGCAGGTGGCGTGGTGGTTAAAGGCACTGGACTCCCACACGGCTGGCAGTGGTTCGAGTCCCGGACCTGGTGGCTCGCTCTCTCTCTTTCATGCTGGACTTGGCAGCTTGCTTTCTCACTTTCCCTGTCTCTCTCTCTCTCTGTCTCTCTCTGTTCAAATTAAAATATATCAATAAATAAAGTTAGGGGACCAGCAGTTAGCGTAATGGCTATGTCGCTGGACTCCCACGTAGTCGACCGCGGTTCGAGTCCCGGACCCGGCGGCTTAAACTCACGCCGGGCACGTGTGCGTGCGTGCCCAAGATCCCGAGAGGAGAATGGAGGAGAAGGGATTGCGGCGTGGCCATCCCCCCTGGAGAGTGATTTCCTGCTTTCTGTCTCTCTGTCTCTGTCTGTCTTTCTTATTTATTTATTTTTTTTGGAGAGGTTTTTGCTATAGGGCGCGTGCGCTCGCCAGACAGACAGAGAGAGACAGAGACACAGAAAGCGAGAAATCAGCCCCCAGGGGGGATGGCCACACCACTGTCCCTTCTCCTCCATTCTCCTCTCGGGATCTTGGGCACGCACACACATGCGCCCGGCGTGAGTTTTAAGCCACCAGGTCCGGAACACGAACTGCAGTTGACTACGTGGGAGTCCAGCAACATAGCCATTACGCTAACTGCTGGTCCCTCTCTCTCTGTCTTTTTGGCGAGCGAGCTCACGTGCCCTATAGCAAAAACCTTTCCAAAAAAAAAAAAAGTTAAATAAAATAATTCTTAAAATTTTATATGGCAATTTTTTAAAAAGATAAATGGTTAAAAAGAAAGATACACTGGGGAAAATCACAATATATAACAAAAAGCTGATAATCTACAATTTATACACTTTTTAAAAAAATATTTATTAATGTATCTGTTTATTTGTTGTGATTTGCAGGCCACCGGGTCTGGGACTAAACCTCAGCCAGCCACATGGGAATCCAGTGCCTTAACCAACACTCTACCTGCTGCCCTCCCAGATATACACACTTTTAAATACTTCAAATAACACAATGATAAATATTTCCCTAGAAAAATGGACGAGAAACACAAATAGGTAATTCATCAAAGAAATATAAATGGCCAGTAATTATATGACCATTTCTCAATCTCACTACTTTTCTCAATCTCACTACTAATCAAAGAAATGCAAATTGAAGTAACAAGTAATAATAACACTGTTGTTGCAAAGATAAAAACAATGATAAGGGGCCAGCAGGTGGTGTGGTGATTAAGGGCACTGGACTCCCACATGGCTGACTGCAGTTGGAGTCCTGGACCTGGCAGCTTGCTTTCTCACTTTGTAGGTCTGTCTGTCTATCTCTCTCTACCCCCCCTTCCTCCCTCTCTGGGCAAATTAAAATGAATAAATATAGTAAAATAAAATAATTCTTTTAAAAAAAAAAAAGAATGATAAGAACTTATTACTGTCCAGTGTGTGGGAAAACTCCACATTCTTATGCAGTTCTGGAGGAAAACGTGGCACCATGTACCAGCTATTGCAAATTTACAGAAACTTCTCTAGAAGAAAAAAGAAAAGGTTTTCTTTTTAAAAGATGATTTGGTGACTTGTGGTATGCATGACTAAATTAAAGATGATGCCAAGACTGGGGACATCCACCGAAGAAACAAAGGATGACAAATCCACGTCAGAACACGTGTTCACCTGAAACGCCAATGGCACAGGCAGCAGCGACACCCTGCAGGCTGCTGGGACACGAGTCCCGACCTCAGGAGGGGAGGCCCATGCTGCAGAACCAAGTGTGAAACAGGGCGCCATCTTCACGTCTGGCGATGGCTGAGTTCACCAGGGAAATGGCATGCAGGGAGAAGTGTTAAAGATGAAGGACTGTGCCTTGGAGGACACCCAACATTTGAAAGATGAGAGAGAAAAAGACAACCACTATGGCTGAATAAGAATCAAGAGAGAAGCACACGATGGCGATCCAGGAAGAAGAACATTTCAGGAAGCTGGAGAAAAGGAGATAGCAAGTGAGAAAGAAGGTCTTCTGCGACCCCTTGGAAGGGAAGTCTCGCAGAGTGGTGAGGCTGGAGTCAGATTACAACAACTTGAAAAATAACTAAGTGGAAAAGGAGAGGCAAATGTAGGCTTCTTTTCAATGAGTGTAAAGAGGGAAGAAGACAAGCTGAAGGAATGGAGAAACGGTTGGTCTGAGAGAGTGGCAGGTCCAGGGCAGGTGCCTTTTTTTTTTTTCATGATTGAGCAAGAAGCACATATTTGCAGCCTGCAAGAAACGAGTAGTAAGTGAAGGAGGGACTAGAGATACAAGAATGGCAAACAAAACAAAGCAAGGTTCTGAGGAACAGAGGCAGTTAGCTACAGAAAGGAACATCACCCCCTTCTTCCCTGAGAAAAGAAGGAAGGAAGAATGAGCAAGAAGGACTGCATTATCTAACCTCCCCGAGCTTCCTTTTTTGTCAGCATTAGGAATAACAGCGAACCTCATAAGGCTGCAGTGACGATGAAATGAGATGATACGTACCAAGCACTAGCAGGCATGCATTTGCCTACGTAGCACTGGCGTACACTTGTGTGCGCACGTGAGCCAGCACGATCCTCAGAAACGCGCCTACCTCGACAGTCTGACACTCCGTAACTTACAAAATACCTGTCTACCCTGTCCTACTGATAACATTTTCAAAGGGAGTAAAGACTTGGCCCTACCCACTTCGCCACTCGGCAAGACAAAGACAAAGAAAGGACTATCCTGAGAAATCTACTGTGGTAAGCCTCACAACAAGCCCAGACCAGGAGCATATGTAGAAAAGAATCGGGGCGGGAATCTGAATTAGGGGTCTGTGAAGAGGAAACCAGTTGAACAAGTTCTGCTGAGCACATGACTCCAGTGGTTTCCTCGCTCTGCAATACAGAAGGGGAACACACCAATGCCGGAACTGACTACCCCAAGCCATTGAGATTCACTTCCTCCAGGACGGCTCCTCGGCACCACACCCATCTTTCAGGGCAAAAGCCCCCAAGTGCAGGGGTAACTCTGTACTAAGATAACTCCCGAACTTGGCTGTCTTTCCCTGCAATTAGGATTCTGTTGAACCACTAACCCATCTGAACATCACCGAGGCACTGGAAATAGCTAGCAATTTCAAATACAGCGTGGTTAAGTCCCAGCCTTGAGAGAAAGGCAGGCAGAGTATTCCACAAGTCACTATTCACTCTGGGATGGGAGCGAAGGCCGGATTCCCAAAGAGGATGGCATTCAGGCCTTGCAGGATTTGTGCGTGCGTGTGTGTGTGTGTGTGTGTGTGTACGCTGCGCACACGCGCGCACACGTGTTGTGAGGAAGAACACGTCAGGTCAAGGGAGGAGTATGTGCATACCCTGGAGGATCTGAGATAGAAATAACGGGGTGAGATCTGATTTAAAGAGCGTTCTGAGCAGTATGAATGGGGAGGAACGGCGGGTGAGGAGTGCGGAGACACTGAAGTACTAAATAAAATAATCCAGGCAAGAATGTATAAAAGTTTATTTTCTAAGTCATACAAGCAAAATGAGAAATGTTGAAAATATTTCTGTTTTCAAAGAAACTCTAGGCCCAGAGGCAGTGGCATCACTCATGTGAGTGTCCAGTTCCTTAACCACTATGCCACCTGCTAGTCCCCCCTCTAAACTTCCTTAAAACTTTTTTTTTTGGGGGGGGGGACATTTTGTATCTCTTTACCTAATACAATTATTTATGTACACAGGGTGGAATCATTTTCTAATTTATCTGTGAAGCATACTACTCTAACTACTGAAAGACATAAACTATTTTTTTCTCTCTTGTTTAAAGACCATGCAACTCCTGGTCTCAATTATAAACAAATAATAAAAGGAAGGAAGGAAGGAAGAATCGTCGTTGGGTACCAAGAGGTAGAAACGTGCCAACTCTAAAGCCGCATAAACAGAGTGATAAGTTTGTTATCACTACTCTCTCCTTTCTCTCCCATACAATACCGGGTTATCTTGCAAAACCTAGTCATAAGATAATCTTCCCCCCATCTAAACTCTCACACGTTAACGGCAACGTTTTCGTGGCAATCACATATTGTCTTCTGACATTTGGATCTTTCATTCTTTGAGTGGGTAAGTTTTCAAATGATCATGCCGTCTTTTCGTTTAATCTGTAAACCTCCTAAGGACAGGACTCGGTTGTGCTTTTGCATTTTCTCCAGCCTAAGTGTCCTGAACAATGAAAGAGCTCAAAGATATTTTTTACTGGCTTTGAAGTAATTATTTTATTGAAGGCATTTCCACCAATTTCTTAGCCATCTCATTTAAAATGAGCAATGAAATATTATCAGGTATGGGGACTAGCAGGTGGTGTGGTGGTTAAGGCGCTGGACACACCCACATGTCTGACCATGGTTCAAGTCCTGGACCGGGTGGCATGCTTTCTCACTTCCCCCTCTCTCTGTCTCTCTCTGGTCAAAATAAAGTAAGTGGATGAAAAAATAAAAATTAAATCTTTTTAAAAGTTTTTTAAAAATAAATAATATGAGGTCATTCAAAATAAAAATAGCTTTTAGTGACACAGGAAATGAGTATGAAAATTGTTTTTAAATAAGTTGAGTAAATTCTTAGGTTCGCATACAGTCACAATCTTCCATTAAACTGTTAGAACATAGTAACGATCTTTCACTAAACTGTTACAGTCCATGCTTACAAATCTTTGGCAACATGAATTTTCCCAAAGCAGCTCAGACACCTTTTAGAAATGTTTTTCTTTGGGACCAGCAGTTAACATAATGGCTATGTCGCTGGACTCCCACATAATTGACCGCGGTTCGCATCCCGGACCCGGTGGCTTAAACTTACGCCGGGCGTGTGTGTGTGTGCGTGCATGCCCAAGATCCCAAGAGGAGAATGGAGGAGAAGGGATTGCAGTTTGGCCATCCCCTCTGGGGGGTGATTTCTTGCTTTCTGTCTCTCTCTCTCTCTCTGTCTGTCTGGCGAGCACACGTGCCCTATGGCAAAAACCTCTCCAAAAAAAGAAAAAAAAAAAAAAAAAAAAGATGTTTTTCTTTCTTTCTAAAATTTACCAGAGGGTGGGTGCTGGACAGAGAGAATCCTCCAATGGGGTGGGTCACGATCCCTTTTCCTCTGTTTCTCCACCCTGTAGAGATGAAAAACACAGGCACTCCCTGTGTTTTTTTTTTCAAGGAGCCAGGTCCATGCCTCAAACCACACAGCTGGTTATAGGGCCAGCCCTCTTAGGAAATTTCTTATTTCTTCATCAGGACCAGTACATAGTGTAATGATTGTCGCTGGACTCCCATGCAGTCAACCGTAGTTCAAGTCCCGGACCCAGTGGCTTAAAACTCACGCTGGGCATGTGTGCATGCATGCCAAAAATCCCAAGAGGAGAGTGGAGAAGAGATTGTGGCATGGCCAACCCCCCATGGTGTGATTTCTCACTTTATTATTTTTTTTTTGCAGAGTTTTTTTTTTTTCGTATTTTTTGTTTTGTTTTTACTATAGGGCACATGTGTTCTCTAGAAAGACAGAGATAGAGAGAGAGAGAAATCAACCCCCGGAGGGGGGGGGGGGGATAGCCATGCTGCAATCCCTTCTCCTCCTTTCTCCTCTCGGGATCTTAGGCATACACTCACACGTGCCCGGCGTGAGTTTAAGCCACCGGGTCCAGGACTCAAACTGCGATTGACTACATGGGAGTCCAGCGACATAGCTATTACGCTAACTGCTAGTCCCGTGATTTCTCACTTTGTGTCTCTGTCTCTCTGGCAAGTGCCCACACCCTGTAACAAAAATCTAACAAAAGTTAAAAAAAAAAAAAAAGTTCTTCCTCATATTAAATAGATTTCCACTGCCTGCTTCTGTTTCACCAATACCATACTGTGATAAACTGAATCACTCTCCTATTTCCCAGGAATTTTTTTTTAATAATGCAGGCACAACACTAATAGAACAACTGAATAAATTCCTACACTAGGTGAGAGGTTGAACTTCTGAGGTTCTGATTCTGTGCTTCCTCAAAATCTTGTTTCTGCATTAAACAGGCTCAGTCATTTCAGTTGCTTCTTACACATTATGATTTAAAGACTATTTATCATCCTAGTCACGCTTGTCTGTGAACAATAATAAAGTCTCAACTAGGGGATCAACACCCACTGATAGAGAGTGACTTGCGTTCTATGATGAAAGAATTCTGATCAGGCCAGCCCCTAATGCAGGGGTTCAGTGCTGTGCACAGAAAGCCAGATCCTCGACAGCTGACTGCAGTTTGAATCCCCCTGAAAATCACGCCAAGTGCATGTGCCTGCATACTCCAAAATCTGACAGAAAGTTCCTGGCAGGAGCAGGCCCTGCTCCTTGGGGGCAAAGGTCCCTCTTTCTCACACGCCCTCTGGCAAGAAAAGAAAATTTGGGACCAGCAGATGGCATAATAGTTACATCGCTGGACTCCCACATAGTTGACCACGGTTCAAATCCCAGACCCAGCAGCTTAAAACTCACGCTGGGCGCATGTGCATGTGCGCCTAAAATCCCAAGAGGAGAAGGGACTGCAGTGTGGTCATCCCCATTATGGGGTGATTTCTCACTTTCTGTCTCTGTCTCTTTGATGAGTGCACATGCCCTATAGTACAAAATATCTCTCTGGGGGGAAAAAAGAAGAAGAAGAAGAAGAAGAAAGAAAAAGCTCTCCCAAAAAAAAAGGAAGGAAGAAAGAGAAATTGAATAGAATTCTAATCCACAGGCAGTGCTTGCTGTCAGTGTAAAAGAACCCACCTCAGGGACTGGACGGTGATGCAGCAAAAGGGCAACTGGACCACACAGAAAGGTCACATCCTAGAGCCTGTGTGTGCACTCGGTGTACGCACCTGTCTGAGAACCGGGCTGGCTGAAGCTAGGAGCGGAATGCATGCTCTCTGTCGGGAGTGCCTGCCCCCACCCCTCTGGTTCCGCCTGGTCCCTCCTCTTTTTTATTTTAATAAGATAAAATTCACAAATTCATCAATTTTTAAAGAATTATTTAACTCCATTTGTTATTATTATTACTTTTAAAAATTTGACCCAGAGAGAGACAGAGAAAGAGAGGGAAAGGGAAAGTGAGAAAGTGAGATGCCAGGTCCAGGACTCAAACCACAGTCGGCCACATGAGAGTTCAGCACCTTAACCACTACCCCGGCTGCTGGTCCCAATTCATCATTTTTAAAACTCTTTTAACATAAGTAATTAAATATACTAGAAGTATATTCAAGATGTTGTGCAGCCACTATTACTACCTAATTCCAGAATGCTTTCACCACCCAAAACAAGACCCACACCCACTGAGCATCATTTTTCATCTAGCAGCTCTTTTCTGAATCTGGTTTATTCAATCAGTTATAAATCTTCTTACCTATATTACAACCTAGTTCCCATTTATGCAATCTGTCTGCAAGAGTATTACAGAACATGCTTTCAAACGGCTTACTGAAATCTACACATTACTGTGTTTTTCTCTGATCCACCAATCTGATGACCCTAAAAGGAAATCATGTTATTGTGTCAGGGCTTGACTTAGAGTCCTCACTGGCTCCTAAGTGTCACTTCTCACCAAGTGCTCAAGAGCTACCTATTTGGGGTCCAACAGGAAGCATGGTGGTTAGGACACTAGACTCCTACATGGCTGACAGTGGTTTGAGTCTCGGACTTGGGAGATTGCTTTCTCATTTGCCCTCTCTGTCTCTCCCTGGTAAAATTAAGAAATAATGATGATAAATTAAATAATTCAAAAAAAAAAAAAAAAAAAAAAAAAGAAAGAGCTATCTATTTGACAATGTGCTCTAGAACTCTGTAATTTTGACAGTCTAGTGTTTTTGCCAGAAACTATTAGGTTGTCAGGAAAGTCATGACGTATTTTTCTATGCAAAAATGCATCAAGACTTTTCCAATGACCTGATAGTTCACTAGACCAGAACTGTTTTTTTAAAGAATTATTTTATATAACTTTATTTATTTATTTATTCATTCTGTTCACTTCAGTTTGACCAGAGAGGGACAGAGGGGGAGAGAGAGGAAATAAGAAAGCAAGCCGCCAGGTCCAGGACTCGAAAAACAGTCAGCCATGGGGGACTCCAGCACATTTAACTACCGTGCTACCTGCCAGTCTCAAGACCAGATTTTTTTTTAATTATTTTATTTCATTTATTCATTCATTTATTTTAATTTGACCTGAGATAGACACATACACAGAGAGAGAAAGACAGAGAGAAAGAGAAAGTGAGAAAGTAACCGGGACTCGAACCACAGTCGGCCATGTGGGAGTGTCCAGCACCTTTTAACCACCACGCCACCCGCTGGTCCCATGACCAGAATTTTTAATTATCTTCTTTTCCTTTTTAACAATTAGCACATCTGTCCTTCCCAATTTTAAAAACCACACTCCTATCCTTCACAATGTCTTAAAGATCACTGATGACAGCGCAGCAATTATATCTGTCCAATTAGTACAATTATGGCTTTAATTTAAGCTCTATAAGCAAAGAACATGATAACTCAATAGAGAATGAAAAGAAACTATAAAACAAAAAACTACTGAGAAGTGACCATGACCATATCACAAACTCTTATTTGAAATTATCCTTCAAACTTGGAAACACTAGTTCAAGAAAGACGATCAGTGAAAAAAGAGTATGATTAGTTTTAAGGAATAATGCATACACTACCCTCTTCCTTGCAGATGATGAGTTTACAACTCCGTGGTATGGACCTTTTTAACTGAGAGAAGGCACCTACGCTCACCAGATTAAGAGAAAGAGAAGCTTCCCCCTCCCCCAGCAGGGCACGGTCATCCCACAATCCCCTCTCCTCCATCTCTCCATCCTGTTGGGACTTGGAACACCCATGCACATGCATCTGGTATGTGGTTTTCAAGCTGCTAGGGCCAGGATCCAAACTAGTCAGACATGTGGGATCCAGCTACCTTAGTCACTAGCCTTAGGGCTGGCCCACACTAAACATACTTTATATGGTTTTTTTTGTTTTTTTTTTTTTTTTTTTTTTTTGCCACAGGGCATGTACACTTGCCAGAAAGAGAGTGAGAAATCATCCCCTAAGAAGGATGCCCATGCTGCAATCCCTTCTCCAACGTCCTCTTGGAATTTTAAGCATGCGCGCATACACGCCCAGCATGATTTTTAAGCTGCTGGGTCCAGGGCTTGACAGTATTGGCCTTGTAGAAGACCAGCACTTTAATCCCCTCCACGCCACCTGCTGGCCCCACAATAAAGACTTAGTTACCCTCCAGTTCAATAACCTGTTTAACTTGGTGTAAGTCAGTATTTCTAAAACTTACTTTTTACCACCAAACTCTCTCATCTTTAATGTCACAGTAATGATCAATACAAGACATTCAAAAATATACTCAAATGAAAAGTCAGCCACAGTTTTTCAAATCTCAAACTTGAACCGCTCTTCAACGTAAAGAATAAATTATGTTAGTTTGGCAAGTCTATTCCTCTCTTCCATCTGTATCTCAAAGCTGTTAATCCGAAACCTGTTTGCTTGGGACCAGCAGTTGGCATAATGGCTACGTCACTGGACTCCCATGTAGTCAACTGTGGTTCGAGTCCTGGACCCGGTGGCTTAAACTTACATGGGGCACGTGTGAGTGTGTGTCCAAGATCCAGAAAGGAGAATGGAGGAGAAAGGATTGCAGTGTGGCCATCCCCCCTGGGGGTTGATTTCTCGCTTTCTGTCTCTCTGTCTCTCTCTGCCTTTCTGACGAGCACATGCGCCCTGTAGCAAAAACCTCTCCAAAAAACAAACAAACAAACCTGTTTGTTCAATGCAAACTTCATTACACATTATTAATATCACAACACAAAAGCATTTAGGACAATTCTAGTCAATTTCCCTAAAGGTTATTTAAGCCATAGGATTAAAAATTCTCAACAAATGAAGTTGCCCTTTTTTTGTTTTGTTTTGTTTTTTTAAAATCTCAGTTCATGGGACCAGCAGATGACATAATGGTTACGTCACCAGACCCCCATGTAATCAAACGCAATTTAAGTCCCAGACCTGGAGGCTTGAAACTCAGGCTGGGAGCGTGTGCCCGAGTACCCAAAATCTCGAGAGGAAAATGGAGAAGGGACTACAGCATGGTCATTCCCCCAGGGGATGATTTCTTGCTTTCTGTCTCTGTCTCTCCAGCAAGAGCACACACCCTATAGCAAAAATCTCAAAAAAAAAAAAAAAAAAAAAAAAAGTGTGTGACCATGCTAGAGAGAGAAAGAGAAGACAGAAAGAAAAAAAAAGTGAGAAAATGAGAAAGCAATTTGACCATGGCCAGCCATGTGGGAGCCCGGCGCCTTAACTACCACATCACCTTCCAGCCCCCAAATATTTTCTCTTAGCAGGGCAGCCTGAAATACTTCAGACATCAGTGAAGGATAAGCCACAAATGGACAGAATGTAGACACTAGGCTAAGAATTCAGCAAAAGAATCATCTGATAAATTCTGCCCAAGCTCTTCAACCAGAAACTTTGAAAAAAAAAAAAAAATCAGGAAACTCTTTGGATAACTTTAAAAATGACAGGTGTTGGGACCAGCAGTTAGCGTAATGGCTATGTCGCTGGACTCCCATGTAGTTGACCGTGGTTCGAGTCCCAGACTCGGTGGCTTAAACTCAACGCCGGGCACGTGTGCGTGCGTGCCCAAGATCTTGAGAGGAGAATGGAGGAGAAGGGATTGCGGTGTGGCCATCCCCCCTGGGGGGTGATTTCTCGCTTTCTGTCTCTCTGTCTCTCTCTGTCTGTCTGGCAAGCACATGCGCCCTATAGCAAAAACCTCTCTAGGAAAAAAAAAAGAAAAAAAAATGGCAGGTGTTGAGATGAAAACTCTAGATTCTGAGACAGAGGCTCTGAAGAAAGCAGCCAGTGCTAAAGAAGGGTCTAGCTGAACTGTTTAAGAGGAAAACCTCTGCCTTGAACTTCTGAGTGTTCTGAAGGTTCTGATTCAGTAGTAATGGACCCGAGAGCCTGTGTGGCCCAGGAGCACCTGAAGACAAGGCTCAGGCCCTAGGATCCCTGGCTGGCTGCGAGATCATACAAATTCCAGATGAGGCGAGGATGCAACAGCGACTCTAAAAACATTCAGTAGGGTGCTGAGGACCCATAAAATATATCTACTGGAAGAAGGGATGGACACCAGGGTGATTAAATTTTCAAACCAAAGCAACGTGTGCTCCATGAACACTGGGAAAAGTGAAAGTGGAATGAGGAGCAAGAATCATTTTGCTGCCAATAAAGTGAAACCTTGAGGAGCGGGGACAGACAGAAACAGTAAAGAGAAGTGACACTCAGCCACTCAGAAACTGGTGATGGAATGTGTTCCACAATCATTCCATGTCTTCCGGGACCAGCAGATGGCATAATGGTTATGTTGCTGGGCTCCCACATAGTCGACCACAGTTCAAGTACGGGACCCGGTGGCTTAAGACTCACATCTGATGCGTGTACCTGCGTGCCCATCCTGAGAGGAGCACAGAGGAGAAGGGATTGCAGCATGGCCATCCTCCTTGGGGGGTGATTTCTCACTTTCTGTCTCTGTTTCTCTCTGTCTCTCCAGGAAGCACATGCGCCCTATAACAAAAACCTCTCTACAAATAAATAAATAAATCATTCAATGTCTTTTTGCACGGGCATCCCCATGTTTGTAGAGACATGTATGTAACCTAAATTGATATGGCGAGTAAGTGCAGGTCATAGTCCAGAATCCTTCAGGCACTGACAGAGTAATGGATAGACTACTTCGGGAAAGGAACTGGTGTAAACTATTTGTACAAATTTGAACGAGTTTCTCAGAAAGTGAATGAGTTCTGTTCATCTTCACATGAGGATGAGATTGTTCACTGGGAGGTGGGCGTTTCAGGAAGACGTGGTTCCAGACACGATCACTAGGAGCACTGTGTAGAAATAGGATGAGTGTCTGGCTTTTGACAATGAGATCCATGCAGAGTGTATCCCAGGAAAAATGTCCCTCCTCTGGCAAATCTTCAGTAATCAAGATGTTTCTTTCATCGCTGCAGTGACTGTTAAAGGACTTGGATTTCATTGACTGCCTGTAGAATGGGGACTTTTGTTTTCTTAAATAATGTGAACTGTTATAAGTGTATATTCAGACATATTTCCTAAAGAAAATTTACCCTAAATTGCTTATTTTAGAGTTTATGAGTAGAGAGGATCATTTCTCCATAGAAACAAACTGGCAAGGCATGACATTGTATCCAATGACTTAAGTGACTGACAGAAAATCAAACAATGTAAAAGTTTTATGTTCATTTCTCCTGGGGAAAAAAAAAAAAAAAAAGGGAAAGGAGGGGCCAGCAGGTGGCCTGGTGGTTAAGGCGCTGGAATTCCCATGTGGCCGACCATGGTTTGAGTCCCAGACCTGGCGGCTTGCTTTCTCACTCTCCTTCTCTCTCTGGCAAAAACTCATGTGAAATAATAAATACATAAATAAATTAAATAATGCTTTAAAAAAAAAAGGAAAGGAAAAGAAAGGAAATACAAATGGCTTTTAAAAGACGCTCAGGGGCCTGACAGGTGGCATGGTGGTTGAGGCACTGGACTCCCACATGGCCAACCATGTTCAAGTCCAAGACCTGGTTGTTTGCTTTCTCACTTTCCTTCCTTCCTTCTCTCTGTCTCTCTCTGGTAAAATTAAATAAATATTAAAAAAAAAAAAAAAAAAGATACTTAGGGGTTGGGGCCAGCAGCAGGTGGCATGGTGGTTAAGGCACTGGACTCCAACAAGGTTGACACTAGTTCAAGTTCTGGACCCAGCAGCTTGAAAATCATGCCAGTCACATGTGCCCAAAGTTCCAAGAGGAGAATGGAGAAGGGACTGCAGGGTGGCCAGCCCTGGGGCGGGGGAGAAATTCTCACTTTCCCTCTCTGTCTCTCTCATGCACCCTATTGCAAAAGCCTAAAAAAAAAAAAAAAAAAAAAGATGCTCAGATACTCAGCTTCAATTATAATGAGAACATGTGAAAATGAAACTACAATACCATTTTCACCTATGAAACTATTAATAATGAATATTTTTTTAAATGCTAATATACTCTGGGTTGGTGAAATGACGGGGAAAATGGCCATCTCATACTTACTGGTAGATACACATGTAAACTGGTATAACAACCAAGGAGAACAAATTGGCCACGTTTACCAAAACTAAATGTACAAATTCCCTTTGGCTCATAATTGCACCTTTAGAAATTTATCCTGCAATGAGACCAGCAGATGGCATAATGATTACATTGCAGGACTCCCATGTACTTGACCATGGTTCAATTCCCAGACCCAGAGGCTTCAAACTCACACCAGGTCCATGTGCATGTGTGCCCCAATCCCAAGAGAAGAATGAAGGAGAAGGGACTGTAGCATGGCCGTAGCCCCAGGGGAGCACAAACTCCCGATAGCAAAAAAATCTCTCTCTTAAAAAAAATAAAGTTTTCAATAAAAACTTTATTATAATCAAATATGTCTAAAAATACTTTCTGTTGGGACTCTGTTTTGTTTTTGTTTTTTTTTTTAAGGTTTTGGCCATATAGAATGTGAACTCTCCAGAAAGACACAGTGAGAGGGAAAATGAGAAACCAGCCCCACCCCCAAGTAGGATGGCCACACCACAATCCCTTCACCATCCTCTCCCTGTGATTTCGGAGCACAAGTGCCCAGCATGGTTTTCAAGCCACCAGGTCCAGGACTCAAACAGTGGTTGGCCATGTGGGAGTCCAATGCCTTAACCACCATGCCATCTGCTGGCTCTGGAATTCTCAGATTTTTAAAGGAAACTCCCCAAAGTCAAGCCATTGTCAAGTACCAAACTTTTCAGACGATCGATGACCAGCAAGTGTATACAAACTACTGACACAGCAACATGTCTTCGGTGCAGAAAAACATTTTGCTGGTACCTGTTAGGTAAGAAAATGATCATTTCTGTTTCTTTTTAGCTGTTTTGAATATTATCTGAAGCACCAACAGCTGCCATTGTGGTTATGGTGTTAAGACTCTTACGTGGCCAACCACAGTTCAAGTCCTAGACCTGACAGCTTGAAAACCAAGCCAAGTGTGTGTGTGTGCGTGCCCCAAATCCTGAGAGTACAGTGGAGGAGGTGGGGTTGTGGGCATGGCCATCTCCCTGGGGAGTGATTCCTGACTTTCCCTCTCACTGTCTAGAGCACACGTGCCCTATGGCAAAAATCTAAAAAAGGGGGAGAAAAAAAAGAGAGCGAGAGATTATCTGAGGTATCTATGTAATAATAAAACACCGTGTTGATTAATAACGATTGCATATCCAGAGACTTTCTTTAAAAAAAATTATCATGTATTTAATTTTACTTACTCATTTGTTTTATTTTTAATTTGACCAGAGAGAGAGGGAAAGTAAGAAAGCAAGCTGCCAGGTCCGGGGACTCAAACCATGGTTGGCCATGTGGGAGTGTCCAGTGCCTTAACCACCACGCCACCTGGTGGTCCCCCAGAGACTTCTATTTACATTTTAGGTTATCGTTTTCCTATCTTTTCCCTCTTCTTTTGAACTTTTCCTTTTCTAATTTTGCCCCATTCTCTTTTTATTCCTCAGTTCCTTCTACTTCAGTGCTAAGGATCACCGATTAATCCCGTTTAAGAAAATATTTTTAGTTTCTTACAGTGTTGATCAATGAGCCCAAGCAACAACAGTCTGATCTTTAACTTTATGGATGAGTACCTATCGCAATAATGGCATTTCTTTCTACATGAAAATCTCACAGTTCTTCTTAGAGCCCAGAATTCTCTCAGTCCCCGCACATCTGTCCCAACAGAAGCCAAGCCCTGGGCTGGCAGCAATATCTCCAGTGTTCCTTCTGCTTTTCGTTATGGTTTCCAATGAGTCAACAGGAAGATATTCTGAGTAAAGAAGAAATAGAGGCCTTTAGACAGGCCTTTCTTCCACCCACAACCCCCGAAAATATAGTTCTTGCCAAATGATCCAAGGCAATTTCCAATCCAATTTGCCACTCCCGTCTGAGTGTGAGTTCACTACTTAACAAACAAGAAATCGGTTGGAAGGAACACTTTCTGCTTTGAGCCCAGAGCAGATACCAGGTTATGAAGGTGAAAAGCAGTCAGGAAGAGTCCAATAACCTCGTGAGACACAAAAATACATAAGAGACACTGGAGACTTGCCCTTGAATCGTCAGAATGGCAGATGGAAGAGACTCTGCAGTAAGAGGCAGGAAACAGCTCTGATTCTCTTGGCTCTCTGACAGCCAGGCAATGACTCAACGTCTCTGGGTATCCTCTGACTTGAATTTGAACTTAAATGTTGCCCCTTCCATCCCTGTAGAGGTTAAGAGCATTAGCACTGGTGTCACACAGACCTGGGCTTGAATTCCAGATAGTTGCATGACCTTGGGACAGTGATATTAACTTGTAAAAATTTTCCCTTTTTTTTTTTTTTTTTTTTTTTTGTAATTTAAGGTTTTTGCAATAGGGTTCACACACTTGCCAGAGGGAGACAGAGAAGGAAAGTGCGACATTACACCTAGGGGTGTGGGGGTAGGAGAGTGGCCACAGCACAATCTCTTCTCCTCCATTATCCTCTTGGGATTTTGGGCATGCTCGTACATGCACCCAGCATAAGTTTCAAGTCACTGGGCCTGGGATTTGAACCACAATTGGCCATGTGGGAATCCAGCAACATAACCATTATGCCATCAGCTAGTCCCCTTCACTTTTCTTCTTTTTTGAAAAGTAAAGTCTATGGGGCCAGCAGGTAGCATGGTGGTTAAGGGCACTGGACTCTCACATGGCCAACCACGGTTCAAGTCCCAGGCCTGGCAGCTTGCTTTCTCACTTTCTCTGTCTCTCTCTCTGTCTCTCTCTCTACTATGTTTCTCTCTGGTTAAATTAAATAATAAGTAAATAAATACATAAAGTTAAATAAAATAATTCTTAAAAAAAAAAAAAAGTAAAGCCTATCTCACAGTAATGTGCATATACTTCATCATTATTCTGCCTTCGCTGTTGTAGCTACTACTGCTGGCACTCTTATGTTCACAGAAGTACTACAGACCCAGGCTAGCCCTTGAGGGAAGGGGCTCTGGAATCCTTGCCGAACCTGAAACCTGGATCAACCATGTAGTAGATGGGTGAGTTAACCTGAGTTTTGTTACCCTTTTTTTTTTAAAGAGAGTTTTGCTATAGGGTACATGTGCCCAGCAGGGAGAGAGAGAGGGAAAAAAAGAGAGAGAGAGAGAGAGAGAGAGAGAGAGAGAGAGGGAGAAATCAGCGGGGGGGGGGGGGGGGGGGATGGCCACGCTGCAATTCCTTCTCTTCTCAGGATTTTCGGCACATATGGACACATGCCCAGGAGGAGTTTCAAGCCACCAGATCTGGGACCTGAAGAGCAGTCAACCATGTGGGATTCTAGTGCCTTAGCCACTATGTCTCCTGCTGGCCCCGAGTTTTGCTTTCTTATCTATTTCAGTGGATAGTAAGTACCTCACAGGTCTTCAAGAATAGCTAATTAGATAAAAAATATAAAGTACTTAGCACAATACTCAGCATATAATCAGGCTCAATAAATGATACTGATGGCCACAAGGAGGAACCCAGGTAGAAGCGAGAGGAGGGCTCTGACTTTGAGACAGACAGAAAATACCTTTGATCACAATGGCCTTATAAATTGCAGGTTATTGGGATTTTGGAGGGAAGGAGCTTTCTTCTGTCTTAAAGGTAAAAGCACTATAGATTTCTATAATAAAATACCTGATTAAAATAATCAGTTCTTACCAACATAAAATTTTTAAAAAATTTTTAAACAAACACACACATTCAGGCCCAGCACAGTGGTCCAAGTGGGAGGGTGCCCTGTAGGATGGCTGAGGCCACTTGAGAGGCCCAGGTTGAGTTCTGGGCCCAGCAGAAATAAGCCAGGCTGTGGTGGCATGTACCTGCTGTCCTGTGGTGGCATGTACCTGCTGTCCTAGCTAACGGGGGGGGGGGGGGGGGGGGGGGTTGGGCAAGAGGACTGCAACATGGTGAGACCCTGTTTTCACTTGTTAAAAAAAAAAAATTCAAACTTAAGTAAACTTTCTCTCCTCAAAATAAATCATTAAGCAGAACTTTCACTTACATATTTAAGGTTTTCTGATTCAGACACTGTCGAACCATAGGGATTGATCAGATAACTAAGGGCCTTCCAGAAGAAAACTCAAGCAGCACAGTCCTGACTTGATCAGGTAGGTCATGAGCTCTCAGTGTTCAAATGCCACTTCACTCAGCTTGCTCAAAGATATGGTCTCTAGGCAACCAGGTCTCAAATTAAACAAACAGCCACAGCAATATGAATCATTTCCGGATGGTCTCACTTTGCCTACCAGCACTTTCTTACATAAATACTTCTTGTCAAGGGGTTTATTTAGCTGCCCCAACTGGAAACAACCCAATCCATCGAATATCACATGTCTTGAAAATGCTCAAAACAAGACCCACTACCAACAAGTATCTGCAAATTGCTACACTGTGAAACAGAAGGAATTATCCAGAAATCAGAGACCAAGTACCATACAAAACCAGAAGGGGGAATTTCTAGAACTTCCCAATTTGTGCCGTCAAATATATTTGGACTATTTTTGTCAATAAGGATATTAAAATACAAAAACACAATTACTGCTCTGTACTCTAAAACCAGAAGGAATACATGCCAAATTAGGTCAAACTAATGGGCAACTGAGCCCGGTCAGACTTTCCCTACCTTGGCTGGTAGGCCATCCATGCACACAGCTGGCCCGTTAACTCTGGTTCTTGTGGTCACATCCACTTCAACACCCACTGATTTTAAGGGGAACTGGTGAAGTATTTAACCTAGCTTTCATGGCTACCTACTCTGTTTTTCCACCTTGAAAATTTCATAGACAAGCAACACTATTCTTCACGAACTAAACAGAGTCCATTTAATCTATTAACTAAAGAGAGAAAAAAGAACTTAGTAGTTCAAAATGAAAACTACCAAGCAAGTTCATTAATAGAATGGGGTGGGGGGGAATCAAGACTGCAGAAAATGAAGTCCAATCACAAAAGATTTATGTGAGACATGTACTTACAAAGCTGATTTAATATTAACAAATGGGGACCAGCAGATGGCATAATGGTTACATCACTGGACTCCCATGTGGTTGACTGTGGTTCGAGTCCCAGACTGGGCCGCTTAAAACTCATGCTGGTCATGTGTGTGTGCGTGTCCAAGATCCCGAAAGGAGAATGGAGGAGAAGGGACTACAGCATGGCTATTTCCCCATGGGAGGTGACTTCTTGTTTTCTGTCTCTCTGGCAAGCGCATGTACCCTATAGCAAAAATCTCTCTCTTTAAAAAAAAAAAAAAAAAAAAAAAAAAAGATATATATATATATGTGTGTGTGTGTGTGTGTGTGTGTATGTGTGTAATGTATGGTGTAGTCGACCGCGGTTCGAGTCCCGGACCCGGTGGCTTGAACTCACGCCGGGCGCGTGTGCGTGCGTGCCCAAGATCCCGAGAGGAGAATGGAGGAGAAGGGATTGCGGCGTGGCCATCCCCCCTGGGGGGTGATTTCCTGCTTTCTATCTCTCTGTCTCTCTCTGTCTGTGAGTATATATGTGTGTATATATGTGTGTGTGTGTGTATATACAGATACACACACACACACATATATACACACACACACACACATATACATATACACACACACACACACACACACACACACCACACATATAGAGACCAGCAGATGGCGTAATGGCTATGTCACTGGATTCCCATGTAGTCGACTGCAGTTCGAGTCCTGGACCTGGTGGCTTAAACTCAAGCCAGGTGTGTGTGCATGCGTGCCCAAGATCCCAAGAGGAGAATGGAAGAGAAGGGATTGAGACATGACCATCCCCCCAGGGGTGATTTCTCGCTTTCTGTCTCTCTTTCTGGCGAGCGCACATGCCCTATAGCAAAAACCTCTCCAATAAATATATGTGTATGTGTGTGTATATATGTGTGTATAAACACAAATGAAGAACAGCCATAAAACAGACTATGTAAGCAGATCTAATCCCTAAGACAGCAATGATAAATCAGAACTGTTTATTAAAGTATAGTACAATGGATAATTTCCTAGAGTTAAAATACATAAACAAAAAAGATACTGTAAATCATCTTAGTTCATTTTCTGCTGCTATTAATATAACAGAATACCTGAGACTGGGTAGTTTATAAAGTTTATTTGGCTCATAGTCCCGGAGGCTGCAAAGCTTCATGGTGGCAGCTTCTCATACTGCGTCGTCACACGACAGAACAGTGGAAGGGAAAGCAAGCGTGTGCTAAAGGGACTGCAAGGACAAGTCAAGTTCACCTCTGCAACTCACTCGCAAGAACTCATCACTCCCATGAGATGGGCACTGATCCATACGTGGCTGGTCACCTCTTAGAGACCCTACTTTATTATTATTATTATTATTTGCCAGAAAGCATGTGTGCTCTCTAGAGAGAGACAGAGAGAGGAAAAGGAAGAAAGCACCCCGCCCCCTTGGGGCATGGTCATGCTGCAATCCCTTCTCCATTTCTCCATCCTGTCAGAATTTGGGACACACATGCACATGTGCCTGGTGTTTTTTTCCAAGATGCCAAGTCTGGGATCTGAACCCTGAGATAGGTCATGTGGGATATGTTTCCCTTAACCATGAGCCCACAGAGTTACGAGAGAGAGAGAAAGAGAGAGAGAGAGAGAGAGAGAGGGAGGGAGGGAGAGAAAGTACCCCCCCCCCCAATGGGGCACAGTCATGCTGCAGTTCCTTCTCCTCCATTTCCCCATCCTGTCAGGATATGGGGAGGGCATACACATGTACCCAGCATGTCTTCTCGCTTTCTATCTCTCTGTCTTTCTGGCGAGTGCACATACCCTACAGCAAAAACCTCTCCAAAAAAAGAGAAAGAATTATTTATACTTCAAGAAACAATCTTACAAGTATCAAATCACAAAAATGTAAAAAAAAAAAAAAAGCTACTTTCATAGAATGAAGCTAGTTTGAGGTTGTCAATAAGTACAAGAAAACAAAGTCATAAACATTTTCTAAAAAGAAAAAAAAGTGAAATAAACTAGGACTACCAACCTTTAAGACCTTGAAAGTACTCAGAACAGTGTATTAATTAAGTATATCTCATTATCTTTATATTAAATCTGTTTTTGCCCAAGGATCGGGATAAAGAATACATTTGTTGAGTGCCTACTTTATTTCACTGTGTCGGGCACTTAACCCTCACAGCAACTCTGTAAAACACACAGTATTCCAATTCTGCAAAGTACAAATTTTGGTTCACTCCCTGAGGTTAAGCAACTTGCAAAACCTGAATCAGAAGTCACACCGGCCAAAACTGAAAGTGTCTTTCCTTTTACTCCATAGACCTATCTCAATATTCAAGATTTTCAGAAACAAGTTTATTCAGACTTTTAGAATTTCTGTTTTTCTTAAGAGACTACAGAAGTCATATGGCCTTTCCTTAGCAATGATGACAGGTACTAACTAGGTAACTACCTAATATATACCAGACTGCTCTCCACGTTTCTTTCTTGTAAATTTGCTAAGTGGTTCAGCTACATGGTCCGTTAGGCAAAAAAGTCTTTGGTGGCCTTCCTAGGAACCAATACTCCCCTTTGAAACATTGTTACTATGGGAAAAGCACTTTGTTTCAACTACTGTTACAAATATACTTCGAAATGGCAACCCACTTCTCATGATGGTGTTTCCAAGGCAGTTGCACTAGATTGGGTTTTCAAAAAGAGAATTGAGGTTTCCATGGATGTCACCATTACAAGAGTTAAGAATATATCCCACCCCATACTTCCCTTAAAAAACTATGAATACACGGAGGCATCTACCTCCTAGTCCCAATGTGCCACTAAGTAGCTACATGCTACTCAATTATACCAGGTCTTACAAGATGATTAAACTATCTATAGTGCTCATCTGTAAAAAGAGAGCTCAGCCAACCTCCTAATCTTTAAATGATGCTTCTCAATTTGAGAATTCTAGAAACTAGTGGGCATACCATCCTTCTATTACGTCACCCATACATTTTGTTTTCTAGCCTCTTAAATGTCTGGATTCTGTTTTCCTTATCATAGTGGGCCAGCCTAGAGATACCCAAATTCTTTTTAAAGAATTATTTGTAATTATTTGTATAATTTTATTTATTTATTTATTTGACCAGAGAGAGAGAGAAAGCTAGAAAGCAAGCCACTAGGTCTGGGACTTAAACCACCGTGACCATCATGAGGGAGTCCAGTGCCTTAACAACCATACCATCTGCAGCCCCGATACCCAGATGCTTTGGAATTCTGATACCATTTAGAGGGAGAACTCTGAAGAGCCCATCCCAGAAAATGTTCTATGCCAACAATAAAGACAGATGCATCGGGGGAGGGAGGGGTAGCAGATGGCATGGAGGATAAAGGTGCTGGATTCCCACATGGATGAAAACGGTTCTAGTCCTGGACCTGGTAGCTTGCTTTCTCTCTTTCTTTCTTTCTCTCTCTCTCTCTCTCTCTCTCTCTCTCTCTCTCTCTCTCTCTCTCTGGTCAAATTTAAAAAATAATAGTAACAAAAGGATAAATAATTTTTTTTTAAATAAAAGACATATGCATGGAAGAGAATGTGTTCTCAAGAGCTGATTTCTTTCCAAGATACTCTTTCCATTCCCCTAACTTCCAGAAGGTAAAGCACTTGTACTGAGTGCTAAGTTCTTGCGAACACCACGTAGTTTCTGATAGTCTCCAAGGAGTCATAGCCTGACTTCTTACTTGGGCTGGGGTATGAGCACTCAGCAGGAAGAGGTGCCCAGGACAGACTTGAAAAGGCACACCAGGGAGTCTCCAAAAGAAGGAATCCTGAATCAACAAACTGGGGTGTGCTGCGATTAACCTTCTCCCTGTGATCTTTAACCTAACTGAATTTTCTCCCATATCCAGTACTGCAGAGTTTCTCCTCCCTGCACACTTCCCTGTTCTGCCCTGCCCTGTCCACCATGCGCTCCTCTTGGGTCTTTTCACCTAAACCTTCTTCCAATCCTGCTGTTACTTCTGATCTGAGGACCACCATACCTCACATGTTTAAATGTTACCTCCTTCAACTGTGTGTGTCAAACAGTACTCATTTTCCTGTATAACAACTCCTTAGCCAAAACAAATGTAAAGACCAATCAGAACAGGCAAAAGGACAGAAAGAAACCTTCACTTAAGCATAAATAATAATTTCAGATGCCTCCGCTTTATGAAGTCCTTGGGCTGCGGTGTAGCCCTGAGTAAAGAGCCTTGAGTTCTTAGACAATATTTCTTCAGAAGAGCAGCTTAATTTCCAGGACGAAGCCACACTTTTTTTTTTTTTTTTTTTTTGAAGAGGTTTTTGCTATAGGGCGCGTGCGCTCACCAGACAGAGACAGAGAGACAGAAAGCGAGAAATCACCCTCCAGGGGGGATGGTCACGCCACAATCCCTTCTCCTCCATTCTCCTCTCAGGATCTTGGGCACGCACGCACACGCACCCGGCGTGAGTTTAAGCCACCGGGTCCGGGACGTGAACCACGATCGACTACGTGGGAGTCCAGCAACACAGCCATTACGCTAACTGCTGGTCCTGGGACAAAGCCACTCTTCAAACAAAAGAGCAGAAATCTCTATTTCTCAACTCCTCTTTGTGCACACGTTTATGAATCGTCTCTCGATTTTCCCATTTAAACTTCTGGAGAAATCAAACCCACACTCTTGTCTGTCTCTAGACACACATGTACATGCTCACACTCGCTCTTACGCTCACTATTTGCACACATTCATAATTACTCTCTCTCCACACACGACTCGCTTTCCCCAAGAAAGAGCTCTGTTCCTGACAGAGGAGAAAATGGAGTGCCCCAGGACACACAATGGGGCCAGTGTACTAAAAGGTAGAGCTTTCCGTGGGAGGAGCAGAGGTATTATAAATAGCAGTGGAGAGGGGAACCTTTTCTCCCTTGGAGTTCTCTGATCTTATTCCTGGATTTGGAGCTGCTATAAAGCCCAGACACTGGGGCTCCTCCAATTTGCGAGGACTGGAGATTATAAAGGAAACATGAAGAAGCCAACCCAAAGAGGCAAACTGGGTCTGTGCTAGATGGGAAAGAAGGGCCCGGGTACATGAGAGGCAGCCCCGCTAGACTAGGGGTGGGAGGGTGGGGGTGATGAGAGGATGGGGGTGTGGGGATCACCCCCCCCCCAGGGGAGATGGCCACACCACAAGCCTTCTCAACCATTATTTTCTTGAAACTTTGGACATGCACACACACGCACCCAGCATGATTTTCAAGCCTCCAGGTCCAGGACTCGAACCACAGTAGGACAAGTGGGAGTCCAGCGACATAACCATTACGCCATCTTTTCAAGCCAGCAGGTCTGGGACTCAAACTGCTCAGTTGCCCATGTGGGATCCAGCTGCCTTAACCTCCACACCACCTGCTAGCCCTGTCAGAACACATTTTAAGGGTGGTAGAAGACACCCTGGTTGGTTGGCTCGCTGGCTGGGATCCTAATCCTCTTTTCTCACCATAACATCCCCAAGCATCTTTAGTCAGTTCTACTTGTAAAATCTGAATAGATGCTTCCAAAGCTGATTTTCTAGTCAAAGCTTTAAGTAAACAAACACTGAAAAAAAAAATCACTGCATCCAAATTTTATGTGGCTGCCTCGGCATATTAAACCTGGCACCCTTCCACAATGCCAGGCCATAGGCGGAGTGTGCCAGGGCAATATGCCACTATTATGCCCTCCCTTACAACCCAAAGCATAAAAAATAAAGATTATCGGGACCAGCAGATAGCATAATGACTACGTCGCTGGACTACCATGTAGTCAACAGCGGTTCAAGTCCTGGGCCCCGTGGCTTAAACTCATGCTGGGCATATGTGCATGTGTGCCCAAGATCCCGAGAGGAGAATGGAGAAGGGAATGTGGCGTGGCCATTCCCCTGGGGGGTGATTTCTCACTTTCTCTCTCTCTGTATCTCTGTCTTTCTGGCAAGTACACGGGCCCTATAGTAAAAACGTCTACAAAATAGATAGATAGATAGATAGATAGATAGATAGATAGATAGATAGATAATTATCAGAAATGCCTCTACAGCCTTGGTCACTTTCTTTTTTTTTAAAGACTTTTCTTTTTTCTTTTTTCTTTTCTTTTCTTCTCCTTCCTTCCTTCCTTCCTTCCTTCTCCTTCTCCTTCTCCTTCCTTCCTTCCTTCCTTCCGTCCTTCCGTCCTTCCTTCTTCCTTCCTTCCTTCCCTTCTCCTTCTCCTTCCTTCCTTCCTTCCTTCCTTCCTTCCTTCCTTCTTTCTCCTCCCTTCCTTCCTCCCTCTCTCTCTTTGCTTTGCTTACTTGCTTTCTTTCTTTCCCCCCCCCTCTTTCTTTCTTACCAGAGAGGGACAGAGAGAGAGAGAAAGAAAAAGTAAGAAAGCAAGTCACCAGGTCCAGGACTCAAACACTGTCAGCCATGTAGGAGTCCAGCACCCTTAGCCAACACACCACCCTCTGGTCCCCCCTTGGTCACTTCCTAAGTACACAAAAGCACCCTACTAGAACACACCCTGGGGGATCATGTCTCCTGGATAGGTTTCAAGGGAAATAGACTACTTTTCTATATAGATGCTTATCAACTTATGATGGGGTTATATCCTACGAATCCACTGTAAGTTGAAAGTTAATTTACTACCCCTGGGACCAGCAATTGGTGTAGTGACTATGTTGCTGGACTCCCCTGTAGTTGACCACGGTTCAAGTCCTGGACTTGGTAGCTTAAACTCGCGCCAGGCACGTGTGTGTGTGTGTGTGTGTGTGTGTGTGTCCAAGATCCTGAGAGGAGAACAGAGGAGAAGGGACTGTGGTGTGGCCATCCCCCCTGGGGAGTGATTTCTCGCTTTCTGTCTCTGTCTTTCTGGAGAGCACATGTGCCCTATAGCAAAAACCTCTCCAAAAAAAAGAAAACGAATTTACTACCCCTAACCTACTGAACATACCTTAGAGCCCTCCCTACCTTAAGTGTGGTCAGAAAACTGACATTAACCTACAATCAGGCAAAATCCTCTAAAACAAAGCCTACTTCATAATAGTGTTGAATATTTCATATAATTTATCCAATACTGAATACTGTTAAAAGCAGAACGACTGCATGGGTAGTACTTAAAGTACTTAAATTAGGAATGTGTTCACACCATCATAAAGCTGGAAAAAAGCGTAAGTTGGGCCAGCCAGTGGAGCAGTGGTTAAGGCAGCTGGAATCCACAAGGCCAACTGTACAGACTAAGACCCAGACCCAGCAGTTTGAAGAACACAACAGGCTCATGTGCATGCATGCCCAAAACCCCAAAAGGAGGAATGGAGCTGGGATGTGGCATGACCACCCACTCTCTGTCTCCAGCAAGCATACTTGCCCTTTAACAAATTTAAAAAAGGAAAAGAATAAGTCAAATATTTATCATGTTCAGGACTACCTACTGGGAAAAAAACACCCAAAAGAAAACATGTTCTAGAATAGAGTAAAGCAAATGTCTTCCTAGTGTGGCACTTGATAAAGGAAATATAAGAAAGAGCATCGTTCTATTCAGACTATCGTATTTCAACAAAAGGCAGAGTTCTAAAAATGTTTTAAATTCTCATCTGGGGTGGGGGTGAAAGAATACCATCAGAACCACTCGAGGCACTAAAAATACAGGTGTCTGGACAGTCCAGCCCAGACATACTGAATCAGAATCTCTACAGTAAAGACCAGATAATATTTTTTGCTAAGTTCTCCAAGTAATTCTTTTTTTTTAAGAATTATTTTATTTAACTTTATTTATTATTATTATCATTATTTTCCAGTTTGATCAGAGAGAGACAGAGAGAGAGAGAGAAAGTGAGAAACCAAGCCACCAGGTACGAGACTCGAGCCGTGGTCAGCCATGTGTGAGTCCAGAGCCCTCAACCACCACACCACCTGCCGGCCTCCCAAGTAATTCTTTTTTAAACAAAGAATTATTCTTTTAAAATCTGCTATTGGGCACATACACTTACCAGAGACAGAAAGAGAGAGAGGGAAAATGAGAAATCAAGCCACGAGGTCTGGGATTGAACACAGTCAGCCAAGTGGGAGTCCAGTGCCCCAACCATCATGCCACCTGCTGGCCCCTCTCCAGGTAATTCTAATTCACACATTTCATTACGAACTACGGTATAAAATCATGGAAATCAGGGGGACTGGCAGGTGGCATGGTGGTTGAGGGCACTGGACTCTCACATGGTCAACTCTGAGTTGACTCCAGGACCTGGAGGCTTGATTTCTCACTTTCCCTCTCTCTCTCTCGTTCTGTCCCTCTCGGTCAAACTTAAATAAGTAAATAAATAAAGGTAAATAAAATAATTCTTTAAAAAAAAATGGAGGCCAGCAGATGGCGTAACGGTTATGTTGCTGGACTCCCATGTAGTTGACTACAGTTCGACTCCCAGACCCGTTGGCTCAAACTCATGCCTATGCGTGCATGCCCAAGATCCCGAGAGGAGAATGGAGGAGAAAGGACTGGGGCATGGTCATCCTTCCTGGGGAGTGATTTCTCGCTTTCTGTCTCTCTGTCTCACACACATGCCCTACAGCAAAAATCTCTCTAAAAACAAAAAAACAAAACACTGGAAACTATTCTTCAATCAAGAAAACTACAGGGCTGGCCCTCTGGCTGGACTGTTAAGCAAGCTGGACCCCACATGGTCAGCCATACAATTAAAATCCTGACCCTGATGGCTTGAAAAACACGCCAAATGGGGCCAGCAGGTGGCATGCTGGTTAAGGCATTGAACTCCCACATGACAGACCACAGCTTGAGTGCCAGACCCAGAAGATTGAAAATCACACTGGGCATGTGTGCGTACATGCTCAAGATACCAGGAGGAGACTAGAGGAAAAGAGATTACAAAGTGGCTGTGCCCCTGGGGGGTGATTTCTCACTTTCCCTTTCTGTCTCTGGCAAGCGCATACACCCTATGGCAAAATCTTAAAAGGAGGAAAAGAAAAACATGCCAGGCACATGTTTTCTGCATCCAAAATCCCAACAGGACAGAAAGATAGAGGAAAAGGGATTGCATCCTGATCATGCCTCACTGAGGAATGCATTCTCCCTCCCCCTTTATGTCTCCCTCTCTGGAGAGTACACATCCCCTCTGGCAAACAAACAAACAAAAAAAGAAAGCAAGCTACAAGTAGACCAAGAAAATCCAGGTCTCAGTTTCGTCACTGAAATGAGTGCTAAAATCCTGTCACTTGACAAAAAGTGCACAAACCTAGAGGACATAATGCTAAATGAAATAAGCCAGACTACAGAAGACAAATACTGTATGTCCCCACTTTATGTATACCGAATGTCCACACTCCACAGAAGAAACTGAAGGACTCGAAAGCGAAGAGACAGTAATGGTAGGTACCCAAAGCTGCTGGAGGTGATGTTTGTGAGAAAAATTTTAATGGACACAAAAACACATGTAGAGGCCGGCAGGTGGTGTGGTGGTTAAGAGCACTGGACTCCCACATGGCCAACCACTGTTCAAGTCCCAGACCTGAAGGCTTCTTTTCTCACTTTCCCTCTGTCTCTCTCTTTCTCACTCTGTCCCTCTCTGGTCAAATTAAAATACATAAATAAATAAAGCTCAATAAAATAATTCTTGGAGCTGGCAGGTGACGTGGTGGTTAAGGGCGCTGGACTCGCACATGGCTGACTACAGTTCGAATCTGGAGCCTAGCAGCTTGTTTCCTCACTTCCCTTTTCTCTCTTTCTCTCTCTCTCTCTCTCTCTTCCCCTTTCTCTCTCTCTCTCTCTCTCTCTCTGTCCCTCTATGGTCAAATGAAAATAAAGTTAAATGATTCTTAAATAATAATAATTCTTTAAAAAAAAAAAAAAATATGTAAATAAGGTAAAGAGGCTATGGGCAGCATACCAAAGTAGAATAGATGGATATCTAATACATATTAAAAAAAACTAAAAGGACTATGATCAAATGTGCACAATTTAATCCTCAACACTGAAAATGACTATATTTATATACTTGATTTGATTATATACTGTATGTATGCTTTAGGGGCCTGCAGGTAGCATGGTGGTTAAGGCACTAGTCTCCCACATGGCTTACCATGGTTCAAGTCTCAGACCTGGTGGCTTGCTTTCTCACTTTCACTGTCTCTCTCTGGCCAAATTAAATAAAGTTAAATAATTCTTGGGGCTGGTAGGTGGTATAGTGGTTAAAGGTGCTGGACTCCCACATGGCCAACCATGGTTCAAATCCTGGACCTGGAGGCTTGCTTTCTCACTCTTCCCCAACAAACTGAAAAATAATAATAAATAAAGTTAATTTTTTTAATATAATTCTTTTTTTATTTTTATTTTTTTGAGAGGTTTTTGCTATAGGGCACGTGTGCTCGCCAGAAAGATAGAGAGAGACAGAGAGACAGAAAACGAGAAATCACCCCTCGGGGAGATGGCCACGCTGCAATCCCTTCTCCTCCATTCTCCTCTTGGGATCTTGGGCACGCACGCACACACGCCCAGAGTGACTTTAAGCCACTGTGTCTGGGACTCGAACCACAGTCGACTACATGGGAGTTCAGTGACATAGCCATTACGCCAACTGCTGGTCCCAAAAATAATTCTTTAAAAATATATATATATATATATACTAGACTGCACAGAGATATATATTGAATGTATATGAGCCAGATATTATAATTATAAAGAAAAAATAGACGGCTGAAGGAGATTAGTGGCGATGGTAGGGAAAGAGGGAATGGATCCCTCTGTAAAAAGGGAATTTTACTGTGGAAGTTCAAAATTAAAACAAAAGCAGAACTGTTTTGGATATGGGAAGGAAGGTGGGTTGCAACTCTTCCCTCTCACCAACAGGTCACCTCAACAGAAACATCAAGGTTCCACAGATGAACTCTTAGACTACCTGCAACTTTCAAGTTCTTTGACTTTCCAAACTAATAGTCACAATATAAATGGCAGAAGGCTTAACACGCTTACTTTTGTTCCTACATAAAACTTGCTTAAGAAACTGTCTCTTGGGAACCAGCAGTTAGCGTAATGGCTATGTCGCTGGACTCCCACGTAGTCGACCGCGGTTCGCGTCCCGGACCCGGTGGCTTAAAACTCACGCCGGGCGCGTGTGCGTACGTGCCCAAGATCCCGAGAGGAGAATGGAGGAGAAGGGATTGCGGCGTGACCATCCCCCCTGGGGGGTGATTTCTCGCTTTCTGTCTCTATGTCTCTCTCTCTCTGTCTATCTGGCGAGCGCACGCGCCCTATAGCGAAAACCTCTCAAAAAAAAAAAAAAGGAACTGTCTCTTGGGGTCAGCAGGTGGCGTGGTGGTTAAGGGCGCTGGACTCCCACATAGCTAACCATGGTTTGAGTCTCAGACCTGGTAGTTTGCTTTCTCACCTTCAATCTCTCTCTCTATTTCTCCTTCTCTCTCTCACTCTGTTCCTCTCTGGTCAAATTAGAATAAAGTAAAATAAAACAATTAAAAAAAAAAGAAACGGTTTCTTTTCTAATGACATATTCAGCTCTTGCTATGTAAATTTCAATTTAGAAAGACAAACGTTCTTATCATCCTCTCCACCTTAATCAAAACTAAACCCCCAACCTCAGTTTCCACAGAGCTTTAGGCTCAAAAAAGCCACCTAGATTCAGGACCAGGAGGTGGCATGATAATTAAGGCACTTGGCCATCAAGGTTGGAGTCCTGGACCCAGAAGCTTGAAAATCAAGGTGGGCGTGTGTGCATGTGTGCCCAAAATCCTGGGAGGAGAATGGATGAGATGGGATTGACCATGAAAATTCCCTCCTCCAGAAGGGAATGGAGAAGAAGGTGTGGCTATCCCATCTTGGGGGGGGGGGGGGGTGATTTCTCACTTTCCCTCTGTCTCTCTGGCAAGCCCACATGCCTCATGGCAAAAAACAAAAAAACATAAAAGGGACATAGATTCAAAAGTGTAATCAACGTGCACAGAAGTGGTTACTACAAGGAAAGCAAAAAAATGGGAACAAGGAATGGGATAAGAAAGATGCCAACAACTACCGAGTGGGGTTTCTGTTGTTCTGTTTTTAGAGGAAAGGGAAAGATCTGAAGGGTTAACGCTTCCGATACAAGAATATTTGTTGTATTGTTCTCTGGACTTTCCTGTAGCACTTTGGGATTTTCAAAAGTAAAACAAACAAACAAAAAAAAACTACTCCTGTTGGACCAGCTGATGGTGTGGTGTTCCTGGAACTGGATCCCACATGGCCCGATACGCAGTTTGAGTCCCAGACTTGGCAGCTTGAAAAAATGATAGGCGCATGTATATGGATACCCAAAATCTTGAGAGAATGGAGGAGGACATCCTCTCTGGGGAAGTGATTTCTCACTTTCCTTCTTTCTCTCTGTCTCTGTCCCTCTCCGGCAAGCACACATGCTCTATAGCAGATTACAAAAAAAAAAAAAAAATCATGCGAATACTCTTACTAGCATCATTTGAAACATCCTTATTTTCATTAAACTCTGATTTACAAAAGCTTTTCATTATCGCTCACTAGCATTTTCCACCAAAGCTCATTTGCAGAATACATGATCTATCATCATATATACCTATCCTGGGACTTTGCAAAGGAACACAAGTACCAGAATAAGAGAAATGAATTACTGATAGCAAAATGACACTCTAAAATTAAGACCACAGAGTCTTGAGCATCTGAAAAAGGAAAATATCGGGACCAGCAGTTAGCGTAATGGCTATGTCGCTGGACTCCCACGTAGTCGACCGTGGTTCGAGTCCCGGACCCGGCGGCTTAAACTCACGCCGGGCGCGTGTGCGTGCGTGCCCAAGATCCCGAGAGGAGAATGGAGGAGAAGGGATTGCGGCGTGGCCATCCCCCCTGGGGGGTGATTTCCTGCTTTCTGTCTCTCTGTCTCTCTCTGTCTGTCTGGCGAACGCACGCGCCCTATAGCAAAAACCTCTCCAAAAAAAGAAAAAAAAAAAAGGAAAATATCAGTTTTATATACATTTCACAAAGAATGTAGAGGTTTTGATCAGCTACCTGAATATTGCCAAATGAATGGACCTGTACTCAGGGCTCTACTCTTCCAGCCTATCATACCAAGTATCCGCTCTGCCAGTCGTGAGGGAAGTAGACTCATACCCAAACCAAAACTAGGAAAGCAGGCCAGGAGGTGCCATGGTTTTTTTGTTTTTGTAAAGAATTATTTAACTTTATTTATTATTATCATTATTATTTTCCAGTTTGATCAGAGAAAGACAGATAGAGGAAGTGAGAAAGCAAGCTACCAGGTATGGGATTTGAGCCATGGTTGGCCATGTGGGAGTCCAGTACTTTTAACCACTATGCCACCTGCCGGCCCCTCATTTTCCCTCTCTCCTTCTCTGGCAAGCACATGAGCCCTACAGCAAAAACCTAAAAAAAAATAGGAAGAGGGCCAGCTGGTGACTGCATAGTTTAAGTACTGACCCAGCAGCTTGAAAAACATCGTGGGTGCATATGTATGCTCAAAATTCAGAGAGGAGAATGGAGGAGAAGGAATTGCGACATGGCCATCCCCCCCGAGGGTGCTTTCTCACTCCCCCTCCCTTACCCCACATCGAGACAGTGAGTACACACATCCTGTAGCAAAATTAAAAAAAAAAAAAAAAACCCTAAGGAACAATTAGTAAAACATTGAAGCCAAAACCCCAAACCCTAAAAATGCTCTTTCTCCTCCACAACTCGCAGTGCCCAGATCACACACCATAAGTATAAAACTGAATAGCACAAATCTGAAATTTTTTCAGTACATTTCAATGTCTATCGCAGTGTTTCATGAGCAACTGCCATCAAGACTACTTACTCCCAGGAAGAAATACCCTACCTATACTTTTTCCTTCAACTCCCAGCTCCCAGTCACACCTACAACATACACAGAGAAATCTGTGTTACACCCTCTTCACCCCCTTCTCCCCATCTTCTCTCCAGCCAGCCGATCTTTACCTCTTTGCTTCTTCCAAATGACAAAGGTATTCATAAGCCACGTTCTGACGTCTCCTTTCATCCATCTCCTCTGCGGTGAGTCTCTCATTATCCAGGACAGCTAAAACATGAAAGAAAGAATGTAAACATCAGGATCTGTAACCTTCCTGTGCGATAAAAGAATGGCACAGCATCGAATTCCTGCCAGTCACCTAGAAGGTCAGGGTAACTGCCAGATGTGTGGATAGTCAGGTATAGGTATATGACTTTCCTAAAAGAATGAACCATGGGGTTTTAGCTATACTCATTCTACCCTTTTTACAGTGTATGAGAATATGAACATGTACAACAACAGATATTGGTGTAACCTTGAAAAAATACTGACTTGAGATTTCAGCCCCAATTTGTCCTTGTCTATCTGCCAGAATTCTGGAAATACAGATTTGAGCACCATGTTGGCCTCTTTTATTAATAACCAAAGCCAGCAGTTATTGAGAACTAAGTGGCAGTCATTATGCTAAACATTTTACATGCATTCTCTCATTGAAGGCTCACAACAATCCTGTGATTATTGCTATTTTACGATTGAGGAAATTGAGGCTGGGTGAGCTCAGACTGAGTCTACAAGTGGCAGGGCCTGGATTCAAACCCAGACAGTGCGTCTCTAAAACCTGTGAGCTTAACCTTGAAGCAGTATGTCATCTTAATAGGCATCCAGGGTATGGAATAAATTCCTAACCCCTTAGGAATCCATTCAAGGCCCTTTCCAGTATGGTCCTGACTTTTGGAAAACTCTTCTCCCTCTCCCTGCTCTTCCACCACTGCGCCCTCTACACAGCTCAATCCCCCCCACACAAGAAGCCCCGCTATTCTTCAATACCTCAGTTCATGTCATCCCTCTTCAACTCATGTCCCTTGCCCTGCCAAGGTTCTCCACACAGCACGTGGCAAGGTTCTGCTCAAATGTCACCACCTGTGTTCAAACTGCCCTCCCCAATCCCCTTCTCTTCGCCCCAGTTCTCTGCACCTTTCACTTTCTTGCACCTTATTATCATTAGCCTGTACACCTGTCCCTCTGATTAAAAAGTTCTCTCAAGCCAGATTTCTGTCATAATCTATCTTTAACTTTACAAACGTGGCACAATATCTCATCTTTACCTGTGGAAGAGTGGAATGATCCTTTTTTTTAAAGAACATTATTCGCGGAATATAAAATGAACTCGAAAACCTCAAGATCCCAAAGGGCCGTCCTTTAGCTGTGGTAACTATCCCGTCTGCAATTCAATGATGTCCCAAGGACGGCCACAGAAAATGAGGAAGTAAGAAAGGTTTTTCTGTTTTTCTTTTTCTTTTAATTTTACTTTTGAGGTCCTAACGAGGGAACTAAGCCGCAGATAGCTGAAGAGACTTGCCCAGGACCGCACCTCTGGGCTAGCCTGGGGCTGGGCAGGTCTGGGTCCCGGGTGCACCTCGCGGGCAGCACTCGCGGCAGCACCTTCCCACGCAGCCCGAGCCGAGCCCCGGTCTCCGGGACACGCCCTGCACCGTCCTCCTGCCACCTCACCCTAGGCCGTCTCCCCCAATCTCGGCCGAGCTGGGCGACGGGAGACGCAGGGTGTGGTTCCTGCCGCCTCGGCGCCGGGACTAAAGCCGGGAGGCCTCCGGGGTCTTCGGAGCCACCGCAGAGCCCAGGACCGCGGGCTGGCCGGGAACCTCGCCGCCCACCGCCCCAGCTCTTCCGGGTCCGCGCGGCCCGCAGCCGCCCGGCCCGACCCGGCCGAGCCCCCGGGAAAACCGCGCCTCGGGGACAGCGACCCCATTTACGAAGCCCCCACGCCACGGAGACCTGCACTCACAGCCATAGTGCGGTCGGGCCACGCCCAGCCCGTCAACCTCGTCCACGGCGGACATGGCGGCCGAGCCCGGGTCCCTGCTGAGGAAGCGGTGAGACCTTGGAGGCGCGGGCGGCGGCAGCTAAAGCTCCTGCCGAGTGCGCGGGCTGCGGGTCCCGAGGCCCCGCCCGGTGCCGCCGGCCCCACCCCGCAGGCCCCGCCCTAGAGGCCCCGCCCCGAGGTGGCAGGCGGGGCGGGGCCAGAACCGCTGGGCTCGCCATAACCCCGCCCCCTCGTTCCGGCCCCGCCCTGCGTCCCTGTGCGTTCTCTGCCTGCTGAAAGGAGGAAGCCTGGCTTACAGTCAATCTGACTCACGCTCTGCTCCGCTTGCTGAGCTCTCTCCGCTAAGCCCTGTAGACCTACAGCCACGCCTCCAGGGACACCGCCTATCTGCAAGTGACAGAAGGGCTGCTAGTGTAGGCGGCTTGAAATCAAAACTGTGAGTCTCCTCTCTTCCTGCCGAGCTGACCTTCTCCGCACCAAGGCTCAGGGAAAGAGCATCCTTTGAGGTGGCCCAGGCTGTTCTTGTTGGGCACAAGCAGGACCCAAACTTCCATAAAGGACTTCCAACCCCTCTCCGCACTGTCTGGCTATCTAGCCTCAGACCTCTCCCAAAGTCGCCAGTAGTCGCCAAATGAGAGCTGCTCAACCTCTCAAACATTTAAGATGTGCATACTAAAGCAAGAGAACTGTGTTCGTCTAAACTCGCTTCCTTTAGGCTCCCTGCCGTTCTTTGCATAGGTCTTCCTTTTTAGGGAGTTCTTTGATCCTACCAGGGATGCCTCTTCCTCTGAACCTTGTGGCCCTTGAAATACTGGTATTCAACAGAATTTTGTCCTCAACCCCGTTCCGGTTTTTTTCTTTGCCCACTATAAATAACTGTATCTATGCTCACTTCAAGTTGCTGATAACCCCTAAATATGTATCTCTGGACCACGTAAAGCCCACCATTTTCAGCTGGCTCCTGCACTTTCACCTGTGTACCCTGCAGACACTTCAGATTCCAAGTGTCAAACACTGTCCTGCTTCTGCTGTGGTCTCTGTTAACAGAAACGCCCGATTCCTAAGCAGTATACACCTTAAGGGGCCAGCTGTGAGGCACAACAAGTACACGCAATGCACAGGGAACCACATCTTACGTGGCTGACTACAGTTGGAATCACAGTAGCCTAAATACTAATAGGATGGAGAAATGGAGGAAAAAGGATTGGAGCAATGCCCCACTGGGAGAAATGCTCTTTCTCGTTCTCTCTCTCTCTCTTACTCTGGCAAGAACGCACATTCTCTGAAAATAAAAAAAAAAAAATTTTAAATCCTATAAGAATGAAACATCACCATGGAAAAATAGGCAGAGGTGTAATTTATTGAAATTATAAATTTGAAAGTTATTTCTTTCTTAATAATTTAGAATTTTTATAATTCTATTTCCATCTAGCACATTTTACCATTTTTCAAAAACCAAATAATTTTGGGGGCTGGAAGGTGGTGTGTTGGTTAAGCACTGGACTCCCACATGACTGACCGCAGTTCAAGTCCCAGATCTGGCAGCTTGCTTTCTCACTTTCCTTCTCTCTCTGTCTCTGTCCTCAAATTAAAAATAAATAAATAAATAAATAAATAAATAAAATAATTCTTTTTTTTTTGAAAGAGAGATTTTTGCTAATAGGGTGCATGCTGTCACTAGAGAGACAAAGAGAGACAAAAAGACAGAAAGCAAGAAATCACCCCCCAGGAGGAATGGCCACATCACAATCCCTTCTCCTCCATTCTCTTCTTGGGATTTTGGGTACGCATGCACACACATCTGGCGTGAGTTTTAAGCTTCCAGGTCCAGGACTCGAACCACAGTTGACCACCTAAGAATCCAGTGATGTAACCATTACACTATCTGCTGGTCCCTAAGTAATTCTTTTTTAAAAATTAAAAAATAAAGTAGAAATTATAAGGCCATCACTGTAATCGGCTAAATTTTTTTAAACACTGAAAGTACGTAAAATGTGAAATATGCACTACTTCTTCTTAGCCCTAACATATTAATTCCATAGCTCATTTTCTCCATTAAGACTTTTTACACTTAATTATAAAGCTTACCTAAATTAAAAGACACAGAGTCACTAAGAAAAACAATCACCAGCCTCGTTGATTAAAAAGGTAAGGATCCTGGTTTGATCCTGGACCCGTTAGCTTGCTTTCTCACTTTCCCTCTCTCACTTTCACTCTCTGGTCAAATTAAAATAAATAAAGTTAGGGAACCAGCAGTTAGTGTAATGGTTATGTCGCTGAACTCCCACGTAGTCGACCGCGGTTCAAGTCCTGGACCCGGTGGCTTAAACTCACCCTGGGCACATGTGCGTACGTGCCCAAGATCCCAAGAGGAGAATGGAGGAGAAGGGATTGCGGCGTGGCCATCCCCCCTGGGGGGTGATATCTCGTTTTCTGTCTCTCTGTCTCTCTCTGTCTGTCTGGCGAGCACACGCGCCCTATAGCAAAAACCACTCAAAAAAAAAAAAAAATTTAAAAAATGAAACTCAGGCCGGGCGCGTGTGCGTGTGTGCCCAAGATCCCAAGAGGAAAATGGAGGAGAAGGGATTGCGGTGTGACCATCCCCTCTGGGGGGTGATTTCTTGCTTTCTGTCTCTATGTCTCTCTCTGTCTGTCTGGCGAGCGCACGCACCCTACAGCGAAAACCTCTCCAAAAAAATAAATAAATAAAGTTAAATAAAGTACTTCTTAAAAGAAAAAGACAAAAAAAGGTAAAGACTGGGGGACCAGCAATTGGTGTAATGGCTGTGTCGTTGGACTCCCATGTAGACGACTGTGGTTCAAGTCCCGGACCTGATGGCTTAAACTCACACTGGGTGTGTGTACATGCGTGCCCAAGATCCCGAGAGGAGAATGGAGAAGGGATTGTGCCGTAGCCATACCCCCTGGGGGGGGGGGGATTTCTCGCTTTCTGTTTCTCTGTCTCTCCCTGTGTTTCTGGCAAGCGCACATACCCTATAGCAAAAACCCTCTGGGGCGGGGGATGGGGGGGGGGACTCAAGTCCTGCATGTGTATGTGCATACCCAAGATTCCAAGAGGAGAATGGAGAAGGAACTGGGGCATGGCCATCCCCCTGGGGGGTGATTTCTCACTTTCTGTCTCTCTGCTGAGCGCACACACCCTACAGCAAAAATCTCTCTTGAAAAAAAAAGAAAAGAAAGTCTTTCTGGGAACTTGTTTTTCCCCAGAGCTAGCATGAGCAAGCTGAACCAGGAGTTGGCTATACGGGCCTTCGGAACCAGCGTTCTTGGCCTGCTTCAAGGAGCAGATCGGCTACTGAGAAGGGCCCATGGTAGAGACCAAGGGGATCCAGCCTCAGCCTCCAGATGAAGACAGTGGTCACACTGACAAAGAAGAACAGCCCCAAGAGGTGGTCTTAAAAAAGGGAGGCTTGTCAGTTGAAGAAGTCATGAAGATTTTTTTTTTTTTTCTTTTTTTGGAGAGGTTTTTGCTGTAGGGCGCGTGCGCTCGCCAGACAGACAGAGAGAGACAGAGAGATAGAAAGCAGGAAATCACCCCCCAGGGGGGATGGTCACGCTGCAATCCCTTCTCCTCCATTCTCCTCTCGGGATCTTGGGCACGCACGCACACGCGCCCGGCGTGAGTTTAAGCCACCGGGTCCGAGACGCGAACCGCGGTCGACTACGTGGGAGTCCAGCGACATAGCCATTACGCTAACTGCTGGTCCCAAGAAGTCATGAAGATTAAAGCAGAAATAGAGGCTGCCAAAGCAGATGAAGAACCAGCTCCAGCTAATGGAAGAATTACGTATCGAAAACCAGTCAGGCGTCCCTCAGATGAAAAATACTCAGGTTTGTTAGCCAGCTCAAAAAAGAAGAAAACAAATGCAGATGAAATGAGTAAGCAGGACTCAGTTAAAAAGAACTCACAAAAGCAAATAAAAAACAGTAGCCTTCTTTCTTTCAACAGAGAAGATGAAAACGAGTAAGTGTAAACATATTGGGGTAAGTTTTCTTCAGAAGTAAATGGGGTATTTTTTAAAATAACTTTTTCCTGAGTATTTTTAAACAACATTTTTCCCTGTTACAAAAATACTACAAGTCCACTGTAGAAAATACAGAAAATGTAATAAAGTGAAAACTGTGTATATCTATATAAAAAAAAGATAGACATAGGGGCCAATAGGTAGTGTGATGGTTGAGGCACGGGACTCCAGCCTGGCAGACCGCGGTTCAAAGCCTCGTTTTCTCACATTCCTTCTCTCTCTCTGGTCAAATGAAAAATAAATAGATGAATAAAATTAAATAATTATTTTTTAAAAAAATAGATAGGTGTAGATAGACAATTATGTGCATATGAACAGAAAAATAGCCCTAAAGTATACACACCAATATATTAACAGCTATTTCTGCAGGTAATGAAAACGTACTGATTTGTGTAGGGTTTATTTGCTTGCGAATCTGTATTTTCCAGGTTTTCTACAATGAGTTGTTAGGAACACTATTGTGTCATTAACTATAGATACGGAAAAATTAATAAATATAAAATGGATAAATAAAAGCTAAATGGCAAAAGAATAAACAAAGTGGTCATTTGGGGAGATCAAACTGGCTCATGACCTCAAAGAATTTATAAGCTAGAGGGAGTAGAGCAATATCAACAGGACAGCTTGAGATAAGCACCATAATAGAGGTTTCCCTGGCCTGGAATACCTTTAACCTCTTATCTGCCTGGGAACCTCCTATTCAACTTCTCAGAGCTCACAGCAATGTCATCTCCTCCCCCAGGTGAGATTAATCACATCCTCACTTCCCAGTAGCACTTTAGAAACCATATATGGGGATAATGGTTACATCGTTGGATTCCCACACGGTCAACCTCAGTTTGAGTCTCACGTGGGGAGAGGAGGCGCTGCTGGCAGGTGACCTGATGGTTAAGGTGCTGGATTCCCACATGGCCAACTATGGTTCACGTCTCAGACCTGGCAGCTTGCTTTCTCACTTTCCCTTTCTCTCTCTCTGGTCAAATTTTAAAAATAATAATAACAAATGGAATTAAATAATAATTCTTTATTTTAAAAAAGGAAGAAAAGAAAGTCATGCTGGGAGCATGTGCATGCATGCACAAAATTCCAAGAGGAGAGTAGAGGAGAAGGGATCCTGGGGTGGCCATCCCTCCTGGGAGGGGTGATTTCTCACATTCTGTTTCTCTGTCTCTGTCTCTCTGGAGAGTGCATGTGCCTTATAGCAAAAATCTCTCTAAAAAAAAAAATCATGTATCTTCAAATATGAATTCCAAGTTTTTCCACACTTAAGTGCTTCTGAAATCAGAATAGGTCTAAGAATATTTTTAAAAAGGGCCAGTAGGGGGACCAGCAGTTAGCATAATGGCTGTTACTGAACTCCCATGTAGTTGACTGCGGTTCCAGTCTCGGACCCGGTGGCTTAAACTCACGCCAGGCACGTGTGTGCGTGTGTGCCCAAGATCCCAAAAGGAGAATGGAGAAGGGATTGAGGCATGGCCATCCCCCCCACACGGGGTGATTTCTCACTTTTTATCTCTCTCTCTGTCTTTCTGGCAAGTGCACACATCCTCTAGCAAAAACCTCTCCAAAAAAAAAAAAGGGCCAGCAGGTGGAATGGTAGTTAAGCCACTGGACACACCCACATGGTCAACCACGATTCGAGTCCTGGACCTGGTGGCTTGCTTTCTCACTTTCCTTCTCTCTGTGGGGCAGTCTTTCTCTGATCAAATGAAAATGATTGAATGAATTAATAAAATAAAATAAATAATTATTTTTTAAAAAGAATATTAAAAAAAACTTAGCTATCATGTAGAAAAGTAGATACACAAGTAACAAGGTTGTCATCACTTGTAGATGTGTGAATTTAATTTCTCAGAAAAAGTAAGAGAACTTTCAAAGCTAAAAGTGGTGAGTAATGCAGATTCACACTTTAGAAATGACTGAGAGGGTCCAAATAGAGTTCAGACTCTTCACAAAAAGTTTAGCTTCAACTTTGATTTAGAGAAGAGCCTGGTAATTCCAGTGACAAATGAATGCTATCATCAACAAAGTTTTTTGTTTGTTTGTTTTGTCCCTTTTTTTTTTTAATAGGGATGTGTATGTGCTCGAGAGAGAGACAGAGACAGAGAGAAAGAGAGAGAAACTGAGAAAGCACCTCCCCGGGAGGATGATCACTCCATAATCCCTTCTCCTCCATTCTTCTGTTGGCGGTTTTAGGGGCACACACATACCCAGTGTAATTTTCAAACCACCATGTCTGGGACTTGAACCTTGCCACGTGAGAGTCCAGCAGCTTAACCACCCCAATCATTAACTTTATTTTATTTATTTACTTAATTTTATTTGTTGTTGTTGTTGTTGTTATTATTTTAATTTGACCAGAGGGAGACAGAGAGAGAAAATGGGAAAAGCCGCCAGGTCCAGGACTCAAATCACGGTTGGCCATATGGGAATCCAGCACCCTAACCACCATGCCACCTGTTGGCCCCTGATCATTAACTTCTTAAAGACAGAAATTTGGGTAAATAAAACTCAGTGTGAATAGCTAACAAATATAGCTATTATTTACTATTGGAATTTTAAGATATGCTTTTTATATAGTTTTTTTAAATGTTGGGGCCAGCAGGTGGTGTGGTGAATAAGGGTGCAGAACTCCCACATGGCCGACTATGGTTTGAGTCCCAGACCTGGCGGCTTTCTTTCTCCCTTCTCCCCTCTCTCTCTCTCTCTCTCTCTCTCTCTCTCTCTCTGTCTCTCTCTTGTCAAATTTAAAGAATAAACAAACAAACAAATATATAAATAAAGTTAAATAAAATAATTCTTTAGAAAACAAATATGATTGTGGGGGCCAGCAGGTGGCATGATGGTTAAGGCACTGGACTCCTATATCCACAAGCAGATGTAGCCTATAATAAGTTGAATATTCCCTGAGTCTTTTAAATCTCTGATCTCATTTCTTTCTTTTTCTTTTTCTTTTTTTGAAGAGGTTTTTGCTATAGGGCACATGCGCTCGCCAGACGGACAGAGAGACATAGAGACAGAAAGCGAGAAATCACCCCCCAGGGGGGATGGCCACGCCGCAATCCCTTCTCCTCCATTCTCCTCTCGGGATTCTGAGCATGCACACATACGCACCCAGTGTGAGTTTAAGCCACCGGGTCCGGGACGCGAACCACGGTCAACTATGTGGGAGTCCAGCGACATAGCCATTACGCCAACTGCTGGTCCCTGATCTCATTTCTTTGCCTTCCTATAAACTGAACACTATTTTCATTTTTACTTATTCATTCATTTTATTTTAATTTGGCCAGAGAGAGACACGGGGGGGGGGGGGGGGGTGGAGAATGAGAAAACAAGCTGCCAGGTCTGGGACTTGAACCACGGTCGGCCACGTGGGAGTGTCCAGCACCTTAGCCACCAGGCCACCTGCTGGTCCCCTGAACACCATTTTAAACTATGGCTGTATATAGGATGAAGGGACAAGATATGGCAGATAACAGAATACCTTCCAGTGGGTCTCTGACAAAAAACAAACCTGTTTTGCTTTGTCCTTCAGGTATTTGAATAGTCTGTATCTTGTGTCTAAGCACTGCTCCTGCCAGGTATTCTGACACTAGAGATTCTTCAATACTTGACTTATCAGAAAGGAGAAAAAGCTTTTAACTACTTGTGTGTAATCGCAGCCATTTACCCATTGCTCATCATGTTTAGAACATGCCCAGTGCTTTATTTGTACTGTCCCACTTAATCCTCATGATAACATCACGAGGAAGGTATGATTGTCCTCATTTTACAAACACAGAGACAGGTACCAAGAGGTAAAGTATTTTGTTCAAGGTCATAGGATTCGGAGACGGGAATCTGGCCTAGGTCTTTCTGATTCTAAAATCTCCAGCAAATCACCATCCAATATCACCTCTAGGTTTATGGTCAGATGCAAAGGGTATTCATTCATTTCCTGCACCTGCCTAATTGCCTCTAGAAACCCTTCCACAAACATTTATGAATACCCGTGCTCTGGCTCTGGCATAGGGACAATTTTTAATAACAAAGACCCGGAAGTTGTGGGAGGAAGTCAGCCCAGAACGGAGTAGGGGCATTGGTTTCCGGGCTGGGGTTATAATAGGCCACAAGGCACTGCTGCAGTCTTGAGGTTAAAATAAAGGACAAATCTAACAACTCACTGGGAGAGACGTTTGGGAATCATGAGTTCAGGGGACAGTCAGACCAAAGATGAGGAAAAGAGGCAGCTGGGGCAGGGAACGCCAGACCGCATCAGACTCAAGGCTGCATGCACGGCAGGGCTCCCCCTGGCAGGCCTCTTACAAGTCCCCAGGATGACTGTGGGTTACTAGTAAGAAGAGCTAACTTGTAAAGAGTGCCCTCTAGGTCCAGTTCTAAGTACTAGATGTGCACCAACTCCTTTGACCTTCACAACAGCCCTGTGAGATAGAAATTGCTATAATTCTCCAAATCAAGGATGAGAAAACAGCTCGGAAAGCTTAACTAATTTTCCAAAGATTGTGCAACTTGTTCGAGACAAGATTCAAACTGCACTTGACAGTTTGAATGTAAGTGAACCGTATTCTTCACTGAGGTGCCACTTCCATCCAGGGTAATGGCTACCGAGAAAGCTGAGTTGAGTTGTGAGGGGCCGGCCCTGTGGCCTAGTGGTTACGGGAGCCAGATGCCACATGGTTGACTGTGTGGTTCAAATCCTGGCCCTGAGGCCTGAAACACATGCCAGCACGTGTGTGAGCATTCCCCAAATCCCAACAGAATGGAGAAATGGAGGAGAAAAGGTCATGGTATGATCACGTCCCACTGGGAGGTCCTTTCTCCTCTCCTTCACTCTGTCTCTCAGGTGAGTGCACACGCCCTCTGGCAAATTAACCAAAGAGAGGGACCAGTAGATGGCATAATGGCTGTGTCGCTGGATTCCCATGTAGTCGACTGTGGTTTGAGTCCTGGACCTGGTGGCTTAAACTCACGCTGGGCGCATGTGCATGCGTGCCCAAGATCCCGAAAGGAGAACAGAGGAGAAGGGATTGCCGCGTGGCCATCCCCCCAGGCAGTGATTTCTTGCTTTCTGACTCTCTGTCTCTCTCTTTCTGGTGAGCACATGCGCCCTATAGCAAAAACCTCTAAAAAAAAAAAAAAAATTAACCAAAAAGATTTGTAAGGCCACACCCGCCAAGGAATAGAATGGACACAGAGACCTGACTCAGCACCCTTAAAGAGGTTGCAGACGTCCAGGCAGAGATTTCAGAGCACAGATAAGAGCATAGTTGACTTTGACTAGATAATATGAGAAGGTTTCCTAGAAGTGTGGGTGAGAGAAGGCACAAGTTGGGGAAACAGCATAAACTAAGCCAGGAAGGGATGAAGATGTAGTGTGTGTGTGTGTGTGTGTGTGTGTGTGTGTGTGGCGTGTGTGGTATGTATGCCCTGTTTAATGCCGAGCTCACCTCACTCCAGTCTTCTCAAAGAACGGAAGCTTTGCACTGGTGCCATGGCCTGTTGGTTAAGGCAGCCGGATCACACGTGATAAACCGAGCATCCAAGTCCTGAACCACTAGACTGAGACACACACCAGGTGTGCATGTGTGCCAAAGATCCTGAAGGGAAGGAACAACGGAGGGAGGAATTACAGTATGACCATGCCCCATGGAAGTTGCTTTCTCCTCTGCCTCTTTCTGTATCTCTCTGGCAAGTACACATGCCCTTTAAGAAAAAAAAAGAGCAGAAGTCACCTGACTTTTCAAAAATTCCAAAGGGAACCTCTTCAGAAAGACACCCTATACTTGGCAAAGGGTGTGACCTCCTCTTTCCTCAATTACCATGAGTTCCTGCAAGGAGATTATAAATACCTTCTTCCTTTGTTACTCCTCAGCCTTTTTTTTTTTTTTTTTTTTTTTTTTTTTTTTTTTTAATTTTTATTTTTTATTTATTTGCATTCATTCTCTGAACATCATTACAGCATACAAAATGAGATTTTCCATCCAAATTACACTATATATTGTCTCAATCAAGCACATCAACAAGCATGTTATTGTCAGCAAATGATCTTCCATTTCTTGTCTTCTGTATGTTTTGCTTTTTTCCCCCCATCCTAGATTCTCTATCTCTTACCCTCTGCCATCTCCCACTCTCCTCCCACAGTCTCTGGTATCTATGTTTGCTTTCTATACAGTTTTCTCCTCACATTTTATTGAATCGCCAAAGACCCTAATCAATCCAAATACCCTCATAGCAAACACAGGTGATACCCACATTTCCATGAACACAAGTCTTACTTTACGCATCCTATAAAGTACCACCTAGCTGTGGCTACATATCCTACTGCAGTCATTGAATATATATATATTTTTTTTTCCTGAAACTTTTTTTTTTGTAACTCAATTTACATTCCTTCCCTAAGCTTCATCACAGCATACAAAATGCAATCTCCCATCCAGTACACACTGCATAGTGATACAATCATGAACATTACAAAAAAATTTTCCATTACTAGTTCCTAGAATTACTTCCACCCCTCTTTCTGACCCTCTGTCCCTTCCCACCCTCCTCTCACACCACCTCCGGTGTCTACAATTGTCCTTCATTCCCTTCCCACCCACGTTGCATTGATCACACAATTTCCTACATAATCTAACTACTTTCAATGGTGAGTTCACTCATTACTACTAAGAAAACCAGTTTTAACTTAACTCAAAGAAATGCCAAGGAACTTTGCTTAAAGCCAGGAAACAAGTTAGGATTCTGTTCAAATGGAAGGTGCATGAACCTATCAGTCTCATGTACTTTTATCTTCTGTTCTGGTTCAATTTTCCTGATTAAATTCTGGGATATAATATTCAAATTCAGACTTGTCCCTCTGATTAAGTTGGCTACTTTCATAGTTTTTGGACTCTTATTTCCGTGTGTCTGTGTTTAATTTTCTTGATACAGCACACCCTTGAGAACTTCTTGGAGATCTGGTCTGGTGCTGGTAAATTCTTTCAGGTTTTGTTTATCTGAGAATGTTCTTGTCTTTTCTTCCCACCTGAAAGATAATCTTGCCGGGTACAGTATTCTTGGCTGGAATTGCTTCTCTCGTAACACTTTGAATATATTTTCCCATTCTCTCCTCGCTCGCATTGTTTCCGATGAGAGATCTGCTGTTAGCCTGATGGGATGTCCTTTGTAGGTAACTTGATGTTTCTCTCTTGCCAATCTTAGTATCTTGTCTTTGTCTGCGGTTTTGGTCAACCTGGCTATAATGTGTCTTGGAGAAGATCTTCTTGGGTTGATTCTATTTGGGGTCCTTTGTATTTCCTGGGACTGGATCTTCGAATGCCTCTCTAGGTTTGGAAAGTTTTCTTGCAGGATTTCATGGAATAGATTATCAATGCCCTTATGGGTCTCTTCACCTTCTGGAATGCCAATTATCCGGATATTTGGACGTTTGATGGTATCCAGTACTTCTCGCATATCATTCTCAAATTTTTGAGCCATTTTCTCAGTCTTCGTGGTGGACTTTTCTAAGCCAGCCATTTTCTCTTCTACATCTGAGATTCTATTTTCTGAATGATCTAGTCTGCTTTTAATACTTTCAAGGGAGATTTTGACTTCTTGTATTATAGACTTGATCTCTAGTAGTTCCGTTTGAGTCTTTTGTAAAGTGTGTAATTCCTCTTTTAGATCTTGCAAGAATTTCCTCATCTCCTGGAACTCGGCAACTTCTTTCTCCTTTCTCTTTAGCAGTTCATTATCTCTCTTTTCTTCCATCTCTGTTAGCTTCGACATTACGAATGCTCTAAATTCCTTATCAGACATTTCCATGACTTTCACCGAACTGCTTGTGGATGAAGGAGAGTTACTCTTTTCCATTGGAGGAGAGGTATTTTCTCGTTTTCCCATATTTCTCGTGATCCGACGGTGATTTCTTGTCATCTGATGAATGGCGTGTTTCTTTCAAATTCTTGAAGTTAAGCCTCAATGTTCAGGAGTAAGCAGACAGAGGTGTTCTAGAATCGGATTGCCGTTCTGTAGTGATAGCACACTAGCTTTGCTTGCTGGAGGCTGAATTATGAGTAGAAAATCTTCATTTCTCCTGTGCCTGAAATATCTAGTTCCCAGTATCCATGTGGATTCTTCTCAGAGAATGGCTCAACTCTCCTGCCTGACACTGAGTAGCTGACGCAGTCACGGTCAGGGAGAAATGTCCGGGCTCCAGGGCTAAGCGTCCTAGATACAGCTTACAAGCGGATAAGGTGTGCCAGTGTCAGGCCCTCGTGGCTCAACCACTTCCCCTCCTCAGCCTTTTAAGACTGGTGTCTGGGTGAAAGAAAGCTCACAGCCTCTGTGGGATGTCACTTTCCTACAAGTTTCTCTCGAGGTGGAATAAGACACTGGTGACATGTCTGACTCCACTGACACTGCAGGGACAAAACAATGTGGAATGCTGAGAGACATCAGTCACCATGAAGTTGTGTGAAGACCAACACAGGAACATTGGATAGGATGCATACCCACATAGCAGGGGGCCTCCTGAGACTCGCTGGAGAGTCAGTAACTGGCACATGCTCAGTCTGATAGGAAAAGGCCAGGCTTAACTGCCTCCTCACAGGACAGAGCGTGCTCTGTGGACCATAAGTACCAATCGTGCTGTTCTGTTCAGTGGAATCGTTGGTAACGCCCATACGTCAGAATGTCTTACGTCTTTTGTAGCAAGAATTTACATGGGATGATTAAACAGAACTTTATTTCAAGATCATACCTTGTATTTATCTACTCATTCATATATCAACTGGCCTGACACCACCTCCAGAGAGCCTTCCTTGACTGTCAAGATACCCTCTCTCGGGACTAGCAGTTAGTGTAATGGCTATGTCGCTGGACTCCCACGTAGTCGACCACGATTTGCGTCCCAGACCCAGTGGCTTAAAACTCATGCCGGGCGCGTGTGCGTGCGTGCCCTAGATCCCGAGAGGAGAATGGAGGAGAAGGGATTGCAGTGTGGCCATCCCCCCTGGGGGGTGATTTCTCGCTTTCTGTCTTTCTCTCTCTCTCTCTCTGTCTGTCTGGCGAGCGCATGCGCCATATAGCAAAAAAACCTCTCAAAAAAAAAAAAAAAAAAAAAAAGATACCCTTTCTCTGGCTCCCATATCCTTCTTTGTATTGAAACCATGTGTCTGTCTGTCTGTCTGCTGCAAGTACTCTACACGTTCCTCAGTAGGATGGTCACTTTTATACCTGGACCTGCAGCACCCGGATTAGGCCTGGATGTAATAGGTGAGTAAAGAATGTTTACTAAGGTGGCATGGGGGTTAAAGCACTGGATTCCCACATGGCCTGACTGCTGTTGGAATCCCAGACCTGGAGACTTGCTTTCTCACTTTCCCCCCATCTCTCTGGTGAGCGCATATGCCCTACAGAAAAAAAAAATAAATAAATAAATAAATAAAAAAAAAAAGAAGAAAAAAGAAAAAACAATAAGAAGAAGAAGAAGAAATAAAATTAAATAAGTAGTTACTGAATTAAACTGAATAAATAAAAAAGATACCATGTTGGGTTGAGCATGTATTCACATATTCTGTTTATTACTTGCCACTGACTCTGAAGAGGGAGAACGGGCTGTGCCAGGACCTAGCCCCAGGGCTTAGATGCTTTAACTTTTCTTCAGTGGAGCCCAGTTCACCTGGATAAAGAACATGCACACATGACAGATTCAGGGCAAAGCCCAGCTCGGTAATAAAAGCAAAGTCTGGCTTCAGGATCTCTGGACTGTCTCTTAAAGAATCTGATAGGCAATTAAAATGGGTGGGATCAACCTGGAATCCTGGCTGCAGAGAGGAGCCAGATGTTAGCAGATTGAGACCTCCCTGTGGACCAAGAATCCAGTATCTGGGGCACGAGGCAGGGTCACCCCAGGAGAAGAGGCAGGAAAGGAAGGCTAATGTCAGAACCCATGGAAGGGTCTTCATTTCTACACGAGAGGAGAGTCCTTTCTTTTCTGTAGACCACAAGAAACTATTTAAGATTTTATATGCAAGGGAGGAGCATGATTGGCTCAAGGATTTACGAACTGTTTACTTTGTACCAGTATTCGCAAGGGCATACAGCTGAGTTAAACAGAGTCACTACCCTTTAGACAAGTACACAAGTGACTATAAGACGAAATAAAAAGTAATCGTAACCCACGATGGAGAAAGGGTTATAGAGGTCCAAAGAAGATTCTGTCTGCTTGATGGAGGAGATCCAGAAATCGTTTATGGACAGGGAGGTGTTCTAAAGGGGTCTCGAAGAACAGGTACTTTATGAACACAGAATTCCCTGAAGAGGCAGCCTTTATAACTAATAAACTTGTAAAAGTTGTTCAACTTCCTGCAAAGCAGGGGGTTGCATATTAACCACAATAGGGACCAGCAGGTGGTGCAGCAGTTATAGTGTTGGACTCCCACATGACTGACTGTGGTTCGAGCCCTGGACCTGGTGGCTTGCTTTGTCACTTCTCTTCTCTCTCTCTCTCTCTCTCTCTCTCTCTCTCTCTCATGAGCACATGTTGCCCTATAGCAAATTTAAAAATATAATAATAATAAATAAAATTAAATAAATAATCCTTTAAACACACACACAATGAAGGGCCAGCCAAGTGGCACGATGGTTACAGTGGCTAGATCTCACATGGTCAGCTATGGCAGTTTTAGCCCCAGACCTGGCAGCTTGTAAAACATGTTGGGCCTGTGTTTGTATGTGCCCAAAATCTCAAGAGGAGAATGGAGAAGAGATTGTAGGGTGGCCTTTCCTCAGAAGGATGCTTTTTCCCCAGAAGGGTGCTCTCTCACTTTTCCTCTCTCTCCATGTCTCTCTTTGGCAAGCACATGTGCCCTGTGGCAAACTTAAACACACACACACATACGCACAACATGAGATATCATACCCATCAGATTGGAAACTTTTTTTTTAAAGGTTTTTGCTATAAGGTTCACGTGCTCATCAAAGATTGAGAGGAAAAATCAGCTCCCAGGGGGATGGCCACGTTGCAATCCCTCCTCCTCCATTCTTTTCTTGAGATTTTGGGCTCACAGTCACATGATCATGGCGTGAGTTTCAAGCTGCTGGATCCCCTGGACTAAAACCGTGGTTATGTGGGAGTCCAGCATGATAACCACATGCCACCTGCTGGTCCCTGGGAGAAAAAAAAATTTTTAATTCTTTTTATTTTCCCTCCAATCATTATTTATTTATTTAATTCCTTTTGTTATTATTATTATTATTTAATTTGACTAGACATAAAGAGAGAGAGAAAGGGAAAGCGAGAAAGCAAGCTGCCAGGTCTAGGACTTAAACCGTGGACAGCTGTATGAGAATCCAGCGCCTTTAACCACCACACCACCTGCCAGCCCCAGAAAAAAAATTTTTAATATGACAAAACCAAGAACTGACAAGGAAGAATAGTTATGGAAATATGTATACATTGCTGGTGAGAATTGAAATTGGCACAACCACATTAGAAGATAATTTGGAAATGTGTAATTAAAATGCACTTATGCTATGACCCCAGAATCCCACTCCTAGGTGTACATCTCTGGCCCCTACACATGTACATAACGGGATGTATCAAATGTTCATAACAGAAATGTTTGTGACAGCAAAACACAGGAATGACCTAAATGGTTATCAGCAGGAAAACAGATCAACTGCAATGTGATTACCTACTGAATATTAAAGCAAGGAAATACGGGCTGGATGCTCTGCAAGGCTGACTCACATGGAAAGGCTGCAGGTTCGTGTCCTGACACCTCCCTGAATATACCGGTCCGTGTGTGCTCATGATCTGGAGCTGGCTGTAGCAAGGGGTGCATTGCAGCATCGAGACCTTGTTGAGGGTGCTGTCCTTCTGGGTCTCTCACTCGCAGAAGAAGAAACTTTATTTTAAAAATAAAATAAAGTGTGCTCGTCTCGGCAGCACATATACTAAAATTGGAACGACAGAGAGAAGATTAGCATGGCCCCTGCGCAAGGATGACACGCAAATTTGTGAAGTCTTCCATATTTTTAAAAAATAATAAAAAATAAAATAAAGTGGGGGCTGGCAGGTGGCGTAGTGACTAAGGGCACTGGACTCCCACATTGCAAATAGCAGTTCAAGTCCTGAACTTAGCTTGCTTTCTCACTTTCTCTTTCTTTTTTTAATTTTTTAAGAATTTTTAAGATTATTTCATTTAACTTTATTTATTTTAATTTGACCAGAGAGGGACAGGAGGAGAGAGAGAGAAGGGGAAAGTGAGAAGCAAGCCACCAGGCCTAGGACTTGAACCACAGCCGGCCATGTGGGAGTGCAGCGCCCTTAACTACCACACCACCTGCCAGCCCCCAGCTTTCTCTTTCTTTCTTTCACTCTGTTCCTCTCTGGTCAGATTCAAATAAATAAATAAATAACATAAAAATAATTCTTTAAAAAATTAATAAAGCAAGGAATTGCATGAAGTATAACTACTTGTGTCAAAATGGATGATTTTCTTTCTTTTTTTTTTTTTGGAGAGGCTTTTGCTATAGTGCACGTGCACTTGCCAGAAAGACAGAGAGAAACAGAGAGATAGAAAATGAGGGAACCAGCAGTTAGCGTAATGGCTATGTCGCTGGACTCCCACGTAGTCGACCGCGGTTCGCGTCTCGGACCCGGTGGCTTACAACTCACGCTGGGCGCGTGTGCGTGCGTGCCCAAGATCCCAAGAGGAGAATGGAGGAGAAGGGATTGCAGCGTGACCATCCCCCCTGGGGGGTGATTTCTCGCTTTCTGTCTCTAATGTCTCTCTCTGTCTGGCGAGCGCACGCGCCCTATAGCGAAAATCTCTCAAAAAAAAAAAAAAAAGAAAATGAGAAATCACCCCCCAGGAGAGATGGCCACGCTGTAATCCCTTCTCCTCCATTCTCCTCTTGGGATCTTGGGCACGCACGCACACGTGCCCAGCATGAGTTTTAAGCCACCAGGTCTGGGACTCGAACCTCAGTCGACTGGTTCGACATGGGAGTCCAGAGACATAGCCATTATGCCAACTTCTGGTCCCCAAAATGGATGATTTTCACAAATACAATATTCAGAAGAAAAAAATACAGAATACTCACCATGATAACTTTTCTTCTTGATTGCCAGAGGGTACAGGCACCTGCCAGAGACAAAGAGAGGGAGGGAAAGGGAGAAAACTTCCTCCATGGGGAATGGTCATGCTGCAATTCCTCCTTCTCCATTTCTCCCTCCTTTCAGGATTGTGGGAACACACACGCACCCAGCATGTTTCTCAATCTGCTGGGTCTGGACTTGAGAAATGCAGTCATCCACGTGGGATCTCGATGTCTTAATTATCCACCAAGGCTCCTTAACCACCCACCAAACCACAGAGCCGGCCCTAAAATTTCACATCTTGGTGCATGGTGGATACATGGTTGAATTTTACACTAAAGCATAAACATTTTTGCGTATTTCAGTTTGTTTTTGTTTTGCCATAGGGGGTTGTGCTCCCCAAGTAGAGATAGAAAGAAAAGAGAAAAAGTGAGAAATCACTCCCCAGGAGCAATGGCCACACCACAGCCCCTTCTCCTCTATTCTATCAGGATTTGCAGCACACACGTGCCCAGAATGTTTTGCAAGCCACCAGGTCTGGGACTTGAACCTTACAGTCGGCAATGTGGGACCTCACTATCTGCTGGATACACACAGTAGATAGCATTTCAGCAGGAGAAATTGAAGCAAGAAGTCATTATAAAAAGAATAAATTGTGGGGCTGGCAGGTGGCATGGTGGTTAAGGGTGCCAGACTCCCACATGACCAACTACAGTTTGAGTCCCGGATTTGGCAGCTTGCTTTCACACTTTCTCTCTCTCCCTCTCTCTCACTCTGTCCCTCTGTGGTCAATTAAAATAAATAAATAAAGTTAAATAAAATAATTCTTTTTTTTTTTTTTTTCCAAAAAGAAGAAACTGAAGACCAGCAGGTGGCATGATGGTTAAGACACTGGACACTCCCAAATGGCCGACCATGGTTTGAGGCCCAAACTTGGTGGATTGCTCTCTCATTTTGTGTGTGTGTGTGTGATCAAATTAAAATAAATGAAAATGAATGAATGAATGAATGAAGCTGTGTTGCTAGGGGCAGGCTGTGTTTAGGGAGCAAAGTTGCCCTTATTTTACTTGGCAGAGTAAAGGGAACTTTTTTGTCATAAAAATAGCAATTTGCATGTGCAGAACATACTACACCTTGGAAGATCCACATCCACCAGTTAATTTAAGCATTGATTTGAGGGACAAGTGCCCCATTTTATAGCTGAGGGAGCAGGTTCAGAAAGGGTAGGTAGCAGCTTAAGAATCCCCTGAGGTGCAGGTGCATGTCTCCAAAATCCTGAGAGGAAACTGCAGGAGAAGGGACTACGGCATGGTCATCACCCCTCGGGGTTGGCTTCTCACTTTCCCTCGCTCTGTCTCTCTCAGGCAAGCACATGAGCCCTATGGCTAAAACTTTAAAAAGAAAAAAAAAAAAAGAAAAAGGCTAGGTGGGGGCCAGATGGTGGCACAATGACGACACTGTGCTCTGCGAGTCTGGCCCACCTGGGAAAGTTCTGGGGTTTGCATTTGGAAAGCTCCCTGGACATATGGGGTACACTTGCCATGATCCAGGGCTGGCTGAAGCCAGAAATGGATCTTGGCATCAGGATCCTGTTGGAAGATCCACTCCTGCCCACAAAAGAAAGAAATTTAAAAAGAAAAAAGTTTGGGCCAGGAGGTGGTATGGAGGGTAAGGCGGCTGGACCCCACATGGCTAACTGCGGTTGGAGTCCTGGACCTGGCCGCTTGAAAATCATGCCAAATACTTGGGCATGCATGCCCCAAACCTCCCAAAATCCCAAGAGAGGATAGAGGAGAAGGAATTGCGTTGTGGCCATCCCTCTTGGAGGATAAACTCTCACTTCCTCTCCTTTGTCTCTCTCCAGCAAGCTCATGTTCCATGTGGTGAAAAAAATCTAAAAGAGAACCAGCAAATGGCACAACGGTTACATTGCTGGACTCCCATACAGTCAACTGCAGCTCAAGTCCTGGACCTGGGGGCTAAAACTCACGCTGGCATGTGTGTGTGCATGCCCAAATAATCCTGAGAGGAGGATGGAGGAGGAGGGATTGTGGCGTGATCACCCTAAGGGGTGATCTCTTGCTTTCTGTCTGTCTTTCCACCAAGCACATGCGCCTTATAGCAAAAATCTCTCTTAAAATAAAAGAAGATTAGTGGGCCAGCCTGTGACATGGTGGTTAAGACGGCTGGTTACCACACAGCCAGCCTAGAGGTTCGAGACCTATTCTCAGCCACTTGAGAAACATGCTGGGCACACGTGCATGTGTGTCTAAATATCCCAAAGGAGGGAGAGGTGAAGCGGAAGGGACTGCAGTATTACCATCGCCCATCGGTGCTGCTTTCACACTTTCCTTTTTTCTATCTTTCTCCAAAGAGCATACGTGCATTCTGGCAAAATTAAAAAAAAAAAAAAAAAAAAAAAGAGATGTAGTTGTGAATATTTCTGGTAGAGAAAAAGTTTCAAAGTATTCACAACAGGGGCTAGCAGGAAGCAGGGAGGTTAAGGTGCTGGTCTCCCACGTGGCTGACCAGGGTTTGGATCCTAGAACCAGGTTTGGATCCTAGAACCAGTGGCTTGAAAATCATGCAGGGCACGTATGTGTTCATGCACAAAATCCCAGGAGGACAATGGAGAAGGGATTGCAGAGAGGCCATTCTACCTGAGGGGTGATTTCTCACTTTCCCTCTCACTGTCTCTTCCTGGTGAGCTCATGCACCCTATAACAAAACCTTAAAAAGTAAAAGTATACGACAACAGTAGTGGTTATCTATAGATTACAGGATACAGATGATTTCATTTGTTTATTTGCATAATTGTACTTTCTGATCATGTCATAATTGAGCATGTATAATTTATGAAATTAAATAAATAAATAAATAAGGCAGGAATAGAGAAGGAAAAAAGTAAAGAACTAGGAACTGGCAGGTGGAGTGGTCGTTAGGACACTGGACTCCCACATGGCTAACCACAGTCCGAATACTGGACCTGGTGGCTCGCTTTCTCACTTTCTCTTTCTATCTTTCTCTCTCTGGTCAAATTAAAAACAAAACAATAATAATAAATAAACTTAAATAAATAATTCTTAGAAAAAAAAGGAAGAACTGAGCCAGCAGGTGGCATGGTGGTTGAGGCACTAGACTCCCACATGGCTGACTGTGGTATGAGTCCGACGCCTGGTGGCTTTCTTTCTCACTTTTCCTTTTTCTCTCTGGTAAGTGCACATGCTCTGTACCAAATTTTTTAAATAAATAAATAGTAGTAGATTAAATTAAATTAAAAAAAATTTTAGAGGTTTTTGCCTTGGGGCGTGTCCACTTGCCAGAGAAAGAGAGAGAGAGAGACAGTGAGAGGGATAGTGAAAAATTACCCCTAGGGGGAGAGCCATGCTACAATCCCTTCTCCTCCATTCTCCTCTCAATATCTCGGGCATGCACACACATGAATTTCGAGCCACCAGATCTGGGCCTGAACTGCAGTCAGCTGTGTGGGAGTCCAGCAACATGTAAATAAATAATGACTTGAGAGATCATTGCTATGGCAAGTGTGCGCTCACTGGAGAGAGAGAGACAGAGATAGAAAGCGAGACATCACCCTCCCGGTGGGATGGCCATGCCACAATCCCTTCTCCTCCATTCTCCTCTTGGAATCTTAGGCGCGTGCGCACACACACACACACACACACACACATGCCTGGTGTGAGTTTTAAGTTGCCAGGTCTGGGGACCAGCAGTTAGCATAATGGCTATGTCACTGGACTCCCACGTAGTCGACCGCGGTTCGAGTCCCGGACCCGGTGGCTTAAACTCACGCCGGGCACGTGTGCGTGCGTGCCCAAGATCCCAAGAGGAGAATGAAGGAGAAGGGATTGTGGCGTGGCCATCCCTCCTGGGGGGTGATTTCTCGCTTTCTGTCTCTCTGTCTCTCTCTCTCTGTCTGGCGAGGGCATGTGCCCTATAGCAAAAACCTCTCAAAAAAAAAAAAAAAAAAAAAGTTGCCAGGTCTGGGACTTGAACTGCAGCCAACTATATGGGAGTCCAGCAAAGTAAAAATTATGCCATCTACTGGTCCTTGTTTAAAATTAAAAAAAAAAAAAAAAGTAAAGGATTTCTTCAAAGGTCAAGTTTTTCTTAATTTTTATTTCAATCAGCTTTGAATACACAAGTGACTAACAGAAGATATCCTAGAAGAAAGCTAACATATGAAAAGATGTCCAGCCTCACTAGAGACCAAAGAAATGCAAATTAAAACAATATGTAAGACTCTTATCTATTAAATTAGCAAAACTGTTTTCCAAGAACAAGGGTGTGGCAAAACCGGTAGTCATTTATTGCTTGCAACACTGTAAATTGGTACAATTCACTTAGAAAGCAATTTGGCAGCAAGTAAAGAGAACTGTAAAAACGTTCACACCCTGCAGAAATAATCTAAAATGTGGAAACATTTTTTCTGAGGAAAAATAAAAGAGGTTCACATAAGCTTTACTAATGTAGTATGCTATCCTCCATTGTACAAATTTGGTTATTTGTACAAGGGTGGACCAATAACCTCTGAACATTTATTTGCCCTAACTGATATACACAAGGGGAGTTTTTTTTTAATTTCAGATTTTGCTGAAGGTAAAATGAGACAGTATGAGTGTGCACTTGAGAGAGAATGGAGAGGATGATGGATCTGGCATCTGTTCAGGGCCCAGGCACTGGGATTGTCTTTTTTTTTTTTTTTTTTTTTTTTAGTTATTTTATCTAGCTTTATTTATTTACTTACTTACTTATTTACTTACTGACTGACTTATTTAATTTGACCAGAGAGGGAGAGAGAGAGAGGGAGCAGGAAAGCAAGGAAGACAGAAAAGTGAGAAAGCAAGCCACCAGGTCCAAGACTTGAACCATGGTTGGCCATGTGGGAGTCCAGCGCTCCTAACCACGCCATCTGCCAGCCTCCTGGGATGTCTATTACCCACTCAGTGTAACTCAACCTTATGAGACTGGAGTGGAAAAGATCAGTCTCTGGAAGAGTGTTCTGTTTTCCTACTTGCTTCCCCCCATTTGGAATATACTGTAAATATAAGATATAAGTAATGCATATTAAACATTTAAAGATTTAAAAAATAAAAATCTGTATACTTAGAAACCAGCTTAATTTGGGATCAGCAGATGGTGTAGTGGTTATGTCAGTGGAGTCCCACATGGGCTGAATGCAGTTCGAGTCCCAGACCCAGCGGCTTGAAACTCACACTGGGTTCGTGTGCATGTGTGCCCAAAATCCCGAGAAGAGAGTGTAAAAGGGATTGAGGTATGGCCATCCCCTCTGGGAGGTGATTTTTCACTTTCTGTCTCTGTGTCTCTCTGACAAGTATATGTGCTCTATAGTAGAAATATATTTTTAAAAAATAAAAATAAATAGGAACTTACTGGGGTCAGCATTAGATGTAGTAGTTAAGGTGTTGGATCCCACAGGCTAACTCCACAGTTCTGAGTCTTGGATAAACCAGGCAAGTGTACATGTGTGCTCCAAATCCCAAGAGGATAATGGAGGAGAAGGGATTGCACATGGTCACCACCTCTACTGGGTGATTTCTCACTTTCTCTCTCTTTTTGTCTCGATTTGTCTCTCTCCAAAGAGTACACATGCCCTATGGCAAACATCTAAAACAAAACAAAAGCAGAAGAAATAGAAATTTAAAAAAAAATTGTTTATCATTATTATTTTTAAAACTTGCTACAGGGTAGGGGGACAGCAGGTGGTGTGATGGTTAAAACACTGGACACTCCCACATGGCTGACAACAGTTTGAGTCCCGGACCTGGTGGCTTGCTGTCTCACTTTTCCTATCTCTCTCTCTGTGTCTCTCTCTGGTCAAATTGAAATAAATGAATAAATAAATAAAAATAATTCTTCAAAAAAAATGCTACAGGGCACACACACTCACCAGAGAGAGAGAGAGAGAGAGAGAGAGAGAGAGAGAGAACAAGCTGGCAGGTCTAGGACTCAAACTTAACAGATAAAATGAGGCCTAGAATGATGAACTGACTTGTTCAAGCTGCACTAACATTAGAGGCTGGGCCTTCTAACTCCTGGATCTGTCTGCTTCCAGGTCCTGCCTCCTGAATCTAGGGTCACTCACAGACAATGAGAACAAATGACATTCCTAATTGGGCTTGCAGCAATGGCTCTTTGTGCTAATAATGCAGCTTTAATAATGTACCTTTGTTTTCTTCAAATGTCCTCTAACTGGCTCCCTCTTGTGGGACACCTTTCCAGGACATCTGAGATTCATCTATTCCAATTCTTACAATGTCACTTCTTTTTTTTTGTTTTTTCTTTTGTTTTTTGGGGAGAGGTTTTTTTGCTATAGGGCGTGTGTGCTCACCAAAAAGACAGAGAGAGACAGAGAGACAGAAAGTGAGAAATCACCCCCCCAGGGGGGATGGCCACGCTGCAACCCCTTCTCCTCCATTCTCCCCTGGATCTTGGGCACGCATGCCTGCTGCATTTCTCAGGCTGCCGAATCCAGGACTTGAACTCATGGTCACCGTGTGGGAATTAGCACCCTTAACCACCAGGCCATAGGCTGGGTCCAAAAACGTGCATTTCTGACAAATTCCCAGATAATACTGATGCTGCTGGTTTAGGCTCACATTTTGAGAACCAATGCACTGGATTAACCAGACTTTTTGGTTCGTTTTCTAATTACCCTTTCAGAGAAGGAGATAAGGTTATTAGTTGAGTTCTAACCTCATAACTTGTAGTACCCAGATGGTATTCCACATAATGAAGAGAATGAAGCAGTGTGTTCCAAGGCTGATGTAATAATTCAGTCTGTAATTGATGTAGAAAGGCTGAAAGGAAAAGAAAAGCCCTTCAATCTACTATTTTTCTCCCTAAAAATTGGTAATCAGGGACCAACAGATGGCGTAATGGATACGTCACTGAACTCCCATGTAGTCGACCTTGGTTTAAGTCCCAGACCTGGTGGTTGAAACCTCACGACAGGCACGTGTATGTGCGTGCCCAAAATCCCAAGAGGAGAATGGAGAAGGGATTGCAGCATGGCCATCCCCCAATGGGGGAGATGATTTCTCACTTTCTGTCTCTGTCTCTCTGGCGAGCACCCATACCCTATAAGAAAAGTTTCTCTCAAATTAAAACAAAAAAGTGATAACCATTCAATTCCTTCCTTACCCCTTCGCTCCTGCTCTTAACCCACCACATTTTGATCATTTCAACAAGATCAAGGACCCCAGCACGGGATCCTGTAAAGCTTACTAGAACTTAAGTGACAACTCTCCAGCATTTCTGAATCCAGGCTGGTTTAATGGATATTAAAAGGGTCCCCCAGTGTTGTAACATCGCAGAGGCACTATAACAAGTCCCAAGGTTTTCTGTTCCATCTTGCTGAAGTGGAGGCCTACAGACCGGCAACCTAGTGACTTGCAGCCTGACCAGCTCTCATGTTAACTACATGACCCAGAATGAATCATGTCATGCAGCACTTACAGGCCTTAGCTTATTTTTTTTTTTAAGGTTTTTGTCATAGGGTGCGTATGCTCCCCAGAGAGAGAGAGTGAAAAGTCACCCCCAGAAGGGATAGCTATGCTTCAATTCCTTCTCCTCCATTCTCCCCTTGGGATTTTGGGCACACACACAAGTGACTGGAGTGGTTTTTAAGCCGTGAGGTCTGGGATTTGAATCATGGGTGACCATGTGAGAATCCACTGCCTTAACCACCACACCACCTGCTGGCCAGTACATGCTTTACCTTTTCAACAGGTTAAAAAAAAGAAGTTCCTCATTACAAAACAAGAAAACAGGATACCTGGAAAAGTATTAGCCAGAACTTCTTGGAAAAGAAGACATCAGCAACAGTACTGTAACATTAAACTTGAGCGAGTTTACGTTTATAGTTTAACGAGTGCTTAAGTGTATATGTGTGTATGTATTCACATGTATACTTAGATTTTAGATCTTCACAGCAACCTTTTGAGGTGTGTAGGTATAACTTGGGGCTGAGAGAAGGCGAACGTCTGAAAGGACAGGGCCAGGACTCAGGATCCTTTCCAACATCCTCCTTCCCTCAGATTATTTCAGTTAAATATAGGAAAGTACAAGTGCATAAAATAAGTGACCTACTCTCCCAGTTTCCTCCCAACTAGGAGTATTAATTAAAATTAAAGGACTAATGACCTTGTAAATGAGAAAACAAGAGTTGCTTTGTTCATCAGCTAAACGCCAGGAAGAACCCCTGTAATATCATTTAACGTTCTCAGCAATTTTGCTTCCACAATTTTACAATCCTCTTTTAGCTCCCTCTGTTTTGTTCATCATAGGATATTTTCTATGCCTCAGATGACAGTAAACCTCCAGTGGAAGCACCTCATACAATGCTGTACAAAGAGCTTCTGAAATCCTTCCAGCCTTTGAGTCACAAGACCGCAAACATCCTCTATAATAATTCTGCCTTGTCATGGCAATGAGACATCTGGTGACTAATGTTAGCACAGCCCTGGATGGGAGAGGATTTCCATTTAATAAGTCTATGTATTGAGACCCCAAATTTTCTAGTTCCCATCTAATGTCTTGCAAATTTGGGGCTTTGGGGTGCTGATCCACTAAAGTCTTGCTGAGTAATATGGCTGGTAAAAGCAAGCAAGCTGAACTAGCAGGTGGTGTGGTGGTTAAGGTGCTGGACTCCCATAAGGTTGACTGGTTTGAGTCCCAGACCTGGCAGCTTCCTTTCTCTGTCTCTGGTGAGCACACATGCCATATAGCAAATTTTAAAAATAATAATAATAAATAAATAAAATTTTTAAAAGCAAGCAAGCTTATCTTGAGTGTCTTTTTTAAAAAATAATTACTTATTATTTATTATTATCATTATTACTTTAAAATTTGCTATAGAGCATATGTACTTAGCAGAGAGAGACAGATGAGGGGGTAGGGAGTGAGAAAGCAAGCCGCCAGGTCCAGGACTCAAACCGTGGTAGGCCATGTACAAGTCCAGCACCTTAACCACCATGCCACCTGCTGGCCCTTGAGTATCTTTTAAGGGCCAGGCCCTGCATTAACGGCTTTATATATAAAGACCTCAAATATTAAATCACTAATAGTGACGATGTGACCATTGACTAATTGAATGCCTGCTTTGGGTCAGGCACTGTACTAGGAGGTTCACTGTGCTCTCTAGGCCACAGTTCTCACTTCTCGCTTAGTAACCAGGCATCAACCATTCAACTCACGTCTCCCTATCTAAGTCACTCACACTGAAGGAATGGTGTCTGTGTTCAGAAGAACATTATCTGGACCCTGTACGTTTATCCTGTTATAAAATAGGAAAGAAGCAGAGAGAACAGATCAGGCCCACCGAGCCACTGATGCCTGGGTGTTCTCTGTTTGGGGTACCCGAGGCATGAGCGATGGAAATTTGAAAGGGGGACAGTTGAATTCATTCCTAAATCAAATGGGTGTTTTGATGGCATAACAGATGTGCTTTCTGACGGAAGCTCTTGTCACACTGGCTACAGGGAAAGGGCTTTTCTCCTGTGTGCGTTCTCTGGTGTGTGAGGAAATGGGAACGCTGATTGAAGGTTTTGCCGCACTGCGGACATCGATAGGGTCTGTCTCCTAAGTGGATCCGTTGATGGGTGATGAAGTGGGAGCTCTGACTGAAGCTCTTCCCACACTCCCCACATTTGTAGGGTCTTTCTCCAGTGTGAATCCGTTGGTGCTTAATGAGAGCGGAGCTGTCCGCAAATCCCTTCCCACAGTAGTCACATTTGTAAGGTCGCTCGCCCGTGTGTATCCTCTGGTGTGTGATCAGATGCGAGCTCTGACTGAAACTGCGGTGGCAGTCGGGACAACTGAAAGGCCTTTCTCCTGAGTGAGTACTCATGTGAGCGACGAAATGGGAACTGTCTCTGAAGCCCTTCCCGCACTTGGGGCACTTAAAGGGCCGTTCTCCTGTGTGGGTACGCTGGTGCTTCACCAGATCTGAGCTCTGACTAAAGCTCTCCCCACAGTCATCGCACTTGTAAGGCTTCACGCCCGTGTGGGTCCTCTGGTGGGTGATGAAATTTGAGCTTCGACTAAAGCTTTTATGACATTCGAGGCAGGTGTAGGGCTTCTCTCCTGTGTGGGTTCTTTGGTGCATTACGAGGTGTGGCTTCCGCCCAAACGTCTTCCCGCACTCTGGACACTCATAGGGTCTCTCACCTGTATGTGTCCTCTGATGTTTGATGAGTGTCGAGCTGTCGCTGAACTTCTTCTCGCACCCGTTGCACTGGTAGGGCTTCTCTCCCGTGTGTGTCCTCCGGTGGGTGACAAGATCTGAACTCTGCTTAAAGCCCTTCCCACACTCGATGCATTTGTAAGGCCTCTCGCCAGTATGGGTTCTCAGGTGTCTTATGAGATAGGAGCTCTGGTTAAAGCTTTTGCCACATTCTGCACACATAGGCTTCTTTCCTATATAGCCCTCCAGAAACTTATTTAAATCCCTCTCCTGTGTAAAGGGCTCCTGCTGACCCTCTCCTGGAAGGGTGCTCTCCCAGTTTCCTCCCCAACCGGGAGTATGAGAAATATTTTTATTGATCCTTTCTGACGATGTTCCATATTGTTCTGCTGCATCTGAAATGTCCTGATTGAGTTTCGCCACCTGATGCTCAAAGTCTGAAAAATCAGCAGAAGTCACAGAGAATAAAGTTACCAGTTATCAGGAAAGAACATCAGAAAGCAGTGGGAAAGATTAAAATCACTGTTTCTATAGTAGACTCTATGTAATTCTGCCTTTCGCTTTGTGTAGTTTGTTAAATTTTGTTGTGCTTACAGAAAACATGAATTCCTAAGCCCTTTTATTTTTAAAGTAATCAGATGTACTGAGGTGGTCTTAACACATTTGAAGAGTACACCACATATTATTAAAACTGGGCAACTCCTTTCAAAGATGTATAGTCAAACAAAAGAGAAATGTTTATGCAAAATGAAGGCTTTCATTGGCCAACTACTGACTGCCTAAGAAGTCAAATTTAAACTATGAAAATGGAAGGTCTAAAGAGGCTTCCAAATTCTTCATCTAAACAAGGGCTGACATGCTAGATTTCTGCCCACTGGGTAGCATTCACATCTCACCTGAATGACTTTCCCTTAGGATCTTCCTTCCCTCAAAGTTTTGGAGGGGTAGAACCCATGGCTCTTTTTTCTGCTCCAGCTGGGAGATTACACTTGGTCTAGAAATCCTGCACAGAAAGGTCAACATAAGATACAAGTCTGAGCCAAGGCCTGACCAAAATCTAAGCCCTCCTCCTACCCTAGGTAGAGGAGAACACCAAGGGAACTCCGATGTGTGTTTGGGTTCACTAAAAAGGCAGTCACGAGGGCCAGCAGGTGGCATAGTGGCTAAGGTGCCGGGCTCCCACATGGTTGGTCAGGATTTGAGTCCCAGACCCAGCAGCTGAAACTCATGCCAGCCACACATACATGTGTGCCCAAAATCCCAGGAGGAAGGTGGAGAAGGGATTGTGGTGTGGCCATCATCCCTGGGGGGTGATTTCTCACTTTCCACTCTTTTTTTTTTGAAGAGGTTTTTGCTATAGGGCACATGCTCTTGCCAGTAAGACAGAGACAGAGAGACAGAAAGCGAGAAATCACCCCCTTAGGGGATGGCCACACCGCAATCCCTTCTCCTCCGTTCTCCTCTTGAGATCTTGGGCATGCATGCACACATGCCTGACGTGAGTTTAAGCCACTGGGTCTGGGACTCGAACTGCAGTTGACTACATGGGGATCCAGCGACATAGCCATTATGCCAACTGCTGGAAAAAAAAATGCAGATGGCATGGGCCAGCCCTGTAGCCTAAAGGTTAAGGGAGCAGGATCCATATAGCTGACCACAATTTGAAGGTCAGTCCCAACAGCTTGAAGAACATGCCAGGCACATGTGTGTATGTGTCCCAAATCCCAGCATGAGGGAGAAATGGATGAGAAGGGATTGAGGTAAGATCACACCCCAATAGGAGGTGCTTTCTTCTTCCTCTCTTCTCTCCCTGTCTCTTTCTGGGTGAGCACATGCACCTTCAAGAAAAAAAAAAAAAACAAACGGCAGCCATGGGGCCAACAGGTGGCATGGTGGTTGAGGTGCTGGATTCCCACATGGACAACAATTCGAATCCCGGACCCAGCAGCTTAAAAATCAGAACAAACAGATAAATAAACACAGGTTAGGGGAAGAAAAGGGCCATGGTAAAGGGATAAAACAGGATGATCTCCGCAGGAGGCTGAGAAAAAAGTCCTGTTTTAACAACAAAAACCAGATGTGGGTGGTAGAAACTCTAGAGTAGGCACAATAACTCATTTCTGAAGACATAAGGCTAAGCCCTTGGAGAGAGATAATTTTATCAGAAACAAAGCTGCCATGACCTCACCCTGAGAAAAAAAATCAAGGAAGTTATAAAGTTGGGCTTTTCAATTTTCCCAGAACGGCAGCAGCCAATACAGCCATGAGAAAAAGACAAATACGTGTTAAGAAAAATAAAAGGACAAAGGGCACGAATAGGCAATTGATAAAAGAAAAAAAGAAAAAAACTACAAGCAGCCTATAACTATATAAACAACCTTTACTTCTCCATTTTAGAAAATTCAAATTAAAACAGTAGTACACTTAGACAATATAGGATAGAGGTAAAGAGTGAAACCTCAAGAGCCTGGGTTTGAATCCTAACTCTACCTCTCACAAGCCTTAAAGTTACTCAAACGCTGTGTCTTAGTCAGTGTCTTCCTTGATAGAACAGGGATGAGGATTAAGTGGTAAAGTTCTCAATAAATGTTAACTATCATTGTTATTTAGCCAGTCTTTTAAATAATCTACTGTAATAGTCAAAATATAAAGAATAAGGACACTTGCATCTAATGCTTGTGGGAATAAATTGATTCAACCTTTTTGGGAGGCATTTGGTAAAATAGCAAATACCTTAAAAATGTATCTGTTCATGGTCAACAGGTGACATGGTGTTTGAGGCACTGGACTCCCACATGGCCAACCACGGTTCAAGTCCTGGTCTAAACCAGCCAGGGGCTTGCCTGATCTTCTGGCTATTTTTTTTTAAATCTTGCTTATTGAAGTGTAATTTTATCATTCCTTTTGAATTTCCAGTATAGATACATTTCTTCTTTTTGGAGAGATTTTTGCTATTGGGCACATGCACTTGCCAGAAAGAGAGAGAGAGAGAGAGAGAGAGAGAGAAATCATGCCGCGGTTGACTACGTGGGAGTCCAGCAACATAACTACTATGCCATCTGCTGGTCCATTTTTTTTTTTTTTTTTCTTTTTAAGGTTTTTGCCACAGGGCTCATGTGCTCACCAGAGAGACAGTGACAGAGAAAGTGAGAAATCACTCTCTAGGGGGATGGCCACACTGCAATTCCTTCTCCATCCTCCTGGGATTTTGGGTACACATAAGTGTGTGTCAGAAGTGATTTTCTTTTTTTTTTTTTTTTTTTGAGAGGTTTTTGCTATAGGGCATGTGCGCTTGCCAAAAAAGACAGACAGAGACAGAGAGACAAAAAGCGAGAAATCATCCCAGGGGGGATGGACACGCTGCAATCCCTTCTCCTCCATTTTCCTCTCGGGATCTTGGACACACACGCACATGCACCCAGCATGAGTTTAAGCCACCAGGTCCAGGACTTGAACCACGGTCTACTACATGGGAGTCTAGCGACATAGCCATTACGCCAACTGCTGGTCCCTGAAACCTCTATTTTTATAGGTTAAAAAATGGTCAAATATATGGTTCTACCTAATATTCTACTCTATACAACAAAATAACATTGTGTTTCATTCTATAATATTCTAGACAGTTTTTTTAAAAATTATTTCTTTTAGAGAGTTTTTTACTATAGGATGCATGTGAAGGCAGAGAGACAGAGACACACAAAGAGACATAAAGCAAGAAATCACCCCCCCAGGGGGTGCTGGCCACACTGCAATCCCTTCTTCTTCATTCTCCTCTTGGGATTTTGTGAGGGCATACACACACATGCGGTTGGAGTGTTTTAAGCCACTGGCTCCGGGATTTGAACCACAGTTGACTACATGGGAGTCCAGCATCATAATCATTATACCATCTGCTGGTCCCCTAGTTATTTTAACTGATAGACAAAAACATATTTATTGTTGTCAAAATATATTCACAATACAATGTATAAGAAAACAGGATCGGGGCCAGTAGGTGTTGTGGTGGTTAAAGGTGCTGGATTCCCACATGGCTGAGTCCTGGTTCGAGTCCTGGACCTAGCAGCTTGCTTTCTCGCTATCTCTTTCTCTCTCTGTCATTCTCTGGTCAAATTAAAAAATAATAATAACAAATGGAATTAAATAAATAAATAAATATTTTTTAAAAGTAAAGAAAATAGGATGTGAGGCCAGGCAGTGGCACAGTGGTGGAGTACCTGGACCTACATGGGAGCCATCCTACATAGGGATAACTTTTGTTTCATTTTGATTCTTTTTCTTCAATGAGAAAAAAATATCTATTACTTGTGTAATAAACGTTAAATAAAGCAGGACAAGAAGATAGCTGTGATTTTTTTTGTCTTCTGGTTTTTTTTGAGAGCTTTTTGCTATAGGGCACGTGCACTTGGTAGAGAGACAGAGAGACAGAAAGTGAGAAATCACCACCCCTCAGGGGGATGGCCACAGCGCAATCCCCTCTCCTCTAGTTCCCTCTCGAGATTTTGTGCACGCGCACACACACTCACTCAACGTGAGTGTCAAATCGCCGGGTCGGGGACTCAAACCACAAGCAACTACAGGGGAGTTCAGCACCTTGACCACTGCACCACCTGCTGGTCTGTAGCCATAATATTTTAGGAATTTCGGTATTTAAGTGACAGGCAACAAAAAAATCCCAAACAAACAAACAAACAAACAAAAAACAGCACCAAAGGGACAGCTCCCTCTTTTTCACAAAGACCTGAGTTAGACTGTCACATCTGCCACTTAACCTCTGAATCTCAGTGTCCTTGGGTGGAAAAGAGGGATAACAACACATATACCAAAAGGTTACGGTGAGATATTAATGACAATAAATATCAGAGGAATCTGAAAACTATAAAGTGCCATAAAATCAGAAACCTTGCCAGAAAGGGAACAATCTCACAGAGGTCTAGAGCTCTAAGAAACCATCACCCACAAAGACCACTAGGACCTAAGCCCCTTTAGAATTTCTAAGTCTTTAATCCAAAAGAGAGTTGTGCCCTTACCCTTTGAGAGCCCACTCCTGTAACTGTGCTCCATGGCATCCCTGAAGAGGATTCTCTAAGTGATGTCCAGGTAATCCTCTCTTCCATGAAGTCCCCAGCCACATCATTGAGGGTCATCAGTTCCTAAAGAGACCTCAGTGTGGATCAATATAGTACCTTAGATATTCTCACCATTGCCTGAAGAAACAAAAGATAGATACTGATATACTGGAAGAAAAATCTGCCGACTAAAACAATCCCGAGGAAAATTCTGTCAACCCAAAAGCATTGCTTTTCTTATTCTATTTTTACATAATCCTTCCCTTGGCCAACTTTTCCATCACTAGAAGAGGACTAGGCCTCCCAAACACCTCTACAGAACCCATAGTCTTTTGGCTACATTAATTATTTGAGAAATAAATTGTCCATGATAAACAGGATAAACAAAGGAGGGAGTATATAGGTAAAATTCGATTTCTGAAAAACTTTCAGTTCTCTCCAGCTACACTTTCCTCAGCAAGCTTGGAAACTGTGGACTCAACTACATTCATGTCAGTTAAGAAAACAACCGACTCCTCTTGACTTATAGATTTGGGACAACCTCAAGGGACAGCTATGCAGAACTTCAAAGGAAACTGTGCTGAATACCATTCCATTTACAGTTTAATTAAGTCAGAAATAAGATCTTTTTTCTTTTTTTTTTTTTTTTGAGAGATTTTTGTTATAGGGTGTGTGCACTCACCAGAGAGAGACAGAGAGATAGAAAGCAAGAAATCACCCCTGGGGGAATGGCCATACTGCAATCCCTTCTCCTTCATTCACCTCTTGGGATTTTGGGCATGCACTCACATGCACCTTGCATGAGTTTTAAGCTGCCGGGTCCAGGACTTGAACCGGGTTGACTACGTGGGAGTCCAGCACTGTAACCATTACTCCATTTGCTGGTCCCCAGAGATGAGACTTTAAAATACACAGGTAAAGGGCCAGTAGGTGGCATAGTGGTTAAGGTGCTGAACTCCCACATGGCCCATGGTAGTTCAAGCCCTGAACCTGGCAGCTTGTTTTCTCACTTTCCCTCTGTCTCTATCTCTCTCTGATGAGAGAGCATGCATAAGCTATAGCAAATTTAAAAATAATAATACATAAATAAAATTAAACAATTCTTTTAAAAAAAGACATGGGTAAGATACAAAAGTAAGTGAAATTCAGTGGGTATCAGCACAAAGCTGGGAGCTGAAACCAATCATATAATACACTAGTAAACTGACATTAGTATCATGAAAATATTACTTTTTAGGAGGCCAGCAGGTGGCATGGTTGAGGCGCTAGACTCTCACATGGCCAACCAAGGTTCAAGTCTCAGACCAAGTGGCCCAAAAATCACAAATAAATAAATAATAAATAGGGGCTGGCAGGTAGTGTGATGGTTAAGAGCGCTGGACTTCCACATGGCTGACCACAGTTTCAAGTCCTGGACCTCGTGGCTGGCTTTCTCATTTTTTCTCTCTCTCTGTCACTCTCTGGTCAAATTCAAATAAATACATAAATAAATAAATAAGTTAAATAAAAAAGAATTCTTTAAAAAAATAGATAATAAATAAATAAATGTTTAAAGAAAATATATATTACTTTTTGGGAAGATGGCCAGAGCTGATTAGGTGGATCAGTTATTAGGTGGATCAGTTATTCATTTAGTAAATACAACAACATGTTGCAAGGCATTAGAAGTCACAAAGAAATATGTTTTTTCACTTAACATGTTTCCAATAGAAACAAACACAAGCCAGCCAGTCAAAGAGCCTACAAAGACTCAGGTATAAACAATTCTGCATGTCACTGGAGTAAGGACTAGATTGGGATAAGGAGGTTGTATTCTTTCATGTTCTTTGTCCTACCAATCAAAGCACCTGTTTATTCCTAGAACATACACACATACTTTTTGTGTAGAAACATTTGTGCATTTATAAATATTGTTATTGGTCACTAACAAAGTACTGAGTTTTTTTTTTTTTTTTTTAAGAATTATTTTACTTAATTTTATTTATTTATTTTAATTTTACCAGAGAGAGAGAGAAAGTGAGAAAGCAAGCCGCTGCCAGGTCCAGGATCCAAATCGTGGCTGGCCATGTGAGAGTCCAGCACCCCTAACCACCATGCCACCTGCTGGCCCCAAAGTACTGTTTTTAAGCACCTAAAAATTGTAGGTCTTTCATTTCTCTGGTTCAAATCTTTAACAAACAAGCAAAAATGTCATTAGGAAGTAAAAAGTGTTTGGAGTATAAATTTTATTTCTACATTTATTCAAAACACAAGTGCAGGCCCACTTGTAGGAAGGATGTGACTGAGTGGCAGAGCATTCTCAGTCATGATTACAGAACCCTGTTTCCCACCCAGTCGCCTTCCTCCTGTACAGGTGACCCCCAAAGGCTCCATAGCGCCGAAGGGCTGGGACTACGTGCCATTGTGAGACGCTCCAGTTTGTCCCCTGGGTTTATTAATAGGTACATGACCACACGGGTAGGGCCGACACTCGTTCTTCCTTGCTGTGTTGCAGGCCCTAGTGGGGTGCAGGGGTCAGACGGTCACGAAGATAAGCTGAAATCTGGGGTTACCACCGAGGAGCAAGAGACTAAGAGGATGAGCCGTAAGATGACGGTCTAGAAACCTCGGCCACTTCTCCCCACACCTCAGAGAGATCCGCGTGCTCCGAAAGGCGACCTCGGGGACCTGGCAGAGACGACGTCGGGTGACAAGGCGACCCCCCTCTACGCCCTCCCCACAGCAGTGCCCAACCTGCCGCCCCAGTCTTCCTTCCAGAATCACTCACCGCCCTAGGGCCCAGCACGGGATGGAGTCGGAAAGGAGTCCTCAACCGCCGAGCCGCACCCAGCCTGCTGCACCGAGCCGGTCCCTCCCAGAGCCCGACTGGGATTAGTGACAGGACAGTGGGGCACAGGTGGTGCTCTGGGTTCGACAGCCAGCCGCCGGAAAACACCGCCTCTGTCCGCTTGCCATTGGCTTTTCAGTTTCCATGACGAGAAGTCCTCCCTAACCATGGCTAACTGAGATGTCAATCACTACCGAGCCTTCTGGGAAATGTAGTCCAGAGCAAGATTTAAAAGGACCAAGAATCCGGGGACGCCCAGTTTCAAGCGGTGACAAGTGTTACATGCAATACCCGAAATACCAGACTGTGGGAGCGGCCCCTCGGAGCTGAGATCAGGATCCAAATGCTGTACCCCTGAGTGGGCTCTGCCTCCCGGCCTCACCCAGGCACCGCGGAGCAGACTGATAGCCCTGCCTGGTACCCCTGCCGGCCAGGTCTCCCACTCTCTGTCCTCTCACCCCTCCGGGGCTCAGAGAAGCTCAGCCAGCCTTCCAGGGGATCCTTGCTGCCTGGTCCCCAGCCTCATCTGGGCAGGTCTGAGCCTGCTGGGCGTCTGCCACCGACTCGGGCATAAAAACAAACCAACAACCAGCCGGAAGTCTTAGGAGAAAAGACTTTCTACTTCCTTCTATCAGCATCGAACTCTCAGACATATCCCGCTTTTTTTTTTCAGTCTTTTAGGACTTGGTACCTTTTTAAAAAAAATAATTATTTTAATTTTATTCATTATTATTATTTTAATTTGACCAGAGAAAGAGAGAGAGAAAGCAAGCCACCAGATCCCAGACTCAAAACGTGGTCTACCATGGGGGAGTCTAATGCCTTAACCATCAGTCCACCTGCCGGCCCCTCATTCACCTCTTAATAGTCAGAGGAGGAGGCAAGGGAGTCAAGTATGTTGGGACATGTGAAACTAGGTTCAACACTGTGGAGACTCCTAGGACTCCAGTAATCACTAGGGTGTACCCCTACCTAAAAAATAATAGAGGCCTTTTCTTACAGGGAGGAAAACACTCCTGTCTACCCTGTGTGTTGACTAGGCACAATTTTTTTGAAAAAATTTTGTGATGGGCTGTAAAAGGCTTAGAATCACCAGCTAAGAGGCTCACATGGAAGACTCCTTTGGCTCCCCCAAAACACAAATAAGGTGCATCTTTCAAAAGATTCATGGGGAGGTGCCAGCAGATGGCATTGTGGTTAAAGTGTTGGACTCCCGCGCGTTGTTAAGGTGACTTTGAGTCCAGACCTGGCAACGTGCTTTCTCACTTTCTCTATCTTTCTGTAGCACATGCACCCTGCAGCAAATGAAAATAATAACTATAATAAATAAATAACAAATGTAAAATATTCGTTGGGAACTTTCTATATCTGAGGTCATTCTGAGCATTGTGGTTATCCATACCAATCATACCGTATAGACAGCAGCATCTGAGTTTTCTGTCCTCCAGCTGACCTGCTCTGCTGGCTCCTCCCCTTTCCACTGGTGGGGCAGCTCATCTCACCAGACCTCTGCATCAACTTCTACTCATTGCATCTCTTACTGCCTCTGCAAGCCCAGTAGCCTGTTCTCTTTGGTGCCTACCTAGGCTGACTCTGAAGTTGAGCTCAGGCTCCTTGGGAGATCCCCAGCCACACAGTGCTCCTTTGGGGGCTTCTTGACTATTGACTTCAGCTACTCCTTACCCTTACTGGGAGCACTTAGAGACTTCTGGAACCCTTCATGCTACACAGGATCAAAGGAGTCTTGGGTACTTCCTGTGACCTTCCTTCTGCTCAGTTCAGCTATGGCGGCCATTTTTCCTCCACTGCAACAACCTCATGTTGACTCAGGGATACTTTAGGGGTCTGTTTCCTTCAACAGCTTAAAAAAATGGACTATGAATTCCTTTATTTCCACTTCCTCTTTGGTCTCTCTGAGGTTCCCATCATTACCCTCCCCTTCCCTTTCCATTGAAAAGTTTCTTAACCTTCCTTTGACAGTGAAAGGCTGTTAAGAAGTGACTTTGAGTCCAGTGACTATGAGGAACTATCCTTGGCTGTATGTTGAATAAACCTGACTACCGAGTTTAGCCAAATCAGGGATTACCTTTTTCACGTATCAAGAAGTCTAAAGAGAATGAAAAAGGTCTAGAGGCAGGCAACGCAGGGCTGGTCTACTAATCAAAGGATGACATCAGGGACCTGTGTGTCCTGTTTCCTTGCCCTGCCAACCTTTGTGTGCCTCTTGTCCTCATAGACACCTCCAGTCATTATGGCTGCATTCCTGAATAGACTATGAGCTGCCATTAAATACCGTTATCACTGAAATTATGTCATACAGCGTGAAACAAGGAGATGTAAAAAAGTGGCAAAACAATAATGTGAAATATGATCCTATCTGTGTGTGGTAAATATTGGCTGTTTGTCTTCCAGCACACTGCCCTTCTATGGAAAATTAGCACCTGATCTTTTTTTCTTGGATTTTGCCAGAGGGCAAGTATACTCAGTGAAACAGAGAGAAACTAAAAAAACACTCCTTATGGGACACGGTCACACTGTAATACCTTCTCTTCAATCTTAAGACGCTGAGTGTCTATACTTTTCTTGCCTAAGTTACAGTAGTTTGAATGGTAAAGTTCAGATGTCAGCAATTTTTAAATTCCTCACACATACACTATTTTGGTGTTTTGTTGTTGTTGTTGTTGTTGTTGTTTTAAAGAATTCTTTTCTTGGGACCAGCAGATGTCGTAATGGCTATGTCGCTGGACCCCCACATGGTCGACCACGGTTCGAGTCCTGGACCTGGTGGCTCAAATTCACAATGGGCGCGTGTGTGTGCGTGCCCAAGATCCTGAGAGGAGAATGGAGGAGAAGGGATTGCAACATGGCCATTCCCCTTGGGGGGTGATTTCTCACTTTCTTGTCTCTCTGTCTCTCTCTGTCTTTCTGGCGAACGCACACACCCTATAGCAAACACCTCTCAAAAAAAAAAAAAAAAAGAATTCTTTTCTTATTTCTGCTATAGGGAGTGTGCACTTGCCGGAGAGACAGAGAACTAGAAAGTGAGAAATCACTCCGGGGGGGGGGGAGGGGGGGAGGCGGGGGCGGGGGGGATGGCCACAAGGCAATCCCTTCTCTGCTCAGGATTACGCTGGACTCCCACATGGCTGACTGCAGTTAGAGTCCCGGACCTGGCAGCTTGCTTTCTTACTTTCTCTCTCTCTGTGTCCCTCTAGTCAAATTAAAATGAAAAAACAAATAAAGTTAAATAAAATATATATATATATATATTTTTGGAGAGGTTTTTGCTATAGGGTGCGTGTGTGTGTGCTCGCCAGAAAGACAGAGAGAGATGGATCAACAGAAAAGAACAGATTGTGGTGCGACCATGCGCCTTTCTCCTTTCCCTCTCTCTGACTCTCTGGCACGTGCATGACCCCTCTGGCAAAGGGTGCCATAGGGCACATGTGCTCACAGGACAATGACAAACGGAAAGTAAGAAATCATCCCGAAGGGGATATGGCTATGCTGTTCACCCACTTCCTCCATTCTCCCCTCAGGACTTTGGGCACAAACACACATGCCTGGCAGGTTTTCCAAGCAACTAGGTCTCATACTTGAACCTCAGATTTGGTCATGTGGGATCCAGCACCTTAACTACCACACCACCTGCTGGTCCAATGGGCAACTTTTACCCTTGCTAATATTTTTTAAAACAGCATATTATTGGGGCCAGCAGATGACATAGTGGTTACATCACTGGCCTCCCACATGGCCAACCACAGTTTGAGTCCCAGACCCAGTAGCTAAAAACTCACACTGGGCGCGTGTGCATGTGTGCCCAGGATCCCAGGAGGAGAATGGAGAGGAAGGGATTGCCTGTCTTCCCTGAGGGTGATTTCTCACTTTCCCTCTCACTGTCTCTGTCTCTGTCTCTTTCTCTCGCAGACGTGCCCTAAGGCAAAAACCTCTTTTAAAAATAGAGTCTTATTGGGGACCAGCAGGTGGCATGGTGGCTAAGGCGCTGGACACTCCCACATGGCTGACCACGTTTTGAGTCCCGAACCTGGCGGCTTGCTTTCTCACTTTCCCTCTCGCACTCTCTCTCTTCTGTCTCTGGTCAAATTAAAATAAACAAATGAATAAATAAAATTAAATAAAAAATAATTCTTTAAAAAAATAGAATCTTATTTAAAACTCTTTTAAGCTGAACCACTTACAGGATAATTAACCAACTCAATACCTTTTAGGTAAAAATTCAAAACAAAGCATCTAATACTTAGGACTAAGTGATACTGGTTACTGGATTGTGGTGTGGTCATCTCCTCTGGGGGATTTCTCTTTCTCTCTTCTGCAAGTGCCCATGCCCTATAGCAAGAGCTTCTCTTTAAAAAAAGATAGGAGGGCTCTCACACCCCCCTGATGATTACCCCTCTTTATAGATAATGAGGGTTAGCATGCCCTCGAATTAGGACACACGTCTCTTCACAGATAGTGAGGATCAGCGCGTACTCATATCACTCATATTGAGAGCCTGAGTAGATTTCCAGACGGCCTCCCTACCACCTCCTGCCAAGATCTGGGGATCAACTGCATTTCCTGTTTTGGGGTCCCACAGTCCTTATGAGAGACTCTTCTGTGTACTGTGAACAGCATGAGGGAGCCTTTGTGACCTCCACACATGAATTTTTGAAGACAGAAATTCTCTATTTAAAGATGCATGTTGAAGTCACAGAGCCCATCACCACCATGGAGAATCTCTCACTTCCTCTAGCAAAACTTTCCATTTTTAAGTTATACACATTCTTTATTTTAAAAAAAATTATAACTACAGAAAAATAAAAAGAGCAATTCTATCATCCAGTCAAAAATAAAAAAGAGGATATCTTGCAACCTTTCTTTAATCTGTGTGTGTGTGTGTGTGTGTGTGTGTGTATGTGTGTGGAAATATTAGAAAATTTTAGCTGAGCAGAAGCTAGAATTGAGGCATCTTGGGGAAAGGAGAGGGGAGAGTTCTTTCTTTTTTTGTTTGTTTAAAGAGATTTTTGCTATAGGGTACGTGAGCTCTCTGGAGAGACAGAGACAGAGTGAGAAATCACCCCCAAGGGTGATGGCCACACTGCAATCTCTTCTCCTTCATTCTCCTCTCGGGATTTTTGACATGTGTGCATATATGCCTGGAGTGAGTTTTAAGCCGTCAGGTCTGGGACTAGAACTGCAGTCAGCTGTGTGGGAGGGAGTCCAGCGATGTAACTATTATACCATCTGCTGGTCCCGAGAATCCTTCTATTTTTACTCTACTTCACTTGGATCCTCTCATGTGTGTGGTGTTATTTATTTTTTTTTTCCTTTTTTGTTCAAAAGAGGAGAGATGGGAATTTTGGTGCAGAAGCGCCTGGGGGGAGGGGGGAATGATCTCTGTGAGTCTGAGATCCGCTGGTTTCTTCTGCCACCTTCTTGAAAGCACTAAAAACCAAGGCTGAGTGAGACCTTTGGTACCAGCTTTGCTCTTCAGGGCCCAGAGGAGCCCTGGCAAGCTCAGACTGGAGGAAGGGCTAACCTTTCCTTGCCGGGCTCCTGTGCTGCCTGGGGAGCCCAGCCCTGAAGAATGGCAACTGCAGCCCAGGCAGTAGGAAGAGAAGAAGCTGAAGGCCAGGGTGTGGGTGTGCTTAATCTGTGAAACAGTGATGCATCTGGGGATCCCCAGAAGGAAAGGGAGGAATTTTCCAGGTGAGAGGGAAGAACACTGAGGTCTTATACTTAAGTGAGTATTAGGAATTTAGACTTCAGGAGGAATAGCAGGTGGCATGGTGGTTGAAACACTGGACACTCCCACATGGCCAATCATGGTTCAAGTCCTGGACCTCGTGGCTTCCTTTCTCACTTTCCTCTCTCTCTTTCTCTGGTCAAATTAAAATAAATGAATGAATAAATAAAATTAAAATAAAATAAAATAATTCCCTAAAAAACAAATTAGACTTCAGGACCAAGAGATGGCGTAATGGTTATGTCACTGGACTCCCACATAGTCGACTGTGGTTTGAGTCCCGAGCCTGGCGGCTTAAAACACGTTGGGCACGTGTGTGTGCGTGCCCAAAATCCTGAGAGGAGAACAGAGAAGAAGGAATTGTGGTGTAGTCAACATCCATCGGGGGTTGATTTCTCACTTTCTGTCTCTCTCTCTGTCTCTGGTGAGTGTGAGCACCCTATAGCAAAAATCTCTCTAAAAAAATAAAAATAATTTAGATTCCAAAGCTTTCATTTTTATTTTTTAAATTGGTTTTCTTTAGAGATCAGCAGGTGGTATAGTGGTTAAGACATTGGACTTCCACATGGTTGACTGTGGTTTTTGACCTAGGTTTTTGTTTGTTAAATTAATCTCTTGTATTTTTTTTTTTTTCTTTTTTTGGAGAGGTTTTTGCTATAGGGCGCGTGCGCTCGCCAGACAGACAGAGAGAGACAGAAAGATAGAAAGCAGGAAATCACCCCCCAGGGGGGATGGCCACGCCGCAATCCCTTCTCCATTCTCCTCTCGGGATCCTGGGCACGCACGCACACACGCCCGGCGTGAGTTTAAGCCGCCGGGTCCGGGACTCGAACCGCGGTCGACTACGTGGGAGTCCAGCGACATAGCCATTACGCTAACTGCTGGTCCAATCTCTTGTATTTTTTAAAATATTTTTTTCTAAAGAATTCTTTTATTTAACTTTATTTATTCATTTATTTTTTATTTAACCAGAGAGGAACAGAGAGAGAGAGAGAGAGAGAGAGAGAGAGAGAGAAAGCTGCCAGGTCTGGGACTCAAAACTGCAGTCAGCCATGTGGAAGTCTAGTGCCCTTAACCACCACACTACCTACTGGCCCATTGACCATGTTTTGAGTCCCAAACCCAGCAGCTTGAAACTCATGCTAGGCCTGTGTGTGTGTGTGCCCAAAATCTTGAGAGGAGAGCGGAAGAGAAGGGACTGTGGTGTGGCTATCCCCCGTGGGGAATGATTTCTGATTTTTACTCTTAAAAATTTAGTTTTTAAAAGTTTATTTTTTCAATGAGTGAGAGAAACCGAAAAATAGCACCCCCGACAGAGTTCAAATGCCATGATTGGGGACCAGCAGGTGGTGTGGTGGTTAAGGTGCTGGACACTCCCACATGGCCGACCAGGGTTCGAGTCCTGAATCTGGTGGCTTGCTTTTTCACTTCCTCTCTCTTTCACTCTCACCCTCTGCGTCTCTCTGGTCAAATTAAAAAATAAATGAATGAATAAATAAAATAAAATAAATAATTATAAAAAAAAAAAAATGCCATGATCCACCCCTACCCCCAGCCATGCCTGGGCCATGGGCACATGTGTGTCTAGCATACTCAGGGAGGTCTCAGGACAGACCTCACAGAGTATTTTACTTTTGCATCACTGTTAGACCCCTACTGTGCCATCATCAAGTCATTTATAGAACCAGCATTTCCTTTTTTTTTGGAGAGGTTTTTGCTATAGGGTGCGTGCACTCGTCAGAAAGACAGAGACAGAGAGCGAGTTTAAGTCACCGGGTCCGGGACTCAAACCGCAGTCGACTACATGGGAGTCCAGCAACGTAGCCATTATACCATCTGCTGGTCCCATAGCAATTTAAGCTATGAATGTGGCACCAACTTGGGACATACTGATTAGACACACTCAGACATATACATACTTTTCCTAGAAACTAAGAGTGAGCCGGGTTTGTATCAGTATTCCCAGTTACTCAGGTAGCTGAGGCATGAAGATCCAAAGTTCAAAGCCAACCTAGGAAATATACTTGTCTCTTTTTTAAGAATTATAGATTTGGAGAACCAGCAGTTAGCGTAATGGCTATGTCGCTGGACTCCCACGTAGTCGACCGCGGTTCGCGTCCCGGACCCGGTGGCTTAGAACTCACGCCGGGCACGTGTGCGTGCGTGCCCAAGATCCCGAGAGGAGAATGGAGAAGGGATTGGGGCGTGGCCATGCCCCCTGGGGGGTGATTTCTCGCTTTCTGTCTCTCTGTCTCTCTCTGTCTGGCGAGCGCACGCACCCTATAACAAAAAAATTTTAAAAAACTCTAAAAAAAAAAAAAAGGAAAGAAAAAAAAATAGGGGCTGGCAGGTAGCATGGTGGTTAGGGTACTGGACTGCCACATGACTGACCGTGGTTCAAGTCCCAGACCTGGTGGCTTGCTTGCTTACTCCCCCTTCCCCTGTCTCTCTCTGGTCAAATTTTGAAAATAACAATAATAAATAAAATTAAATAATTTTAAAATTTTTAAATAATATTTTTATTTATTCATTCATTTATTTTAATTTGACCAGAGACAGAGAGAGAGAGGGAAAGTAAGAAAGCAAGCCACCAGGTCCAGTATTCGAACTGCAGTTGGTCATGGGAGTGTCCAGCACCTTAATCACCATGTCACCTGTTGGTCCCCAATAAATAATTATTTTTAAAAATTAAAATAAAAAATAAAAAAACGAGTTTTTATCCTGCTGATTTTATTACTAACTTACTTTTTTTAGCCTACCCATATCTATGAATATAATGACTCGTGCAAATGAATGCACAAAAAGATCATGATCCACCAGGTCCACATACAACCAGACTCTGAATCCTGGACTGGGCTTGGTGGAGACATTCCATTACACTTCTTTTATCAAGGCTAATGGTGTAGCCAGCTTTTACATGAATGTCTGCTTTAATCAAAGCCATTGGTCATTAAGAACACATGAAAGAACTTTTGTTTCAAAGCCTGGACTTGATCTTTTTTTTTTTTTAATTATTTATTTATTCATTCATTTATTTCAACTTGATCAGAGAGAGAGACACGCAGAGAGAGAGGGAAAGTGAGAAAGCAAGCCACCAGATCTGAGACTCGAACCATGGACGACCATGTGGGAGTGTGCAGCACCCTTAGCCATCACACCACCCACTGGTCCCAGCCTGGACTTGATCTTAACAAACATTTTCAAACACTGAAACCTATAAACCACAAATTAAGTCCATTTAATAACTGTAAGAAAGGTACATTATGGACAATGAAAATACATGATCCCTGATTTATGAATCTGCAAATTGCTTTTCCTTGTTGTGGGTCTTTTCCACACGAGACATGGGGAGTCCCATGTTTGTGAGCTCAGGTTATCAGGAATGTGATTCTGCCCCCAGGTTATCAGGAGATGTGCTGATACACATCAGCCTGAATAAATTATCTTAGTTCAGGCTGGCTCCATAGCCCAGTAGTTTGGGGAGTTAGATCCCACATGACCAATGGCTGCTCAAATCCTTCCCCAGCAGATGGAAAAACAGGCTGGGCTGGACACTATTTGGTATGGTGGTTAAGGCGTTGGACTCCCACATGGCAGACTACAGTTCGAGTCCCAGACCTGGTCACTTGCTTTCTCACACTCTGTCTCGTTCTCTGTCTCTCTCTGGTGAGCACACGTGCCCTATAGCAAATTTAAAATTAATAATAATGATAAAAATAAATAATGATTTAAAAAAAAGAAAACATGCTGGGCATGCGTGCAAGTGTGCCCCAAACCCTGACAAGGTGGAGAAATGGAGAAGGGGTTGACTTGTGACCATGCTCCAGTGAAGAAAGCTTTCTCCCCACTCTCTTTCATTCTGTCTCTCTCTGGTAAGCAAACACACCCACCCTTTGGCAATTAAAATACAATTATTGGGTAGCATAGTGGTTAAGGCACTTGAACTCCACGTGGCAGACCACAGTTCAAGTCCTGGACCTGGCTGCTTGCTTTCTCACTCTCTCTCTCTCTCTCTCTGGTGAGCACATGTGTCCTATAGCAAATTTTAAAAATAATAATAAAGTTAAACTAAGAATTCTTTAATAAAAAATTATCTTATTGCATCTAAAATGTCACTTATGTTCTATTAAGAAAAGGAATAAAACTGTCAATTAAACTCTGACAGTCTGTCGATGGTAGATGAATTCTGAATCCAAAGTGCTAAGAGGTAATAAAATGCGTGTCTCACCATGAGTAGAACATGCGTTGTTCCATCTGAGCCAGACGTACTGTGCCATTACACGTCTTGTACTTGCCTTGCTCTCTAGCTACAACTCTAGCAGTGACCCGCTTGGCGGTGCTGCTCCAGGTTCCTTGGGTCACATGCAGCAACAGTGCCTGGCCTCCAGCAGCATCTATGCCTGTCCCCTGCCCTGTGGGTTCCCTGTTGCTGCTGTAACAGTAACAAACTCTGGACCCTCAGAGGTCATGGATGGTTGGGCATGGTGGAACTGGTCTGTTGTCTCAGCTACTCTGGAGGCTGAGCCAGAAGAACAGTATGTTTGAAGCCAGCCTGGGCAACACAGGGAAACTATTTCTCAAAAACGAATGAACTTGGGGACTGACAGGTGGTAGGGTGGTTAAAGGCGCTAGATTCCCACAAGGTTGACCATAGTTCAAGTCTCGGACCTGGGAGCTTGCTTTCTTGCTTTCCCTTTCTCTCTCTCTCTCTCTGGTCAAATTTAAAAATAACAACAAATGGAATTAAATAACTAAATAATTCTTAAAAAAAAAAAAAAAAAAAAAAAAAAAAAGAACAGGGACCAGATGGAGGCCTGGCAATAAAATATGACACTCTGGGAGTCAAGGCCACATAGGACAGCTCAGGACTACCTTAAGTACACCAGGCACACGTGCACCCATGATCTGGGATGGCTGACTCTGTGTGTGTACCATGGCATAAAGATCCTCTCAGGGGCTGGCAGATGGTGTGGTGGTTAGCCGCGCTGCTCCCACGTGGCCGAACACGGTTCAGGTCCTAGACTTGGTGGCTTCCTTTCTCACTTTCTTCTCTCTTGTTCTCTTATTCTGTCCCTCTCTTGTCGAATAATAAATAAATAAATAAATAAAGCTTAAAAAAAGTTATAAAATAAAAGATCCTCTCGGGAGCCTGGCTCCGTGGTGCAGTAGGTGGAGCAGTGATAAGGCGCTACTAAACAGAAGCTGGATCTCACATGATTGTGGTGGACTCCTGTGCCCGGATGGCCATAAACACACTGGGCATGTGTGTGAATACCCGAGAGGCGAGGGGCTGGAGGACTAGAGGTAGGGGATCATGGTGTGGCCAGACCCTGTAGAGGGCGCTCAACTCTCCCTTTCTCTCTCAGGCCTGGATAAACCACGATGGTTGGTCACCTACCGAAACCCCAGGTCTTGGCCACTTTGCTCAGCTACCTCCTTGGGGGATAAACATGTTCTTTCAGACCCAGCATTTACAACTCCCTATCAACACGGAGCTTGTGGTAGCACTTGTGGGTGCCTTTTGAGGCCCATTTTCAGGCCCCACCCCCACCTCTGAGGGATGCCCTCCCTGTTGGAGTGAGTCCCTGGAGCCACTTTGCACCAAACGTAGGATCCCACTTTTCTCTGACAGGTGGTTGGAGGGAATCGAGGTCACAAAGTCTGTGGCCAAAGTCAGAGAGACTTGGACTCCTACCCATGGGTGCAGGACTTGGGGTCAGGGTCATGCTGGGACTGAGGGGCCATTTGTAGTCAGCTGAGGAAGCAGGCTGGCCAAACAAAATGAAGCCAGTGGCAGAAAGCAGCAAACGGGGGATGAGGAAACTGGCTCTGGGGCCACATGGCTTCCAGCCTTTGGTCCCAGCCTCCTGCAGCCTGCTTTTATTCCTGTCCCAACATTGAAAGATCACCCTAACCTTCCCACCAAATCCCCCTTCTGGTCTGGAGCTATTCTGAGTAGGTTTCCATTCCTTGAAAACCAGCATTCCCTAAATAACTAAAATATTACTCAGTAAAAAAAAAAAGGCAAGTTAAAAATATAACTTTGCTTCCTGCAGGCTTGCAATCTAAGGCAAAGAACATTAATATTACCCAACAAAAGGGTCACAAGACTAACCTTTGGTATTTCAGTTCATAAGGGTCTCTTCTATTTTTTTTTTTTTTTTTTAGCTATCGGGCATGTAAGCTCACTAGAGACATAGAGAGAAAGAGAGGGAAAGTGAGGAATCACTCCCTGGAGGGATGGCCATGTCACAATCCCTTCTCCTTTCATACTCCTCTCGGGATCTTGAACATGCACACACATGCGCCAGGTGTGTTTTTCAAGCTGCTGGGTCTGGGACTTACACCATGTTGTTGGTCATATGGGATCCAGCCGCCTTAACCTCTAAAGAAAACCCATGGCTCTTTTTTTTTTTTTTTTTTTTTTTTTTTTTTTAAAGAATTATTTTATTTTAACTTTATGTATTTATTTATTTATTTTAACTTGGCCAGAGAGGGACAGAGAGGGAGAGAGAAAGTGAGAAAGCAAGCTGCCAAGTCCCGGACTTGAACCGCAATTGGCCATGTGGGAGTCCAGCGCCCTTAATCGCCATGCTACCTGCTGGCCCTGGCTCTCTTCTTTTTAAAGTACAGAAAGAATACATAACTATAGATCCATGGCAAAGGTTTCAAACAATAAATGCAGAAGATACAAAGACATACGCCCTGCTTTCAACAACCCCATTCTTTTGTCCCGTTGGGATTTGGTCTCCTCTCCCTGGAGGCTACCACTGGTGACGGTCTGGTAGATGAGCATCCTTTCAGATGGTTTTCTGAGCATTTTTATTCTTAAGTGTATTCTCACAGATAATACCACATACTGCAGGCCACAGTCTGGCGACCTGTGAGCCAAATGCAGCTCACAACAAGTTTTGTCTGACTCTCCCGGAAAACCAAGCATCACTGGGCCAACATTTCTGCCTGGGAACAACGGACTAGCATTGAGTCATGGGCCTCCCTCTGTGGGTGGATGAGTTCACTTCTTCTCTAGGTCTGTTGCCCTCTCTCTCCATCATTCCCAGTCTCCCACTGGCCCACCCCTCCTTTTTTTTTTTTTTAAAAAAAAAGAGTGTTTCTTTTTCTTTTCTTTTTTGGAGAGGTTTTTGCTATAGGGCGCATTCAGACAGCCCTGTGGGATCTAGCTGCCTTAACCACCACACCACCTACTAGCCCTCAATTTTGCTTCTTAGGTGACCCACAATGCAATGCTAAAATCTTGTCTAGTGTTCCTAGGTTCCAGAAGGTATGACATGTCTTCTTGTAAAGTAAATACGTGTATTGGGGCTGGCAGGTGCCATGGTGGTTAAGGGCTCTGGAGTCCCAGATGGCTGACGGTGGTTTGGATCTCGGACCTGGAGGCTTGCTTTCTCACTTTCTCTCTCTCTCTCTCTCTCTCTCTCTCTCTCTCTCACTCTGTCCGTCTCTGGTCAAATAAATGAACGAATGAACGAATGAATGAAAAGAAAATATGTGTGTTAGATAAACTTCCCCCAAGTCAGGGTCAAAGTGCCATAAGTTTGTTAAAGAATCAACAATACAACACACCAGGAAAAAGAAAGAGGAAACGGGCCACTCTGAGTCACGTAGCTTCAGAAAGTGTCCAGATAACACCTCTGGTATGTGATGGAGGTATGGAAAAGACAGAAAAGTAGCTAAATTTGTGGATTCATGAGATGATGACTAATTTTTAAAAAGTATAGTTGCCAACATTGCTGTAAGGCTGAAAAGCAGGAAAAACGTACAATCATACTGGGCTAGGAAAATAATCTGCTCTGTTAGTGCTGGTGGCCCAAACTGTTTCCAAAGAAGATACAGCATGAAAATCCTTAAGTTTGCAGGCAAGTTTTATAGCTCCGAAGCATTTAAAAAATACAAGTTAAGTGTTATTCAATGGCTATGTGGAAGAGCAGGTTTTCACCCCTGATGAAACTGGTTTGTTTTACAAGGACATTGACAAAGGAACCTAACAAATGCAAATAGCCTCCAAAGTCCTGGGCTTTCTAAGTTTTTTTAGCCAGGCAGGGACCAGGATTCAAACTCTTGACATGTGGGATCCGGTTTCCTCTGCACACAGGTTACCACTGTGCTATGAGGCAAGCCCAATGTGGGTTTTAAATCATTGAAAGACCAAACAATTAATAATTTGTAAGAAATATATATTAAGAGCCAGCAGATGGTATGGTGGCTAAGGCACTGGATTCCATACGGTCAGCTGCTCAGTTTGAGTCCTGCACTTGGCAGCTTGCAAACTCCAGGTGTATACGCATGCCTGCCTGAAATCCCGAGAGGAGAATAGAAGAGAAAGGACTGTCCCTGAGAGGTGATTTCTCACTTTCCTTCTCTCTGTGTCTCTCTCCGGTAAGTGCACAAATTATATATATGCATTCTTTAAACAGAAACACACATAACACATATACACACACGCCAAGATTTTAGACTTTTGCCATAGGGCAGGTATGCTTAACAGAGAGACAGAGGGAGAGACAGACAGTGAGAGGTAAAGTGAGAAGTCACCACCCAGAGAGGACAGCCACAGTATAATCTTTTCTCCTCTACTCTCCTCTTGGGATTTTGGCCATACACACACACTCACCCAATGTGATTTTTCAAGCTGCCAGGTCTGGGACTCGAACTGTGTCAGCCATGTAGGAATCCAGTAGCGTGCACTCACCAGAAAGACAGAGAGAGACAGAGAGACAGAAAGCAAGGAATCACCCCCCCGGGGGGTTGGCCATGCCACAATCCCTTCTCCTCCATTCTCCTCTTGGGAGGTTGGGCATGCACGCACATGCGCCTGGCGTGAGTTTAAGCCACCAGGTCCAGGACTTGAACCATGGTCAGCTACATGGGAGTCCAGCAACATAGCCATTATGCCAACTGCTTGTCCCCAGCAGTCCAGTATCTTAACCACCATGCCATATGCTGGCAACCCATGAAGCTATAGATTGATCGGTTGATAAAATTTTACCAGAGGCTCTTAGAAGCAATGTTTTCAAAATCACTAATTCAGTGTTTGCAGTGACTTTACAGAACATAACTACCACAAATAATGAGGATCAACTGTACTTAGAACTAACATATAGGGGCCAGCAGGTGGCACGGTGTTTAAGATGCTGGACTCCCACATGGCTGACCATAGTTCGAGACCCGGGCCTGGCAGCTTGCTTTCGCACTTTCCATCTCTCTCTCTCTCTCTCTCTGGTGAGTACATGTGCCCTATAGTAAATTAACAAACAATAATAATAATGAAATAAACACATGTATTTTTAAAGAAAGGACTAACATATAGTTCTACTATAATCTATTTATTTAACCACTTCATCAGTGATCAATATTTAGGTTGATTCCAATTTTTTTGTATTGTATTCTGTGTCTTTATGTACATGTGTAATGAATATTTCTCCAAGACAGATACTGAGGAATTTAAAATTGATTTAAAGGGTATACCCATTGAGGCTGGCAAGTGGTGTCGTGGTTGAGATGCTAGAATCCCCCTATGGCCAGACCACGGTTCAAGTCCTGGACCTAGTGGCTTTCTCTCTCTCTCTCTCTGGCAAACTCATATGCAATAATCATAAAAAATAAATAATTCTTAAAAAAAAATAGTATACTCATTTAGAGGCCAGTCCATGGCCTGGTGGTTAAAGTAGCAGGCTCTTGCATGGGACAGTTCGAGTCCTGGCCCTGGAGCCTTAAAAAGCATACTAGGTAAGCATGTGTGCCCTAAGTCTAGACAGGATAGAGAAATATAGAGGGGCTCATGGCATAATCACACCTCACAGGGGGGGTGCTTTCTAGCTCTCCTTCCCTCTGTCTCACTCTGGCAAGCACACAAGCCTTCTGACAAATAAAAAAGGAAAAAAAAAAAACCTAAATAGAATCAAAATATCTAACAGTAAGTAAATTATTGCACAGTTAACAATAAAAACATATACTGAAATGATCATTTAACCAAATAATTTATAGGGTCATTAGTGGCATGGAGGTTAAGGCACTGGATCCTACATGGCCAACTGTGAGGTTTGAGACCCAGACACACAGCTTGAAAAATATGATGGGCATGTGTGCATGTGTGTCCAAAAGCCCAACAGAAGAATAGAGGAGAAGGGATTGCATTGTGGCCACCCCCTACGTGGCCAACCCTGGGCGTTGCTTTCTCTCTCTTTCTCTTTCTCTCTCTCACTCTGTCTCTAGTAAGTGCATAGACCTATAGCAAACTAAAATAAAATAAATATTTCAAAAAGAATTTACAATGATACAGGACAATGCTCAAGTTATATTACATGAAAAAACAGAATAAAGATCTATGTAAGCTATGTTTCCAACCATATAAAAGTATACACACAGTATACTCATATATATCAGATACTCTGGTGAAGATGTAATTGCTCTACTAAAAGAATCCAGAAAGTGGGCCAGCAGGTGGCGTGGTGGTTAAAGCCACTGGACTCCCACATGGCTGATCACAGTTCGAGTCCCGGACCTGGCAGCTTGCTTTCTCATTTTCTCTCTCTCTGTCTCTCTTGGGTTAAATTGAAATAAACAAATGAATAAATAAATAAAGTTAAATAAAATAATAATTCTTAAAAAATAAGAATCCAAAGTCTTCTCCTGGGGAAGTCTTCTCTGACGGAAGTAAACAGAACTTGTTTGGAAGGGCTGCCTCCCTCCCCCAGGCACTCAGGCCCATTGTCAGGGAAAGTGGGGTACTAGTGACAAAACCTTCATGTGAAAGGGCACACAAAGAAGGTATGGGATGCCCCCAACCCTCTGGAAGTCACTCCTGTGGGGGTGGAGTGAAACGAAATTCTGGAATTCGCAGTTCTAGGGTCCAGGAGGGAAGCCAAACAAGCTCAATCTATTTTTAGGGTTGAAAACCCCTTGGGAAGAAAGTGTTAGCCGTCTGCAATCTGGAAGGGCATTTATCTGAGCCAGTCCTGAGCCTGTGCTGGGATTGAGGGGCAGGCTTGGAGGAGGCAAGGGTGGGTGGAGTAAGGGGCCTAAAAGGGGTGGGCACGAAGAATGAAACCCTGTGAACCTGTAGACTGGATTAGCCGGTGCTGAGGAGGAATGCTTCCTCCCGGGCACCTCAGTCTGGCCAGCGGCAACTTCGCGGGACCATGCAGGGGCATCAGAGTGACACCTTGTGGTAGGTTAAGGCAGTGGCAGAAACAGCCTCAATGCAGTGCTTGGGAGGTCTGGGCTTTTCTCCAGTGGGTTGTGAAGGTCCAAGGACTCTTGCTGCATTACACAAAACCGAGGATCCTCGGTATTCTGGGGGAGCCCCAAATCTGAGAGGGCTTGCCCATAGTGTTTACTGATTCTAAAGAACACACTTGAATGGCCAGCATGAGAAGACAGGAGTTTACTTACATTGGGGAATAACATTACGCCAACAGCTGGGCAGAAAATGGCTCCTGTCATGGTAGCAGGTGGCGTGGTGGTTAAGGTGTTGGACACTTCCACATGGGACCTGGTGGTTTGCTTTCTCACTCTCCTCCCCCATTCTCTCTTTGTGTGTGTCTCTCTGGTCAAATTTAAATAAATGAATGAATAAAATTAAATTAAAAAAAATTAAAGATCAATGTAGAGGGACCAGCAGAAACTCCCACATAGTTGACCACAGTTCAAGTCCTGGACCCGGAGGCTTAAAACTCATGCTGGGCATGTGTGCCTGCATGGCCAAAGTCCTGAGAGGAGAATGGAGAAGAGATTACAGCGTGGCCATTCCCCCCCACCCCGGGGTGAGGGGAGTGATTTCTCGCTTTTTGATCCTCTGTCTCTCCAGTGTGTGCACATATGCTCTGTGGCAAAAGTCTCTAAAAAAACAAAATCAATGTACAGTCCCTGTCACCATGATGGGAGTTTGCTTAGTACATACATTGCTAGAAGGTTACAGTTAAGGTCGGTTTATTGATTCAAGCAGACTATGTTGAGGGTTAGTGCCCCTAATCTAGTGATGCTAATGTGGGACGGGTGTGCATATCTCTGGAAGCCCCTGCCACAGGCCACTGCCATGAGGTGAAGGTCATGGTCAAAAAATGACTCACCACTGGGTCTCAGAGAGATCGTGCAAAGACAGAGTGGGGAGGAGAGCCCAATGCATGGAGCCTACTCTCATCGGGTAATCCCAGAGAAGGGGCAGCTCCAAGAAGGAGAGCATTGGCTAATTAATTAGTTAAAGTCTAGAGCTAGTTTTTCTCCCCCCATAGGATGTGTGTGCTCACCAGAGAAAAACAGACAGAGACAGTGAGAAGAAAAGTGAGAAATTGCCTCCCAAAGAGGACAGCCACACCACAATCTCTTCTCCTCCATTCTCCTCTTGGGATTTTGGGCACACATGCACACATGCCAAGCATATTTTTTTTGGTTTGTTTTAAAGAATTATTTATTTAATTTTACTTATTTTATTATTATTATTATTATTATTATTATTATTATTTTAATTTGCTATAGGGTACATACAATCACCAGAAAGAGACGGGGAGGGGTGAGAAAGCAAGCTGCCAGGTCCAGGACTCAAACCATAGTTGACTATGTAGGAGTCCAGTGCCTTGCCCACCATACTACCTGGTGGTCTCCACTATGCCTAATTTTTAAGTCTAGCGTGATTTTTAAGTTTCCAGGTCCAGGACTCGAACCATAGTCTGAGGGGAGTACAGGGCCTTAATCTGCTGGCCCCAAGACTAGAGCTAGTTTTTGTTTTTTTGTTTTAAGTATGTAGAAGGTGCTTAAGGGGACTTGGAATAGAATTTTTTTTAAAAAAAAGAATTATTTTAAGGGCCAGCAGGTGGTGTGGTAGTTAAGGGTGCTGGACTCCCAGATGACTGACCTCGGTTCGAGTCCCAGACCTGGCAGCTCACTTTCTCACTTTCCCTCTCTCTTTCTCTCACTCTGTCCCACTCTGGTCAAATTTAAATAAATAAATAAATAGTTAAATAATTCTTTTAAACAATTGTTTAATTTAATTTTATTCATTATCATCATCATCATTATTTTTAAATGTGACCATAAAGAGACAGCAAGAGGGAAAATGAGAAAGCAAGCTGCTAAGTCCGGGACTCGGATCATAGTCAACCATGTAGGAATCCAGCGTCCTCACCACCATTCCACCTGCTGGCCCCAAGCTAGTTTTTATTTCACTTATTTTGGAAAGAATTTTAAATGCATCCTTATTGTCATAGTACAATTCATATTGGCCACACTCATATGAATGGGAATAAAAGGAGGGAAGGGAAGAGAAAGGCAGGGAAGGGAAGGGAGGGGAAGAGAAAAGGGAAGGCAGAAAAGACACACCACGATGGTAAATAGAGGTTACATTTGGGTGCTGAGATTGTACATGACATTTGTTTTCTTGTTTAAAGCTTCTATATTTTGGGAGGAGGGCAAACAAAGCTTCAGTATTTTTCAAAAATTGTATGTAAGTATATATATCTCTTTGCTTTTTTTGTTTGTTTTTGTTTAAATTTTCCAGAGGATGCTTGCACTTGCCAGAAAGAGACAGAGAGAGAGGGAGGAGAGAGACAGTGCCCTCCCACTAGGGCCTGGTGACACTGGAATCCCTTCTCCTCCATTTCTCCCTTCTTTAGGGATTTTAGGCCCATGTTCCCATTGTGCTTTTCAGGTTAGTGGTCCTGGACTCAAACTGTGTGGTCAGCCATGTGGGATCTATCTGGCTTAACCACCAGGTCCCACTTTGGCTTTTCTTCTTCTTCTTCTTCTTCTTCTTCTTCTTCTTCTCCTCCTCCTCCTCCTCCTCCTCCTCCTCCTCCTCCTCCTCCTCCTCTTCTTCTTCTTCTTCTTCTTCTTTTTTTTTTTTGTTAAGACTTTTTGCCATAGGGTGAGTGTACTGGCTGAAGAGAGATAGAAACAGAGCGAAAGTGAGAAGTCACCCCTTGGGAGGATGGTCACGCCGCAATCCCTTCTCTTGAGATTTTGGGCACCCACACAGATGCACCCAGTGTAATTTTTCAAGCTGCCAAGTCTGGGACTCAAACTGGTCATCCTTGTAAGAGTCCAGTGATTTCACCACCATGTCGCCTGCCGGCCTCAGGGAGCTGGTCTTGAATCTACTTTTCCTTGCCAAGCGCACCACTTTTACTGAAGGTTACAAGACTTTCTTGCCAATGCTCAATTAACTATTCTAGGGATAATTTTCTCCCTATGAACCAAATAGCCAAGCGTGTGCATGTGTGTAGGTATATGTATTGAAATGTTTTCCTTTTTTTTTTTTTCTCTTCCTATCTTTATTAGTCTTTGCTTGGAATAGCTTTGGAGAGGTTCTGAAAATTATGGAGATAAATTCCCCCTAAAACGCACCGTCCCAGGCCACCACTGGTTCAACTCTTCCTCTGTGTCTTGGCAAGCACCATCCTACAATGGGGCTGCCTCCAAGTCATTTTGTGCCACCCAGAGCACTCCCGTGTCTACCCACAAATACCCTTGAATAGCACAGTTCAGAATAGGGCATGGGAACTGGCCAGAGCTTGCAATGCCATTCACCTCCCTCTTGGCACCAAATGGTTGGAACAGAGCCTGGGAGGTCCAGTCCTGGAGAAGCCTGAGCCCGCACAGGCCAGTAAGAGAAGAGCCAGCATTCCCAAGGAACAAGATGGGTCCAAAGGCCCAAAGCCGGGAGGGCCTCCATCTGTCACACTACCCCAAATCATTCAAATTCCATTGAAGAACATTTGCCAGAGGACATACGTGCTGTCGGAGAGGCAGAGAGGGGACAGGGAGAGGAAAGCACTTCCTGTGGGGCACGGTCATGTCACTGTTCCTTCTCCAGTTCTCTATTCTTAAGGGTATGGTGGTTAAGGAGGCTCGTGACCAACTGCACAATTTGAGTTCAGGACCTGGCAGCTTGAGAAACATGTGTGGGGGGCTATGCATGCCTGCCCATAATTCCAAAAGGAAGGAGAGAGAGAGAGAAAGGTTTGCAGCGTGGTCATCCCACATGGGGAGGTGCTTTCTCTCTCCCCAGTGAGCGCACATGCCCTATAGCAAATTAAAAAACAAACCCAAAAAATGAGGAGTGATACATATGGTTTCTGCCTGATTTTTCTTAGCAGGCCTTCAGTCTCCCGAGTGGAGACGGTCGTTGCGTGGTTATTTGGAAGCAAAGTTAGAAGCCAAGCCAATCCTCTCTCACCCTGGTACATCCAGGGTGTGGGAGTGTGATTTAGACTCAAGCAACCAAATGCTCTTCCCTGCAGTTGGAGGTTTGAGTGAGGAAGGCAGGGGAGCAGAGGTGGGGAGGGCGGTGGGCAAGCTGGACTATTTCTGCTAAGAAATTATTAGTGGGGTTCTTGGGGCCTTATTCTTTGTTTCTGGGTTACTAACTGTTCTGAATCCTAATCTTTTCATCTATATCTACTCTGAGAGTTTCCCGACCAAACTCCTCTGAAACCAAGATTCTTCCTGGTAGGTCAGGGCCTGTCTCACCCTTGTGGCTTGGCCGACGGAGAAAGTAACCTCTTAGAGGAACACCACCAACCTGGCCTGTTGCTCCAGTCTTAGCGTACAAAGGGCCCTTCTCAGTAGGACCATTACGGCAGGAAGTGGTCTCAAATGAGACTTGCTTCTGTCTGGCCCGGGATAGTTGACATGGGCCAGGACCAGCTTCCCAGATAAATCAGGCACAGGGCAGAGAGGGTAGGCTCTAGGACTCTCCTGTGACAAGCTAGTGCCAACCAACTCTTGTGATCAAGGATGAACATGGGCCAGGAACAGAAGTAAATGGAGTTGGGGGCTGCTGGAAAGTTTCAGCTATGTATCCTTCTCCCCACCCCTAAATCTTTTCCCTTGTGGGTCAGTTTCCATTCCTAATGAGAAAAGACAAGCAGAAAAAATTCATTCTTTTTTGTAAAAGAATTATTTAGTTTTACTTATTACTTATTTTTTTTTTTAATTTGAACAGAGAGAGAGAAAGTTAGAAAATAAGCTACCAGGTCTGGGATCTAAACCTGTGGTCGGCCACGTGAGAGTCCAGCACCTCAAACACTACACCACCTGCCAGCCCTGAATATTAATTCTTATTAATACAAGGTCATTCTCCTCCTTTTTTTTTTTTTTTTTTGGAGAAGTTTTTGCTATAGGGTGCATGTGTTCGCCAGAATGACAGAGACAGACAAGAGAGACAGAAAGCAAGAAATCACCCCCAGGTGGGATGGGCATGCCGCAGTCCCTTCTCCATTCTCCTCTCAGGATCTTGGGCATGCACGCACACGCGCCCAGCATGAGTTTAAACCACTGGGTCTGGGACTTGAACTGTGGTCAACTACGTGGGAGTCCAGTGACATAGCATTATGCTAACTACTGGTCCCCATCTTCCACCTTTTTGCGGATCTCCCTCTCTAGGAATGCTGACCACTGGAGGGCTGAATGCCTGGACTCCCACATCCAGGTGGGAAGTGCAAACTTCTCAGGCTGACCTGCAGGTGGTGCTGTTTGCATTTGGTCAATTTGGAACAACAAATTAAGATGCCACCAGGGTGTAACTATTCAGTGATAAGATTCAATAGCTGAACATCAGTGTGTATCTCTGTATTTGGATTAATTTATGCATTAATAAGTGGAAAAATAGGTGAAATTCAAATACTCTTTGGACCAGAGCAGATTTTCTGACATGAAGCTCAGAAACTGGGCCAGCACTACAATGCAGTGGTCATGCACTGGCATGACCAGTGCCAGTGGCAACTACTGTTCAAGTACCTAGCCTGGGGACCAGTAGTTAGCGTAATGGCTATGTCGTTGGACTCCCACGTAGTCGACCGCGGTTCGTGTCCTGGACCCGGTGGCTTAAAACTCACGCCGGGCGCGTGTGCGTGCGTGCCCAAGATCCCGAGAGGAGAATGGAGGAGAAGGGATTGCGGCGTGACCATCCCCCCTGGGGGGTGATTTCTCGCTTTCTGTCTCTGTCTGTCTGGCGAGCGCACGTGCCCTATAGCAAAAACCTCTCGGAAAAACAAACAAACAAACAAACAAACAAACAAAAACAAGTACCTAGCCTGGTCGGTCTGAAACATGCCTAGCACATAAATGAGTGACGAGGATCCCATGGGCTGGAGGACTGGAGGAAAGGGATCGCAGTGTAATCAGACCCTGGGGAGAGGGTTCATCTGTCCATCATGAATAGAAAGAAAGAAAGAAAGAAAGAAAGAAAGAAAGAAAGAAAGAAAGAAAGAAAGAAAGAAAGAAAGAAAAGAGAGAGAGAGAGAGAGAGAGAGAAGGAAGGAAGGAAGGAGAAAGGAAAAGGAAAAGGAAAAGGAAAAGGAAGGAAAGGAAGGAAAAAACTTGGAAATTATAAAAACATAAGGTCAACAAATTAGACTGATTAAAAATTTATATTTAAATATAAATCAGCAGAGGCCAGTAGGTGGTATGGAACTTAAGGTACTGGATCCCACATGGCCAACTGCGTGGTTCAAGTACCGGATCCAGTGGCTTGAAAATCATGCTGGGCACGTATGCATCTATGCCCAAGATCCCAAGAGGAGAATGGAAGAGAAGTGACTGCGGCAAGGCCAATCCCCCTGGGGGGGGGGGGGGGGTGATTTCTCACTTTTCCTCTCTCTGTCTCTGGTGAGTGCATGTGCTCCATAGCAAAAACTAAAACAAATTTAAAAAGAAAGAAATCAGCAGAAAGCCAAAAGTCAACTGAGAAAAAACACAACAGTAGTAACCGCTATGATAAAGAGGTAATTTTCTCAAAACCTATACAAAGAGTGCTTACAAACTGAAGTTTAAAAAATGGGAAAAGGGGGACCAGCAGGTGATGTGGTGGTTAAGGGTGTTGGACTCCCACATGTCCGGCCATGGGTTGAGTCCCAGACCTGGCAGTTTGCTTTCTCTCTGTCACTCTGTCCCTCTCTGGTCAAATAAAAATAAATCAAGTTTTAAAAATTGTTTTAAAGGAGAAAGGATATGAACAATCAGTTCACAATAAACAAGATTAAAGCCACCAACAAACATTTCTCAGTCTTAAATAAACAAAAATTAAAAAGACAAATGTAGCCATTTGTGTTTCCAGTAGTTGCTCTATTCATCCCACATTTGTTCCATCACAGACGGTGAGGGGTGTCCTTCTCTATTAGATTTCCCACTTGGGTTTCCAGGCAGTTTCTCCCCTGTTCTCATGCAGTGTTGGGACAGCACCAACCGTGGGAACAGGACAGAGGTTAACCTCCCACTCCGACCCCACCCCACCCCGGTGCTGGGACTGTCAAGTACGAAGCGCTGTCATAAACGGTAAAATGGATACGCCTGACAGGTGTGCGGTGGGCAGTGTCCTTGCCTAGGAGGTGAGGGCAGGCTTCACAGAGGAGATGGAGAGTCTGGTGCTGGGGTAGAGGAAGAGGCAGGAGGCGTCCTTCAGATGCAGGAACACCACGTGCGAAAGCAAAGGGGGTGCAGGTGTACAGCTGCAAACTGCGGAGAGACGAGCGAGGCTAGGGCAAGGAGGGTCTTCTGCCCAGATTCCTTTTTGATCAAGGTCTAACGCTCGCTCTCCGAACTGCCTAACCCTATTATTTGTCGCACAGCTTGCAGCTGAGAAGGACCTTCAAGTCCTTCTATGCAATGTCACTTTTTCTAGACAACGTCCTTGGAGAAGTGAAAAGATCTCTAAGGCCTTAGCTTTGGCCAACAGTGGGGTTCTACTGGCCAGTCCACGGAGTTTCCTGCCTCTGACCCTCGCGCACCGCCCAGGCTACTAACCCCCAAATCAGTTTCCCGACCGGCAGCCGGCTTGTCCCGGAGCGGACTACAACTCCCAAAATGCTTCAGGCCCAGAGTCCCTCCCGCCGCCCGGCAGGCTCTGTTCCCACCAATAGAAGAGCAGAGTTTCCCGGACTGTTCTCCGCAGTCAATGAACGTGATGGTGGGCGGACCTCTCCCGTCCATTGTTCTCAGTGCCCCACGGGCTAGAGCCGAGGTGAATCTGCAGCGGCCGGGCTGAGCCCGGGGGCGCTTTTGCACGCGGAGCAGCCGCCCGAGCTGAACCTGGGCCCCGGAGAGGTGAGCGGGAGAGGCTGGCTCGGAGCCGTGCGGGCCCAGGGGAGTAGCCTGGGGAGGCGAGGGAATAACGGGCCTGGGGCCAGCTGCCTGCAGCCCTGCTGGGGGAGGGGCGTCGGGGGCGCTGTCCGGTCCCGGGGGGCGGGCGGCTGGGATGTGCACGCCCAGCTGGGCTCAGCGCACTGCCCCGGACTCTGCTACCCTGCGGAGACCTCGTAGCAGACCCAGCAGGGAGGTGCAGGGTTTGGACCGGAGGGGACCTTCGATAACATCCCGTGCAGCCTCCTTCTTTTACAGAAGGGGAAACAGAGGTTCAGAGGGGGCGTGTCTTGCCCCAAATCACACAGTGAATGAGCTGACTAGGGACAGTTTTCCCCGAACTCCCAATTAAGAGTTCTGTTACAACCGCTTTTTTTCTTTTTCTTTTTTCTTTCTTTCTTTTTTTTAAGTTATTTGGGTAAACACATGTTGAAAGCTTCGGTTTTGCCATTAGTTTTTGTTGCATTTCTTTTAGCTTTTCCTCTCTTTTGGGCGTGGGGTGGGTTTCGTTATCTAAGTCTTGATGATAAAATGATTTTTTAAAAAATACCTTTTCATTGCTTTTATAATATTTATTTCAAATTATTTGTAATTCCACTGCTGCGAATATTTTGTAGATTGTCCAGGGTTTTTTTTTCTCCATGTGTACGTGTTTTGGATTTTAAGGGGAATTGGTGTCTCGTTGTGTTTTTTCTGCCTTGCTAGCTTTTTATTTTCATATCATAAAGATACCACTAATGACTGATAATCTCAGTATAATTATAAAGATATTTAAAAATACAGATTGCAGTCTTATATTTAACATATATAGCTCTTGTGCATCCTTGCCAAATCGAGAAAGTTTCCAACACCAGAAGGCTCCTTTGAACCCCTTCCCAGTTAGTACCTCTAAAGGTAACATAATTTTTTAAATTTGCTTTAGGGTTGGGCCCAGCAGATGGCTCAATAGTTACGTCTCTGGATTCCCACGTAGTCGACCTCATTTCGGGTCTTGAAGACTTAAAACTCATGCCAGGCGGATGTGTGTACTCAAAATCCCAAGAGGAAAATGGAGAAGGGACTGCAGCCTGGCCATCCCCCCAGGAGGTGATTTCTTGCTTTCTGTCTCTCTGTCTCTGTCTTTCTGGTGAGTGCACATGCCCTATAGCAAAAATCTCTCTTAGAAAAAAAATTTTTTTTTTGCCATAGGGCACATATACTCACCAGAAAGGGAGAGGGGAAGGGAGAAAACACCCTGGAGGGTGCATAGCCATGCTGCAGTCCCTTCCCCTCCACTGTTCTCTTGGGATCTGGGGGATGCACACATACGCTCCCAGCATGGTTTTTAAACCACTGGGTATGAGACTCAAACTGGAGTTGGCCCTGAGGGATCCAGCTGCCTTGACCACTACACCAACTGCTGCTCCATTCTTTTCTATTATTATTATATTTGCCATAGGATGTGTGCGCTCACTGGAGTGAGAAATGATCTCCCTAGGGGCATAGCCATGCTGCAGTCCCTACTTCTCTATGCTTCTCTTGGGATTTGGGGCATGCATGCATACACACCTAGCATGATTTTCAAGCTGCCGGTGAGGCAGTAGACAGGGACCCTACGAATATAGTTAGAGTAAAGGACCAAAATGGAATCACAAAATAGTTCCCCAGTTTCCAGTATCACTGGGTCCGAGACTTGAACCATGGCAGCCATGTGGGAGTCCAGTGCCTTAGCCACCTGGCCATCTATTCTATTATTTATCAACCCCCTGGATTTTTTTCCTAAATAATTATTTATTAAATTTTATTTATTCATTCATTTATTTTTAATTTGACAGAGACACAGTGAGAGAGAGAGAGAGAGAGAGAGAGAGAGGGAGGAAATGAGAAAGTAAGCCACCAGGTCCGGGACTCGAACTGTGGTCAGCCGTGTGGGAGTGTCCAGTGCCTTAACCACCATGCCACCTGCTGGTCCCTAATCCCCTGGATTTTTAAGGTGTCCATTTTTTTTTTTGAGAGGTTTTTCGCTATAGGGAGCGTGCGCTCGCCAGACAGACAGAGAGAGACATAGAGACAGAAAGCGAGAAATCACCCCCCAGGGGGGATGGTCACGCCGCAATCCCTTCTCCTCCATTCTCCTCTCGGGATCTTGGGCACGCACGCACACACGCCCGGCGGGAGTTGTAAGCCACCGGGTCCGAGACGCGAACCGCGGTCGACTACGTGGGAGTCCAGCGACATAGCCATTACGCTAACTGCTGGTTCCCCCATTTTTTTGCTATTAGGAACAATGCTATGGTTATGTGTCCTTACAAATAAATATTCCCTTTTAAGGTTTTTTTTTTTTTTTTTTTTTTTTTTTTAATGATTTTGCCATATGGTGCATATACCTGTGGAAAGATAGAAAGAGATGAGAGGGAAAGTGAGTAATCACCCTCCAAGGGGAATGACTAAGTTGAAATCCTTTCTCCTCCACTCTTTTCCTGGGATTTGGGCATGCACGCACATGTGCCCTGCGTGAGTTTCAAGTCACCAGGTCCAGGACTTGAACTGCTATGTGGAAGTCCAGCGCCTTACCAATCATGCCACCTGCTGGCCTCAGATAGTTATTTTTTATTTTAAATTTTTTAGATTTTTGCTATACGGCACATACACTAACCTGAGAGACAGAAAATAAGGAATCACCTCCTTGGAGTGTGGCCACACCATAATCCCTTCTCCTCCTTTCTCCTCTTGGGATCTTGGGCACAGTACGCACACATGCTAGAGTGTTTCAAGCTGCTGGGTGTGGGACTCAATCTGTGGTCTACTATGTGGGTATCCAACAACATAATCATTACACCATCCGCTGGTCCCTAGATGGTTATTTTTTAAGGTAAGTTAGTGAGGACCCAAGGCTAGATCAGAGAGTATATATATATATTTTTTGCTTTAATTGTCAGATGGTGCACACAGTTGCTAAAGACTCAGAGAGAGAGGGAGAAAGTGGAGCATAGTCATGTTTAAATCCTTTCTCCTTCATTTTTCCACCCTGTCAGGAGTTTGGGCATACACACACACACACATGCCTAGCATGTTTCTCAAGCTACTAGGGCCAGGATTCAAACCATATTCTGACTCATGGGATCTGGCTAACTTAACCACTAGTCCATGGGCCAGCCCAGAGTATCAATATTTTTTAAACTTTTCATACGTTTATTTATTTATTTAAGTTGCTATAGGACATGTGTGCTTGCTGGAAAGAGAGAGAAAGAGATAGTGAGAAAACACCCCTCTAGGGAATGACTGCTGCAGTCCCTTCTCTTCCATTCTCCTCTCAGGATTTTAGGCACGCATACATATGCACCTGGCATGTTTTTCGCCTGCCACGTTCAGGACATGAACCATGTAGTCAGACTTGTGAGACCCAGCCGCCTTAACCATCATGCCACCTGGCTGGCCCATACTTGTGATTCTTTTTTCTTTTTTTAAATTTATTTATTTATTCATTTATTTTAATTTGACCAGAGAAAGATACATGCAGATAGAGAGGGGAGGGGAGAGTGAGAAAGCAAGCCACTAGGTCCAGGACTTGAACCATGGTCAGCCATGTGGGAGTGTCTGGCGCCTTAACCACCATGCCACCTGCTGGTCCCCCTGTGCTTGTGATTCTTAACGTCTCTTGTCCCACAGAGGAGTATTTTCAGGAATGAGCTGTTTTTCCTAGAAGGGGAACAGGAAACGTCTCTTGCTTTGCTGATGTGAGGATCACTCCGTGGTCTGATCTGGGCTGCTGTGAGCTGGATCATTTTAGGACAGGATGCTTATTGATTCTGGTTCTCTCTTCTCTCGGCAGGACTACTTGTTGAGATTTGAGGAAGGAGGTGTCTTCTCAGAAGGCCTGGCTGGAGAAGACTGAGGTTCAAGGTCTGAAGCCTGAGCTATTGCCCCGGGAACGTGGGTGATGGCTGCAGAGGTGCCGAGAGTAGCCACTCCCCTGAGCCCCGTGGTCCAGATGCCACAGGAGGAGGACGAGCAGGAGGAGGAGGTCACCACTATGATCCTGGAGGATGACTCCTGGGTACAGGAAGCTGTCCTGCAGGAGGATGGCCCTGAGTCGGAGCTCTTTCCCCAGAGTGCTGGCAAAGGCAGCTCCCAGGAGGAGGCGGTGGCTGGAGGACCACAGGGTGCCCTCGGCCGCCTCCGGGAGCTTTGTCGGCGCTGGCTGAGGCCGGAGGTGCACACCAAGGAGCAGATGCTGACCGTACTGCCGAAGGAAATTCAGGCCTGGCTGCAAGAGCATCGGCCTGAAAGCGGCGAGGAGGCAGTGGCCCTGGTGGAAGATCTGACCCAGACTCTTCGAGACAGTGGTGAGAGCCAGTGGGGACAGGGTGGGAGCACCCTTCTGAGGTGGAAGAGTGTGATGTTCGCACAGGAGGAAAAGGAGATGTCCAGGATGAAGTCAGGGAAGGTGCCCTCCCTCTGCTCTGTCTGCAGGTGGTCAACCCGTTCGTCACCCATTTAATGGGTCAGTCTCTGTGTGATGGTGGCTCCAGAAGGGGCTTAAAGGACTCTTCTTGGACCTGCATTTGCATAGTAAGCCCAGTTTTTTTTTTTTTTTAAAGAATTATTTTTATTTAACTTTATTTATTTTAATTTGACCAGAGAGGGACACAGTGAGAGAGAGAGAGAAAGTGAGAAAGCAAGTCGCCAGGTCATGCACTCGAACGGCAATCAGCCATGTGGGAGTCCCGTGCCCTTAACCACCACGCCACCCACTGGCTCCAGTAAACCCAGTTAATTACGTGTTTATTTGAAGTGGTCAGGAAACTGATGGAGGTTGGGAAGGAAGGGATGAAGACCCCTATGAATTACCCCTTAACACCAGCACTTAAATAAATATCCAAATAGCTCCAGCAATTAGAAAAACCAAATAATCTGATTTTTTTGAAAATGATTATTTCTATGAAACAAAGACAAAATGACAAATAAACCAAATAATATAGGGACCTTCTGTAGAAAAATCATCCTTGGGCTCTTAAAAGTAATTCTAGGGCCAGCTGGTAATGTGGTGGTTAGGGCGGCTGGGCCCCACATGGCCGACTCTGTAGTTTGAATCCTGGACCTAGTGGCTTGAAAAGCATGTTGGCCATGTGTGTGTACATGCCCCAGATCCTAAAATGAAGGCGAGCTGGAGGAAAAGGGATTACAGTGTGGGACCAGCAGTTAGCGTAATGGCTATGTCGCTGGACTCCCACGTAGTCGACCGCGGTTCGAGTCCCGGACCCGGTGGCTTAAACTCACGCCAGGCGCGTGTGCGTGCGTGCCCAAGATCTCGAGAGGAGAATGGAGGAGAAGGGATTGCGGCGTGGCCATCCCCCTTGGGGGATGATTTCTCGCTTTCTATCTCTCTGTCTCTTTGTCTTTCTGGCGAGCGCACACCCTATAGCAAAAAAATAACCTCTTCAAAAAAAAAAAAAAACAGTGATTAAAGTGTGACCATTCCCCATGAAGGGTCCACTTATACTGCCATCCCCGCCACTCAAATGTAAGTGTCCTCTAGCAAATGGAAAAAAAAAAAAAAAAAAATTCCAAACTTGAGGTCTTTGCCAGGACTCGAACTGCAGTTGACCATGTGGGAGTCCAGTGATAATAACTATTAAGGCATCTGCTGGTCCCCCAATCACATGAACTTTGTCACCTTTTACTGTATTTGTCTCCTGTTTTGCTAGTAAGTTCTGGGATCTCAACATGCCGCTTAGCTATTCTCTATTCTGTCTCTATTCGGTCTTCAGTTGTAAATTCTACTCACTTGATTATCAAATATTTGCTTCAGATCTCTCTGCGTCCCTGAGAGTATTTCAGGATCAATAGGGGACCTTTGTGCTGACGGGAACTGCAGAAACTCTCCTTCCAGAGAAAGGAGTGTGGAGAGGAGCGGTCAAGTCAGAAAGGCTTCACGGAGGATGTGAAACCTGAGCGGGGGGAGCAGGATAGAGTAGAATTCGGAAAGCACGGCACAGGGAGGAGGATGTGGCAGCTGGGAGCTTTGCTAAGAAAAGGCTCAGAAGTGGGTACCACTGTGGTTTATTCGATCAGGTGACAGTGACGAGGGCCTGCTGATTGGAGGGGCAAGTGTGTTTTTAGGAAGTGGTGGAAGCAGAGCTGGAGGAGAGGTGGGTGGAGGCTTGGACTGAATGTCATTGGCCGGGCAGGTTCTCGACTGAGGGCCCACGGGGCATGGGAGGAAGCCGAGTTTGACCACGGGATGTGGATTTGATTAGAGTAGAGACAGGCTAGGGCAGGAGAGCAGCCAGGAAGCCGGCTGGTCACCGGGCATGGAGACAGTGGGAAGAGGAGCTTGGACATACGTGAGAAAGAGCTAGCATTGGCAATGTCCAATTAGAGGAACTTTTTTTCTCTTTTGAGATTTTTGCTGTAGGGTGCATGTGCTCACACAAGAGACAGAGAGAGAGAGAGTGAGAGAGAGAGAGAAATCACCCCCTGGGGGGATGGCCACGCCACAATCCCCTCTTCTCCATTCTCCTCTCGGGATTTTGGGCACATATGCACATGTACCCAGTGTGTTTTAAGCCACCAGGTCCAGGACTCGAATTGCAGTTGACCATGTGGGAGTCCAGTGATAATAACCATTAAGCCATCTGCTGGTCCCCCAATCACACAAACTTTGTCACCTTGGGAGGTACGTAGGATGGTTGCCAGAGACGTGAAATGACTCTCTTCAGCACACAGGGACTTTGAGGTGGAACCAAGGCTTGATCTTAGGCACCTGAGGACAGGCCCGTGTTCTCTAGCATTTCCTCACATGTGTGATGCTAACTGATGGTTCCTAGTCGGGTGCAGGACAGAGGGGATGCAGAAGAGAATTAAGACAAAGTAACTCAGGGGCACCTAGTCTGGAGGGTTTAGAAGACAGCGAAGGGAAGGGTAGTGCAGGAAAGGACAGGGGGTTTGAAGCTGAGGTTGTGACAGCTTACAGGGACTGGGACGTCTGAATAATACTGTCCAGTGGACAAAGAGGCTAACTTTTTTTTTTTTTTTTGAGTTTTTTTGCTACAGGGTGCATGTGCTCGCCAGGGAAAGAGAGAGACAAGACAGAGATGGACGGAGGGAAAGTGATAAATCACCCCTTGGGGGGTGATGACACCACCATCCCTGCTCAGTTCTTCTCCTGGGATCTTAGGTGCACACATACACGTACCAGCATGATTTTCAAGCCACCGGGTCTGGGACTCAAACTGTAGTTAGCCATGTGGGAGTCCAGTGATGTAACCACTATGCCATCTGCTGGCCCTGAAAGGGGCTGACATTGAGGGTCTATGTGTGCCCACCCTGCCTTAGGCACCTTACATGTACATATCACTAAGAATCCTGTGGGGTGAGTAGGTTGTATTGTTATAGAATGAAGTTCGACAAGGTCCTGTAGCTGTTAAGTGGTGAAGCCAGGATTCAAACTTAGATTTGTTTCCTTCCACATGTGTCCAGTGTGTTTTTCTTTTTTTTACGAGAGGTTTTTGCTATAGGGCGTGTGTGCTCATCAGAAAGACAGAGAAAGAGAGATAGAAAGCCAGAAATCACCCCCTACGGGGCATGGCCACACCTCAATCCTTCTCCTCCACTCTCCTCTATGGATTTTGGGCACGTATGCATACACGCCTGGCATCAGTTAAGCCGCCGGGTCCAGGACTCAAACTGCGGTCCACTATGGGAGTCCAGAGAGGTAACTATTACGCCATCTGCTGATCCTGTGTCCGGTGTGTTTTTCAAGCCACTGGGTCTAGGACTCAAACATACAGTTCTCCATGTGGGATCTCACGCTTTAACTACCATGTCACCTACTTGCTCCTCACCTGAATTCTTGAGCCACAGCCTCCAAACTGAACCTGCTTTCGGCCCCTTCCCCCCTTACAGCTCACTTCTACCAGGGTGACCCAGGAACTCTGCTGCTTCAGCGTCTTCATGGGTCCTCCAGGGTCTGCCAAATCCAGCATGGCTTCCTGTCCTGCTTGGAATCCATGGCCCTTTTGCCTGGCCCAGGCCTCCCCCACAGCCTGGTCCCTCCCTGGATCCGTGTGGCAGCCCTCGCTCAGCCAAGACCAGATCTTGCTGTTTCTTGCCCACAGTGCTTTCCAGTATTCTCTTTTACTCCTGAAGTTTTGACTTGGAAAGGCCATCCCTGTGTGATAAAAATCCTGGTCATCCTTGGGGACCCTCTCTATAAATCTGTCCTTCATTCTAGTCCCTCTTCCCTGTCCCCAGTTGTACCCAATGGAAGCATATCTAACCACCTCTCCAGAGGTTTGGGTTCTCCTTCTCTTTTGGCTTTTTAAATCAACCCATCTTGTCTTCTATTTATATGAGCATTTTCTTATTTCTACTAGGGACCTGTAAAATACCAGCAAGCAAGAAACTTTTTTTATTTATCTTTATTTAATTTGACCAGAGAGGGACAGAGTAAGAGAGAGAGAGAAAAAGAAAGAAAGAAAGAGAGAGAGAGAGAGAGAGAGAGAGAGAGAGAGAGAGAAGGAAGGAAGGAAGGAAGGAAGGAAGGAAGGAAGGAAGGAAGGAAGGAAGGAAGGAGAGAGAGAGAGAGAAAGTGAGAAAGCAAGCTACCAGGTCCAGTACTCAAACCGTGGTCGGCCATGTGAGAGTCCAGTGCCCCTAACCACCACGCCACCTGCTGGCCCCTTTCCTTTTATTTTTCCTCTCGCTCTTCCTTCCCTCTTTCTCTCTCTCCCTAGCTTCTCTTTCCTTCTCCCCACCCTCTTGCCCTCCCTTGAAATCATTTGTGAAATGTCTTACATATCATGTCTCATACATGGGGCAAGAAGTCATTCATCAAATTGTATGGCTCAATTTTAGTTCAGAAAATATACCATGCCCAGGTTCACCAGCTTCCTGTGTCAGGTGAGCACACCTCCACAAGTCTCCTTTAGGGGCCTGGAGACCACGAGCTCAGGCCACAGCAGTAGCCCCCACATAACCCCAGGCCAGTGTGGTTGTACCTTTGGGGGGAGAGGGAAATGGTCCTCTTTTTTTTTTTTTTAAGTTTGTTAAAGGGCTTGTGTACTCTCGGTGGGGAGAGACAGAGAGGGAGGGAAAGAGAAAGAGGGGAAGTGAGAAATTAGCCTGCTGTGAGGATGCCTATGCCACAATCCATTCTCCTCTTGGGATCTTGGGCATACACGCACATGTGCCCAGTGTGATCTGTAAGTCGCCAGGTCCGGGACTCTAGGGGCGTAGTCAGCCATGTGCGATCCAGTGCCTTCACCACCATACTACTTGCTGGCTCTAGGTCAAATCTCAACGTTAACTTTTGTACACTTGTACCTCAGTTTCATGTTTTGCTAATTTTAATTGTTATCCTTTGGACTTCCAAGTATTACAGATGAGGCAATCAACAAACATATCCTACATCCTAACTAATTCCACCCAAACCCAGTTTTGGTTAGAATGTCATTTCTACACTTCTGTATAACATTTACAACTCTGGGGCCAGCAGATGGCCTGGTGGTTAAGGGTGCTGGACTCACACATGGCTGACCCTGGTTCGAGTCTCGGACCTGGTAGCTCGCTTTCTCATTCTCTCTCTCTCACACACTCTGACCCTCTCTAGTCAAATTTAAATAAATAAATTAATTAAATAATTATTTTAAAAAAATTTACAAACTCTGTAACTGCCCTAATCACCACTGTAGTTTCAGTCTTCATCTTTTTTTTTTTTTTTTTAAGATTTTAAAAATTTTACCTAATTTTGTTTATTCATTCATTTTGATTTGACCATAGACAGAGAGAGAAGGTGAGAAAGCAAGCCACCCGGTCCAGGACTTGAACCATGATTGGCCATGTGGAAGTGTCTAGCACCTTAATCCTGGTCATGGTTGGTCATGTGGAAGTGTCCACCACCTGCTGGCCCCCACTCTTTATCTTAGAGTTCAATTTATTTGGTGTTCATACCCAGTCCTTTTTTTTTTTTTTTTTTTTTTTAATTTGCTAGAGTGCACGTGTGCTTGCAGGGAGAGAGAAGCAAGAAAGCACCCTCCATAGGGAATGGTCATGCCACAATCCCTTCTCTTCCCTCTTCCTCTACCCAAGAGTCTGGGCACACATGCATATGCGCCTAGTTTCTCTAGCCTTTGGGACTGGGACTTGAACTATGCCATCGCCCACGTAGAATCCAGCTGTCTTAACTACCACATTACAGACTGGCCCTATCCCTACTCCTTTGGCTGTAGAATTGCCTTTACCACTTACTTGTGCCTGAAGTTCATCTCCTAATAGTTTCCTCAAGAAGGGCTCACAGGAGCCGTATTCCATGAATTTGTGTATGTTCCAAGCTGCTGGCCTATAGATTTTATACTTCAAGGGCTGTCCTGTTGAACGTGAAATTTTAGGCGTACATTTTCTTTTCTTGTATATCTTATAGTTGTTGCTTTGGTGACTGAAGACACTGAATGTTACTGTAGAGAAATCTTGAGAGCAGTTGATTTTCTTCTCTTTTATAAGTGGCTTGATCTTTTGGCTTACTGTCCATAGTCTCACGGTTAGCCACCTTGGGTTAGTTTTCCTGGGCACCTTTCAAGCCTTATATTTTATAAATTATATCTTTTATAAATTATACTCTAATCTTTTGTTTAGTTTTCTTTTCTGAGAACTCCCAATGGTATGTTTATTTATTGACTCTCTAACTGCTGTTTCTGTCATTCTCTCTAATCCTATTTTTTTTTTTTTTTTTTTTTGGAGAGGTTTTTGCTATAGGGCACGTGCGTACGCCAGACAGACAGAGAAAGACAGAGAGATAGAAAGCGAGAAATCACCCCCCAGGAGGGATGGCCATGCTGCAATCCCTTCTCCTCCATTCTCCTCTCGGGATCTTGGGCACGCATGCACACGCGCCTGGCGTGAGTTTTAAGCCACCGGGTCCGGGACGCGAACCACAGTTGACTACGTGGGAGTCCAGCGACATAGCTATTACGCTAACTGCTGGTCCCAATCCTATTTTTTAAAAGATTATTTTATTTAACTTTATTTATCCATTTATGTATTTATTTTGTTGTGACCCAGAGACGAATAGAGTGAGAGAAAATGAGAAAGCGAGACTCCAGGTCCAGGACTTGAACTGTGGTCAGCCACGTGGGAGTCCAGCTCCCTTAACCACTATGCCAGCTGCCGCCCCCCCTTTAATCCTTTTAACCTCTTTCTTTGTTTCTACTTCATTTCATTGCTTTTCTCATTTTGTTCTTTTTCCCTTTTCGCACGTTCCCACAAGCCCAGTTTTCTTTGTGCTTCTTCCTGTTTTGTCTTCATTCTCTGGGTGGCTTTCCCTTTCTTTCTGAGTTCTGACAGCGTACACCTCATCCCTCCCTGTTGTCACTGCCTCTTCCTCAAGCTCGACCCTAGAGGTCTGCCCTCATGGGGGCAGTGGCTCCGTGGACGTATTTTTATGGGTAGAAGATGGTCGCTTTTCTCAGTAATAACCACCCCCCAGATTAACGTGTGCAAGTCAAAGGCCCTCTCCTCTGCTTTACAGAGACAGCCTCCTGCGTCTGTGGCTCACCTGTGGGACTCTGGTTGTAGCCTCACTTCCTTTGCTTCTCTGAACTCAAGAAGCCAGCCCTGCTCACCCCAGTTCCCAAACGCACTGTTGCACTGGAGGGTGAGTCCCAGGTCTGCAGGAAGTGACTTTCCGCAGGAGTTTTTCGAGATCTGCTCCTGAGCCCCTCCCTCCCCACTGCGTTCCGCGCTTGTTCTCGCTTCCTTCCTCATGGCTGCGACCCAGTTCTGGTGTGCTGAAATCCCTGACATGCGTGTCGGTGTCTGCGAATTATATCTCCCTTCTGATTTCACGGAAAACGAAGTGTGGGCATTTACTTCTTTTCCCTGTTGCTTCTGAGCTCACATCAGGATTTACCAGGTCTGATGTTACAGCAGCAAAAAAATCTTACTAGCTAATGTCACCTACTCAGAAGAGAATACTTACTAATGTCATCAAAAAATTGTTTTTGATCATGTTAGCTTGCTGAGAGCTAGCCAGGATGTTGGCCAAGAGGTCCTTACAGAGGAGATATGATAGCAGAGCTGTGTGCCTGAAACTTGCAAAAAATAAAAAAGCGAAAAAAAACACACACACAAAAAAAACCTGTCTTGCAGGAAGGTGAGGAAGCACAGAACTCCTGGCCCTGGCCAAGTCATAGTATGCGTTGTGCCCTCATGCTTAAATCCGTTCTGGAGATCTGGGGTGTGGGGCTGGAGGGTAATTATATGAACCTACAGGTTACCAGCAGCATATATGTTAGGGTAAGCATTTAATGTAACTCCATGTCTACTTACAAGTTTAAATGGGACCTTAAGTTGACTAAAGGCATGCGTGAATCCCAGGTCCTGCTTGAGAAAGGCATGTCAAATTTTATCAAGCCTACATGTAGAAATTTTCACGAACTTATAGAAGCTACACGTTGCTGAACTGAGCATCTAACTTTGAACAATTGAGTAGCTTTGATAATGGAAATATCACTTGGTCTTGATGTAATTATTTTAGTAGTAATCTTCTTTTCTGCTTTCTTAGGAGGTCTGATGTTAGAATAATCAGGCTGTCATCCTCAACAATAAAATTATTAATCTATTTCTGTACAGTCTACAGAGTTCCAGCAAAGGATCGGAAACACTTTATAGAAATATAGCCCAAGGGGGGCTGGCAGGTTAAGGGCACTAGATTCCCCATGGCTGACTGTGGTTTGAGTCCCAGACCTGGTGCTTGCTTTCTCACTTTCCCTCTCTCTCTTGCTCTGTCCCTCTCTGGTCAATTTAAAATAAATACATAAATACATAAATAAATAAATTTAAAATAAAATAATTCTTTAGAAAATATACGTACATACCCCAAGGAAATTGTAATAAAAAAGAAAATAATGGGAGGAAAAATAGTGAAATAAAAGTACACAAAATGTACTCTGCAAAAACCTCCTGTATTCTTGCTCTGAACTTTTGGCACCAGCGTGGCAGGGCAGGGAGAGTGCCAGCGTCAGGGACATGAAGCAGACACACATCGGTTGCTCAGAAGAGCAGCTCTTTTCAGTATTGAGGTCAAAAGAGAAATTCTCTCCTCAGGCTCATCAAGAGGACACTGTGTGATATAAACAATGTTGTCAACAACTTCCTGGCAACATGACTGTTCCTGGCAGTCATTAATTTCTAATGACACTTCTTAGGGTGGACATCACTGTTGGCCAAGTCCATTAATAATAGGCTGTCGTCAGTGAACACAGCTCTGCCAGGGGCCAGAACAGGGTTGATCCAGGCTTGTGGCTCTCTCTGCTCATCTGGCTTCATCCTAGGGTAGAGTTTAGAGTCTATCATCCAAGAAAAATTCTTCTCCTCTGCCATAGTGATGTCTCTCTCGCTCTCTCTCTTTCTTCCTTTTTTTTTTTTTTCAGAATTATTTAACATACATTTATTTATTTAAATTTGACCAGAGAGGGACAGAGTGAGACAGAGAGAGGGAAGGTGAGAAAGCAAGCCTCGAGGTCTGGGACTCGAACCACGGTCGGCCATATGGGAGTCCAGCACCCTTAACCACCATGCCGCCTGCTGGTCCCTGCTCTAGTGATTTCTTTCTCCCAAACATTTGCTGAGTACTGGGCAGTAAGGGGTTTGATAAGCTCCTGAAGATGGATATTTTATATTATGAACTAGAGGTCTGTCTACAGGCTCCTCTTACAGACACATTTGTGGTGCCTTTTTTGTTTTTTTAATTGCCAGAAGGCATGTGTGCTTACCAGAGACAATGAGAGGAAAAGGGAAAAAGTACTCCCTAATGAGGTGTGGTCACACTTTAACTCCTTCAGCTTCGTTTCTTCATTCCATCAGGATTTGGGGCATGCACACACATGCACCTGGCATGTTTTACAAGCTGCTGGCATTATGATTCAGACTGGCTGGCCATGTGAAATCCAACTCCCTCAACCACTGTGCTCTGGAGCTGGTCTCTTGAAGCTCTTTTAACTGCCTACATACTTATTTCCAGTCATTTGTGTAGACTTAAGGTCCTTGTTACAGAAGCTTTGTCATCTCTCGTCTGTATCTTATTTAAATGCCAAGTAATAAGGTTATAAACACCAGACACGTTGTAATGCAAGAGATTACCCCTTTTGAAAGGAGACTGAGCTTTAGGGAAATTGCGGTGGTACCCATTCATTCATCGAATTGAATCTCATTCCTCCTAAGTACCAGGCACCATGGTGAGTATTGGGGTTACTGTGCACTCTGATGAGTTCCTTTTATTAGATGTTCAAATTCCTACCTGATCTAATTTCCCAGTGGAGAAACAGGTAGAGACCAAGGTACCCACATTGTTAAGACCCTGAAGTTCTGAGCCATTGCCACAAAGATATTGGAGGCCTGGGAACTGAATAATCAGTTACAAGGAAGTAAGTCCAGTTCTTAAAAAGTTTCAAAGATTCATGGGACCAGCAGTTAGCGTAATGGCTATGTCGCTGGACTCCCATGTAGTTGACCGCAGTTCGTGTCCTGGACCCGGTGGCTTAAAACTCACGCCTGGCGCGTGTGTGTGCATGCCCAAGATCCCGAGAGAATGGAGGAGAAGGGATTGTGGCGTGGCCATCCCCCCTGAGGGGTGATTTCTCGCTTTCTGTCTCTCTGTCTCTCTCTGTCTGTCTGGTGAGTGCACGTGCCCTATGGCAAAAAACCTCTCCAAAAAAAAAAAAAACGTTTCAAAGATTTGCAAGGCTCTTTATATTTGCTAAATGTTTAATTTAGATATTTTCTTTGGGTTCAGCAGGTGGTTTGGTGGTTAAGGCTCTGAACTCCTACATACTCCAACTATGGTTCAAGCCTCAGACGTGGTGGCTCACTTCCTCCCTCCCTCCCTCCCTCCCTCCCTCCCTCTCTCTCTCTGGTGAGCGCACATGCCCTATAGCAAAATTTTTAAAAAGTTAATAAGTAAAATTAAATAAATAATCTTTTTAAAAATGAATCTTCTTTAAGCCAGCAGGTGGTATGGTAGTTAAGACACTGGATTCCTACATGGCCTACTGTGGTTCAAGCCCCAGACCTAGTGACTTGAAAAACATGCTGGACGTGTGTGCATGTGTGTCCGAAATCCCAGGAGAAGAATGGAGGATAAGAGATTACAGTATGGCCGACCTGGGGGTGGGGGGTGTGGTCACACTTTCCCTCTTTCTTTTTTTAAACATACTTATTTAATTTTATTTGTTCTTATTATTTAATTTGATAAGAGAAGGAGAGGGAGAGAGAGAGGGACAGAGAGAGAAAGTGAGCGAGCAAGCCACCATGTCCAAGACTTGAACTGTGGTTGGCCATGTGAGAGTCCAGCACCCCAACCACCATGCCACCTGCCAGCCCCGCCCCCCCCTCGTCTTATCTCTTTTGGGTGAGTGCATGTGCCCCATGGCAAAACCAAACAAAACAAAACAGCAAAACTTCTCTTTGGGTTTTCTTTTCTCATCATAACAGGGAATTGAGTAGACCTTTTATGTTTGTCTTCATTGTTTCAGATTTTGAGATCCAGAGTGAAAATGGGGAGAACTCTAATCATGACATGTGTGAGGACACAGGATCACATGAGATATTCTCAGAAATGCCTGAAGGAAAAAGCAGCCGGCTCTCTGATGGGGAGAGTGACTGCGAGAGGGACTGTGGCTCTAAGGGGCCTCCGGACAAGGCTCCCAGTGAGAAGGGGATGCCCTCCCAGGGCAGGGAGGCTGGCCAGCTCATAGGCCTCCAGGGCACCTACCTGGGTGAGAAGCCCTACGAATGTCCCCAATGTGGGAAAACCTTCAGCCGGAAATCCCACCTGATCACACACGAGCGGACCCACACAGGGGAGAAATACTACAAGTGTGACGAGTGTGGAAAAAGCTTCAGTGACGGTTCAAATTTCAGTCGACACCAAACTACACACACTGGAGAGAAGCCCTATAAATGCAGGGATTGTGGGAAGAGCTTTAGCCGGAGTGCCAACCTCATCACCCACCAGAGGATCCACACGGGAGAGAAACCCTTTCAGTGCTCCGAGTGTGGCAAGAGTTTCAGCAGGAGCCCCAATCTCATTGCTCACCAGCGCACCCACACAGGGGAGAAGCCATACTCGTGCCCTGAGTGTGGCAAGAGCTTTGGCAACCGGTCCAGCCTCAACACGCATCAGGGAATACATACCGGGGAGAAGCCCTATGAATGTAAAGAGTGCGGCGAAAGCTTTAGCTACAACTCCAACCTGATCAGACACCAGCGGATCCACACGGGAGAGAAACCCTACAAATGTACGGACTGTGGGCAGAGGTTCAGCCAGAGCTCAGCCCTCATTACCCACCGCAGGACTCACACGGGAGAAAAGCCCTATCAGTGCAGCGAGTGTGGGAAGAGCTTCAGCCGCAGCTCCAACCTGGCCACGCACCGGAGGACCCACATGGTGGAGAAGCCCTACAAGTGTGGGGTGTGTGGGAAGAGCTTCAGCCAGAGCTCCAGCCTGATCGCACACCAGGGCATCCACACGGGGGAGAAGCCCTATGAGTGCCTGACGTGTGGGGAGAGCTTCAGCTGGAGCTCCAACCTCATCAAGCACCAGCGGATCCACACGGGGGAGAAACCCTACAAGTGCGGGGAGTGTGGCAAGAGCTTCAGCCAGCGCTCGCAGCTCGTGGTGCACCAGCGGACCCACACGGGCGAGAAGCCCTACAAATGCCTCATGTGCGGCAAGAGCTTCAGCCGGGGCTCCATCCTGGTCATGCACCAGAGAGCCCACCTGGGGGACAAGCCCTACCGGTGTCCTGAGTGTGGGAAGGGCTTTAGCTGGAATTCGGTTCTCATCATACACCAGCGAATCCACACAGGGGAGAAGCCCTACAAATGTCCCGAGTGTGGCAAAGGCTTCAGCAACAGCTCGAACTTTATTACACACCAGAGAACTCACATGAAAGAGAAACTCTACTGAAGTGGCAGAGAGGGACGGCGAGGGGACAGGCCCAGGAGAGGGCATGCTGCACTGCCCCGAGGAGTATGTCCCTTAAAAGAGCCATTCTTCCTACACGCTCTTTGGGGCTCTGCCAGAATCTTACCCATGTTCACACTCACTTCTAGGACACTGTTATCTTCGTGATCGGAGCCAAGCCCATACAGATTCACAACAGGGCACAGGAGTGGAAGGTCTTGAAAGTTCGTCTTTTTCTGTTGCATTTCATGGCTTGATCGGCCCCCTTTCCTGATTCCTCTGTGCCTCAGTTCCCTCTGTGGTAAAATGGGGGACTGTTTCTCCACGTGGGTGGAAGACCGTGTGGTCTACAGTGCAGGCTGAGTGCCCAGAGAAATGCTGGGAATCGATTCATGTGGTGCTGCTGCCACTTTGTTAGGCTCAGGTGCCTTCACCCCAGGCGGCGAGCCTAGGGCTCCTGCCTGCCTAAGAATCTGCTCTTCCTGGCTTTAGTAGGCTGGGCTTCTTCTTCAGGTCAAGATGGAGAGGCATCTCAGCATTCCGAGTCATCTGCATGAAGGGAAAGCCCCTCTTCTATTTCCCAAAGTGTCAGGAGCGCAGACACACGAGGAAGTACGGCCTGAACCAGGGTCTCTGTGGCCTTTCCACTGATAGAGTCAGACAGGGTCTGCCAGGAAAGGGATGAGCTGAGGTGTGTGTGCTGCCTTCCGTCCCTGCTTACTGCTGGCTGCCGGGGGGAGTGCCCTCGTTCTTGTGGAACTTCACTTTTGGAGTGTGAAGTCTGAGATGCCCATCGGCCTGCCCTGGGTAGGAGGATGGTGGGTGGCAGTTTGTATTTCATCAAGCTCTGTGTCATTCCGCCCTCAGATACGGAACCCTGAGTGCATTTATAAGTTATTCACTCCGCATTTAACTTCCTTGTTCTTGTTTTTTTGTTTTGTTTTGTTTTTGTTTTTTAACGTATACAGACCTGGGATTCTTCAGGTACTTTCATATCTAAGAACATTATTTTTAAGGAAGCATTGATTCTAAGGACATTATCATCTGTCCTCTGGAGAGATCTGGGCTTGATTCAGGAGTCTGTCCAACAGATGTCGCCCTTGACCTTGGGGTGCTACTGCAGCTGGGAACAGTAAAGATGGGCAGGGCAGCAGATGAAGGAGTTTGTTAAGACGAAAGGAGAGCAGATAGGATGTTTCTGGGAAATATAAAACTGCCTTCTCCTACACAAGGGGCCTGCACTCAGAATGGGCCTTGTTTCTTATAGGATGGATACTCAATATTGCCTAATAAAGTAGAGCCCCATTCTTTTCCTGAGTCTGCCTTTAATGTGTGTTAAAAAAGCCTGAACCTTATTGTTAGTAAACTGACCTTCCCACCCCACAAACCTGACCCCACCTGAAAATGGTCCAAGGCCTTCAGGAAGTAAAAGTGAGTTTCTTCAAAGGGCATGCCTTTGGGTGAACCCCAACCTGTGTGTTTGGTCAGTGCACGTGCCTTTCCACTGCCCTTTGAGAACCTTCATCCAGTCCACGAACCTAGGCTTGGAGCAGCAGCTCTGGCTAGAAGCTGACCGTCCTGAGGAGGTCACTGGGACTCATCTCTATCTGGAACCAACTAAATTAGACACATGGAGGAAGCTGTAGGCAGTTGCAGTTGTTAAACCAAACCAAGTAGGCTGTGAAGTCCCCATCATTAATTTTTTTAAAAAAATAATATTTTATTTAACTTGATTTATTTTTAATTTGACCAGAAAGGGACAGAGTGCAAGAAAGGCAGAGACAGAAAGTGAGAAAGCAAGCCACCAGGTCATGGACTAGAACCATGGTCGGTCACGTGGAAGTCCAGTGCCCTTAACCACCATGCCACCTGCCAGCCTCCCCTAATTAATTCTGTTTCTTCACTTATTTGGCAAACATTCATTGAGAGCTACTTGTCATCACTATGCCAGGAACCAGGGAGAGAGACAGTGATCATGAACCCCTGTCATCCTGGAAGATACAGAAGAGATAGGATGGTGGGACCAGCAGTTGGCATAATGGCTATGTCCCTAGACTCCCATGTAGTTGACCGCGGTTAGAGTCCCAGACCTGGTGACTTAAACTCATGCCAAGCGCATGTGCGTGCATGCCCAAGATCCTGAGAGGAGAATGGAGGAGAAGGGATTGTGGCATGGCCATGCCTCCCTGGGGGGTGATTTCTCGCTTTCTGCCTCTCTGTCTCTCTCTGTCTTTCTGGCAAGCACATGCGCCCTATAGGAAAAACCTCTCAAAAAAAAAAAAAAAAAAAAGAAAGAAAGAAAGAAAGAAAAGAAAAAAAAAAGAAGAGAGAGGATGGTTTCCCAGCTGACATTAAGTTCCAGAATTTGACTGTTAAAAGAATGTTGAAGGGTTAAATGAAGGATCTCTGGCTTCAGACCCCTCCCCCTCGCCCAAGTACTTTTTCTCTCAATAAACTTTCCTTTTTCTCTTGGGAAAAAAAAATGTTGAAGAAAATATTGGATCTTTTAAGTATGAATTTTAAAGAAGAGCTGCTATTAAGAGTTTGGTTATTGTTTTTTGCCAGAGGGTATGTGCACTCACCAGGGGGTGGCAGAGGGAGAAAGTACACCCCGCCCCCACGGGGCATGGTCATACTGCAGTCCCTTCCTCTCCATTTCCCCATGCTATGGAGATTTTGGGCATGTACCTGGAATGTTTTTCAGCTGCTGGAGCCAGGATTCAAACTGATTGGCTATGTGGGACCTGCCTCCCTTAACCACTAGACTATGGGGCTGGCCCCTTACTCTTACTCTTTAATCCAATATATCCATACGGCTATATCTGAGACAATTCCCGCATTTAAAAAAAAATTTAATCGTATTTATTATTACTATTATTTTTTAACTTGATAAAATCATCAGAAAGAGAGAGAGAGACAGAGAGAAAGTGAGAAAGCAAGCTGCCAGGTCCAGGACTTGAACCATGGTTGGCCACATGGGAGTCCAGTGCTCCAACCATCACGCCACCTGCTGGCCCGTAGTTCCCCTTGTTTTAAACTTTGTATTGGAATACAGGAAACAGATTAGTGCATAAAAGACAGATAATTGCTCACTGAATTTTTTTTCTTTTTTTTTTTAAAGAGAGGTTTTTGCTATAGGGCGCACGCGCTCACCGGAGAAACAGAGGCAGACAGAGAGATAGAAAGTGAGAAATCACCCCTGGGGTGGGGGGAAATGGCCATGCCACAATCCCTTCTCTTCCATTCTCCTCTTGGGATCTTGGATACACATGTGCCTAGTGTGAAGTTTAAGCCACCAGGTCCAGGACTTGAACTGTAGCCAACTACGTGGGAATCCAGCGATATAACCATTACACCACCTGCTGGTCCCATTATTATTTACTTTTTATTAAAATTTTTGCCTGAGGGTATGTGTACTCTCCCAAAAGAGACAGAGAGAAAGGGAAGGTGCGAACACAACCCCCAGGGGATGGTCATGCTATAATCTGTCTTCATTTCTCCTTTTGAGATTTTGGGAACACATGCATGTGCAACTGGCATGTTTCTCAAGCCACTGGGTCCAGGACTCACACCATGTGGTCAGCCATGTGGGATTCAGCTATGCCACACCTAGCCCTCCACGACATTATTATATATTTTTAGTTTGTTATAGGACATGTGCACTCACTGGAAAGAAAGTGAGAAATCAACTCCCAGGAGGATGGCTAAGCTGCAATCCTTTCTCCATTTTCTCAGGATTTGGGGTGTACATGCACATGTGCCTGGAGTGTTTTTCAAGCAGCCAAGTCCGGGATCAAACTGCTCAGTTGGCTATGTAACATCCAGCGGCCTTATCCATCATCCACCTGTCTGGCCCCCTCCACTGTATATCAAAGCAGTGAGAAATACTTAATAGGAACGGACGGCTAAAACAATGAAATGATGATAAAAGTGATGTGTTAACTACAACTTTTAGTTTTCTCCTATAAGCATCGGGACTGTCCACAGCTGTGACTGGTCCTTCTTTGTACGTGACCAGCAGTCGTCCTTCCTGGCTCCTTACCTCCTGATGGGGTCCTGTCTCATAACCAGGGAGATTAGTGGGGGCCCAGTGTTTTGGGCCTGCTACAACCAGTATCTCTCACAGATGGCCCTGGAGACATTTTAAAAATTATTATTCTTTTTGGCCCTGGAGTTTTTTTTTTTTTTTTTTTTTTTTTTTTTGAGAGGTTTTTGCTATAGGGCGCATGCACTAGCTCACCAGAGAGACAGAAAGCTCTCAGAAATCAGCCCCCCGGGGGGGAGGGGGATGGCCATGTTGCAATCCCTTCTTCTCCATTCTCTTCTTGGGATCTTGGGCATGCACGCACATGTACCTGGCATGAGTTTCAAGTTTCTGGGTGTGGGATTCAAACCACGGTTGACCATGTGGGAGTCCAGTGATGTAACCATTATGCCATCTACTGGTCCCAAGGCCCTGGAGATTTTTAAATGGAGGGTCTTCTAACTTCCCTCTCCTGCTGTGTTATTTCAAGTCTTTCGATAAAATGTAAATCTCCTTTTTTCACCCTCTGGATAAAATAGCCCAAGGCCATTGAGAAAGTGAAAGTAGAATTGGATGGGGGAAGATGAGATTTTAAAACAAAAGTTCACCCTGGTGTAAAGGCAGGGCCTGTGGCTAATTCCCTTTGGCTTTCACAACTTGTTGTTGTATCTGGGGAGAGACTGGCTCCAGGACCCAGACAGCCCTGGATACCTCCCTCTTATTTACTCTTCCCATTGTCCCAAATCTGAGCACTTTTCATCCGTTCATAGCCAGAGATGGGTGGGAGAACTGCTACTGGAGGAAGAGATTCTCTGCCTTAGTCCCACAGAGCTCACGGGCTGTGTAGGACAAGGACAGCAGAGCCTGTCTGGAGACTGGAGGGTGGGAACTCAAAGCCCACTCCTGAGCTGGGCCTTGGCCCTACAGCTGGTCCCTGAGACAGCTCTGTGGAACCGCTGGCTGGTCCAAGGATGGTTTGGAAAGTAGCTGTGTGTGCAAGCCAAGAGTGCTGGCCCGAGTTTCCACTTCGGCCTTCGTGCAACTCCTGTTCCTAAGATCTCCAGGGCCCAGCCAGGCAACTGCCTCTCTGGAGAGCCCTCCTGTCACGCTGACCTTTCTTTGCTTCCTCACAGGCTGTCCTTCCCAGGGGGGTATCACAGCTTTCCTGCTTGCCACTGAATTTGGGACCTTTCATCTGTTAAATACGGAGTGAGACCTACTATACAGAACCAGAGGATTCCAGGGTTCTTTTTTTTTTTTTTTTTTTTTTTTTTTTGAGAGGTTTTTCGCTATAGGGCGCGTGCGCTCGCCAGACAGACAGAGAGAGACATAGAGACAGAAAGCGAGAGATGGTCACGCCACAATCCCTTCTCCTCCATTCTCCTCTTGGGATCTTGGGCACGCACGCACACGCGCCCGGCGTGAGTTGTAAGCCACCGGGTCCGAGACGTGAACCGCGGTCAACTAGGTGGGAGTCTAGCGACATAGCCATTACGCTAACTGCTGGTTCCCCAGGGTTCTTTTTCAGAACTAAAGCAAACCATATATGTAAAGCAGGGGCTATACAAAGTGGCTTTCTTCACCCTTCCCTTTTCCCCTGAGGCTGCACTTGCCATAATTTCTTATCGATCCTTTAGTTTGAACGCACTCAGTACTCATAGCACTTCACGGGAGTTCTTTTGGGTTGTTCATGGTCACATTCCAGACAGTGCACCCTCCACTGGATGGTAATCCTTAAAACAGAAGGAGTGTTTTATTTTTCCTACCCTCACAGCTCACTCCCACTCAGCCCAGTACTCAGTCCAAACAGCATGCTGGACATTTGGTTGCTGAAAATAAGCAATCCCTTCTCATCTGTTCTCCCCCTTCGGATTTTTGACATACACACACACAAGTGCCTAGCCTGATTTTCAAGCCACGGGTCCAGGACCTGAACTGCTCAGCTATCCATGTGGATTCCCACCCCCTTAATCTCCGTGCCACCTACTGGCCCGAGCAGCACTTTTTGGTCGCAGAAAATCTGACTTGGGGTCCTAGCTCCATACTAACACAGACCTCCGGCCCTCACCTTCTCGTTTTTTGTTTTTGTACAACAAAGTCCAACAGAGATTAATGCGGAAAAACAATGAAGACGCTTTATAAAGAGCCCTGTCGCATTGGGCCCTGCCAGGCAGGGTGAGAGGGATCCACCCTCTGCCAGATGGGAACCTCTCTCTGGTTCTGGTCTAACAGCGGATGGGACTCTCAATTTAGCAAGTGTGAAAATCCCACCCGCAGACAGCAATTCGGCGCCCCAACGCCCTCACACTTTATTGGCTTATTTGGCTGTCAGTCTGCGGGCAGAGGCCTTTGGGAAATGTAGTTCTGGAGCTCGGGTTTCCGCTTCCGGTGCCTGACACGACGTGCCAGGGCTTGGGGTCTGGGCTCTCGGTTTGAGGGTCGTGTGAGGACATTGCTTGGCCGCGGAAAGGGTGCCGCGGGGTCAGATTGTCCCGACGGTTCTCACTCTGGCCTGGGTTGCCCCCGCTTACTATGTGAACCCCTCGTGCTGGCGGCACCCCCCTAGCGGCATTCTGGGCCGGAGGTAACAGCCCTGGCCTTGTAGCCATCCAGGTACCCCTGTCCTCAAGGCCCGCTTGTGTCCCATAAGCTTCAGAGACGGTCGCCCGCGGAGCAGAGCAGCCTTCCAGCATAAGTCAGGCTCTGCAGGCCAGTCACGCAGACCAGGTCCAAGGGCTGAGTCACTGTCCATTTCCTGCTATAACCCAGCTCTGTGACCTTGGGCAAGTCCCGGGAGCTCTCTGAGCCAGCAGTTTCAGCTCTCTGACTGCTGAAGCCAGAGTACCTCTTAACCTTCCTTCCAACTCTAGCACCCTGTGAATTTGTGTTTTTATTATCCTTGCTCTTAAACTTGTCACCTTTACTACAGTAAATATCCTTGCCCGAGAGAGTGAGGATGCTGGGGTTGAGGAGTCCTAAATGGAGCGCCCATGGTTGTGAGCCTAGCCAGAGGCCAGAGCAGTTCAGTGGCTGGAGCATTTGAGTCCCTGGGGCTCGGCGCCAGCGCAATCCAGTGCTGCTCTCCAAGGTGCTGTTACCTTGTGTGCATCTCTTCGAGACACGCTCCATTGTCCTGGAGACCAGAGGCTTGAGATGACAGGCAGCTTAATGTCCCAGATAAAATGGCCAGATCACCCTCATTCTTCAGTATGGACAGCTGCCATTTTCCCAGCCTTGAGCAGATTACTATGCAAACACAGTTTCAAGTTCCTCTACTTTCCAGCCTGATCACCAGCTCTTGACCCCCTTATCACTGCTTCTGCAGTGACAGACAGTCCGACTCTACTAGCATCAGGGCATGTAGGGGTGTGGGGGGACAGGAAGGCACTCTTCTTCACCTCAGTCCTGCTGCACTAACACTTGTAGTTTTTCACTAGAGCTCCCTTTGTCAATGTGTGTCTCTGGCTCTAGAACGTGAAGCGAAGTTTCACTTAGAGGCTCCTAATTGAAGATGGCTTCCCAATGAGGCGATGGAAGAAGTTTGAGCTTCAGAGTGCAGGTGCAAGGTTTTTCTCTGGGTTGAACGATGGCTGTAGCTGTGGATCAACAAATCCAGGCTCCTCAAGCACAAAAAAAGTTTCAAACAGCATACCTGTAAGATGAGTCCCACAGGGAGCAGGACGTTGCCCTTCATTGACCACTGAACCTGAGATCTCCTGCTAGGGCTTTTAGCATTTCCACTATGAAGAAGCATCAGAACCCCGGGAGGCCCTCCTCCAACTCCGGAAGCTATGTCACCAGTGGCTGAGACCAGAGAAGTGCATGAAGGAGCAGATCCTGGAGTCATGAGTCCTGGAACAGTTCCTGACTGTCCTTCCCCAGGAAATCCAGGTCTGGGTTAGACAACAGCAACCTGAGAGTGGAGAGGAAGCAGTGGCCCTGGTAGAAGACTTGCAGAAAGAACCTGGAAGACCAGGGCTGCAGGTGAGATATGAGCACACAGTTCTGAGTAGTTAAAATAGGGGAGTGTGAGAGACAGAGCCACGTTGGGGTGTCAGCAGGGTGGGTGACGCACAGTACTTTGCTATTTGTGTCAAACCGGAATTTGCTTATTCCTTGGAAGCTGCAGCTGTCTTTCCAAGTTTAGGCAGACTCTTCAGAGGAAACACAGCACTGGCTGCTGAGTGTTGGTCCCTGCCATTGAGTAAGAGAACTATTTAAAAAGGCTTGAGCATCACACATGCCAGGGATCTCCTTTTAGAGAATGGCTCTCAGTCTGCAGCAATCAGTCAGAAGCAAGTGACTTCACTGCTTTTATTGATATCAAGCCTATTCAAAATAGCTAAATAGAGGCCAATAGGTGGCATGGTAGTTAAGGCACTGGACTCCCAAATGACTGATCATGGTTCAAGTCCTGGGCCTGCTGGCTTGCTTTCTCACTCCCCCCCTCACCCCCTTCTCTCTGGTGAGCACACATGCTTTCATAGCAAAAAAATTTTAAATAAGAAATAAATAAAATAATTTTAAAAATAGCTTTATTATTGGTTGGTCCTATGTGTTTTGCTCAGGTGTTGGCAGGACAGTTAAGAGGAACCCCCAGGGGATCAGCAGATGGCATAATGGCTATGTTGCTGGACTCCCGTGTAGTCAACCGTGGTTCGAGTCCTGGACCCAGTGGCTTAAACTCACACCAGGCATGTGGGCATGCGTGCCCATGATCCCAAGAGGAGAATGGAGGAGAAGGGATTGCGGTATGGCCATCCCCCCCGGGGGTGATTTCTCGCTTTCTGTCTCTTTCTGGTGAGCACACATGCCCTATAGCAAAAACCTCTCCAAAAAAAGAGCAACCCCAGGAAACCTGGTGGTTAGGTTGCAGTGGGCCTAGGCTCTGGGCCTTAGCACTCTGGGGCTTTCCACACAACTATACACTACTCTTCTGCAGGGATTTATGTACGACTGGCTTTCTCCTTCCTTCTTTGTGTCTTGGAATGTTTAAGTTCTACTTCCCACACTTTTGGACCACTTTGTCCTTGCTTTGGGACAGGATGTGCTCTCAGAGAAGAAGGAACCCCCAGGATCAGTACTGAGTTTCCTAAACATGCATCTGAAGCAAGTACAGATGGGATCCATGTGTCTGTTCCAGGTCATGGTGTAGAGCACACAGCCAGAACAAGAGGCACAAGTCAACTACACGTCCACTCCAGCCCCAAAGAGCATCTCCAGCCCTCCCACAACAGTGGTAAGCAGGAGCAGCGTGGGAAGGAGGAACGGAGCTCTTCCAGGGAGGGTGCTGGAGGTGCTCTCTTAGTGCAGAAAGTGGGGTGGAGAGCACAGCTCTCTTCTACTGGGAAGATGTGACCTGTGACCTAAGGCTGAACACGAGGCCATGGGATCCTAAATAGGCACCTCCAAGGACATGTTTTATAAAACAACTAGGGGGGCCTATGGCACCTCTCCTCATGTGATTCCTGGTCCCAGCAGGTCATGAAATGGAAACAAACTTTAGGCTTGGATGGTGGAGAAAAGGCAGGGGTACACTAAAGTGCAGTAGCGTTAAGGCAGGTAAGTGGGGCCAGCAGGTGGCATGGTGTTTAAGGGCACTGGACTTCCATATGGCTGACTACGGTTCGAGTCCTGGACCTGGTGGCTTGCTTTCTCACTTTCTCTCTCTGTCCCTCTCTGGCCAAATTAAAATACATACATAAATAAATAAAGTTAAATAAATTAATTCTTTAAAAAAACAAACAAACAAAAACAAGGAAGTGTCTACAGATCAATTCCTTTGACTCCCTGTGTTACCAAAACTAAAAACAAAATTACAACCTTTACAGTCAGTACCTGGATGGATACACAGGGATACATCTACAACTTTCATCCTATGAATGTATCTTTTTTTTCCCCCACCAACCCTCCTTTTGTAGAACAGAGCATATGAAAAGATAAGGAAGAAGACTCTTCTATTTCTTTTTTTTTTTTTTTAAATTATTTTCTTAATTTTATTTATTTATTTATTTATTTATTTATTTTATTCATTCATTTATTTTTTAAATTGACCAAAGAGACAGAGAGAGAGAGAGAGAGATAAAGAGTAAGAGAGAGAAAGTGAGAAAGCAAGCCACCAGGTCCGAGACTCGAACCGTGGTCAGCCATGTGGGAGTGTCCAGCACCTTAACCACCATGCCACTTGCTGGTCCCAAGACTCTTCTATTTCTGAGCTCACTCGGGCTCGTTCCCCAGAGGGCTTTACCGCTCTATGTTCTTACAGCTCCTCCCTCTTTTCCCAGCCTTGCCGGCTCCTCAGACTCTGGGTCTTCCTACAGAGAAGGGCAGAGGTGGCCAAGGGACAAGGACCAGCTCCCAGGCGGGCCAGACTTTGCTTTTATTCAGGTCACCATTCTCTACCCCAGTGGGGCTCTCTGGAGCCAATGTTCTCACCTCTCAGGAATTTCAGAGTGATTTTTTCCAACTGGGAGGCTTGGTAACTTTACAGATCAAGCTCCGAAGTTCCATCGGCCTGCAAAAGGTTGCCCCATCTCCTTACTTCAATAAGGCAGTGCCAAGGCTGTGGTAGGGAGGGACTGTATTAAAGTTATTTTTAACTTTGACCCTGACACTGTCAGATTGTACCGATTTGCTTGTTCGCCTTAAAGGTACTGGTTATTTCCTTCACTGATTCTAGATCTTGTTCACATGCATGCAGGATTGTGTAGTAGAGGAGAAAAGCTTCAGGGTCAGACAGGCCTGTGTTCAGATCCTAACCATATCTTGTTCTAGCTGGGTAGCTGAAAAAGTCTGAAAAGATTCCGGCACAGAGCATAGGTGTCCAGTAAATATTATCTTCTTTCTCTCTTTTTTATTTTTAAATTGACTGAAGGCATGTGTACTTGCCAGAGAGGAAGAGAATGAGAAGGCACCCTCCCCACCCCAAAAGGGGCATGATCACGCTGCAATCCCTTGTCCTCCAATCTCTCTATCCTCTCCAGATTTTGGGCACACATGTACATGTACCCGGCATTTCTCTCAAGCCATTGGGACCAGGATTTGAACTGCAGACAGCCATGCTGGATCCAGCTTCTTAACCACTAGATTATGGGACCAGACTCTGCCTCTTCTTTTTCTCATCCTGCTCCCGCCTGTCGTCTTCACTGCAAAGTCAAAGAGGCCAGCCATGGTGGCACAGCAATAACTCAGTGCTCAGCGATGCTACAACCATACGGAAGGGTCCAGGGTTCACATCCGAAGGTCTCCCGATGCATGCTGGGTGCACTCATACATGCTGGTAGTCCTAGTTGACCTGGGATGGATCGCAGTGTGAAGACCCTGTTGAGGGTGCTTGGCTCTTTCTTTCACTATTACTTTCTCATGGAAGAAATAAAAAGGGGGAGGGGAGCAGAGAGCTCCCTTTTTTTTTTTTTTTTTTTTAAAGACTTTTGCCATAAGGTGCACGAGTTCACCAGAGAGAGACAGAGAGAAGTGAGAAATTACCCCTGAGGGAAGATGGCCATGCTGCAATCCCGTCTCCTCCCACTCTCCTCCTCGGGAGTTTGGGCATGGACGCACATGCACTTGGCCTGTTTTCCAAGCCACCAAGCCCAGGACTCAAACTGCGGAGTTGGTCATGTGGAATCCAGTACTTTAACCACCATCCCACCTGCTGACCTGAGAACTCACTTTTACTTTTGTCTAAGTCTGTTTTATCATTTGCCCTTGACTCAGTCTACGGACACATTTGTCCCAAAGCAGTGTGTTGTCCGCAGAGGAGCTCTATTTCCTCAGGAGCTGGTGATGTGACTGTGATGTCTCCCGGCAGGCACAGAGGCAACCAGCACCCGTATAGAACCACTTAGAAGGAACTTGGCAGAATTCTGCAAATGGGGTCTCAGAAGGTAAAATACTTTTTTTCTTTTCTTTTTAAGAGTTTTTTTTTTTTTTTTTTTTTTTTTTTTTTTTTTTTTGCTTTAAGACGTATGCACTTGCCAGAGAAAGACAGAGACAGTGAGAAAGGGAGAAATCACCCCACAAGGGGGAAGGCCATGTCGCGATCTCTTCTCCTTCATTCGTCTCCTGGGATCTTGGGCATGCATGCACACGCGCCTGGTGTGAGCTTCAAGCCATCGGGTCCAAGACTCGAACCATGGGCAGACATGTAGGAGTCCACCAACACAACCTCTATGCCATCTGCTGGCCCAAGAATGCCTTTTTTCTTTAGAATCCAAGTTAGATGTGGATTTTCTGAAGTATTCTCTATTCCGGACCCTTTTTTGGATTTAATATTTCAAACCCATTCTTTCCTTCAGTTCTTGAAAAGCAATATAGAAATCCAATATCACAGCCAAGTATAACTAAGGATGAATTTTCCCCCCCAGTTTGCTGTGGGATGCATGTACTTGCCAGGGACAGATAGAATGAGAGAGAAGGAAAGTGAGAAAGCCCTTCCCAGGGGAGATGGCCACACTTCAATTTCTTCTCTTCCATTTTCCTCTCTGGATTTTGGTCTGTAGGCTTGGAGGGTTACCCCAATGGTAATCCCTCCTCCCCAATGCACCTCAAGTCAGTGGGGGGGGGGGGGGGGGAGGCCCTTGGGAAGCATTAGGACCCAGGATCAGGAAACAGGACGACTGTCCTGGTACTGCTCTCTAATCTGTATCTAGAGTGGCCTCATTGGGGGGGAAATTGGCGAATTCTTTGGGGAGCACGGTTAACCTCCTGTTCTCAAATACTGCCTGACTTGGGGCTAGCAGGTGGCGTGGTGGTTAAGGCACTGGATTCTCATATGGCCGACTGCGGTTCATGTCCTGGACCTGATAGCTTGCTTTCTCACTTTCCCTTTCTCTCTCTTGGTCAAATTATTATTATTAACAATAATAATAATAATAAATTAATGTTAAGTATTTCTTTAAAAATAAATATTGCCTGACTCAATCAGCCACTGGACGGGAGGCCCAGAGTGACTCACAAAGACCATTGGGAGGGTCGTGCTCTGTTCTGCGGCAAAGGAGTCTGCCTGGCTGCTCTTAGTAACAACATCATAGGAACAGAGGAGAGAAAGCTTGGAGTTACTTAATGCTTCAGTTGTTTCCATCGAAAGGACCCCATCAGTGTGAACTCTGCCTACATTGGATACATCAAGCGGCTACTTAAACACTTGTCTGCTCTTGTTCAAGCCTGCTAAACACCTAAGCCTCCCTTTTCTCATCTGTGAAATGTACATCATGATGGTCCCTACTTCACTGGACTGTTTGACACATTGTTAGCACTCAGTAACTGTTAGGAGTCTGACACATTGTTAGCACTCAGTAATCATCGTCAATAAAACATGGGGCCAGCAGATGGTGTGGTGGTTAAGACACTGGACTCCTACATGGCTAATTATGCTTTGAATCTCAGACCTGGTGGCTTGCTTTCTCACTTTCCTTCTCTCTTCTCTGTGTGTTTCTCTGGTCAAATTTTAAAATAATGATAATAATAAATAAAAAACAGTGTTAAAAAAATCTTAGCAGTTGCATTTTGTGAGATTAAAAAAAAAAGTTACGTATACACTGTCCTGTACTCCACAAAGGAGTAAAAGGGGTGAATTTTCCCAAGTCATTTAGCTAAATGATTTCTTCTGAAAACCAGACCTTGTGGGGAGGTGCTCCTATTCTCATTTCACCTACCACCTCCAGATAGAAGAGAAAGCAAATGACAGAACCCTTCCCTTCTTGCTTCCCCTGAGCAGGATTTCCAGTTCCCAAGCCAGATGGAGTGTCAAGGCTGGAGGGAAGTGAAGTGCTTTGGAATGTTGATCTCCAAGCTTCAGAGATTTGGAAAACTTCCTGTGCAGGTGGGAAATGAGCAGAAAGTAGTATTTCTCCAACAAAGAAGTCAGGCCTGGAATTCTATACCTGGGCACACCAGCCTTACACAGGACTGAGAGAGGAACCCAGGCACTTACCATCTCTGATGTTTTTTTGCTGAGTGCAGAAACCGCAGGAGTTAGGAAAAGAACAGAGCAGCAGGTGACAGCCAGGAAAGCCTATTCCCCTAAGCTTGAAACTCAGTTACTTTGGAAAAAAAATTTAACCAAATTATTAGTGTTTCTGATTTTTCTCTTAAATTTCTATCTGAATTTTAACTACAATTAACTATCACTTAACCAGGTTAACAGAAAAAGTGAGAAAACTTCTAATTAAAACTACAATCAAAATTTGGTTATCGACAGGATAAATTCCTCCTGATTAAGAGGAGCTCCCTATATTGAGCTGTAGTGCTGGACACCACGTGGTCAACCACAGGTTTAGGTCCCTAGCCCTATTCACCTGAAATACCATCCCTGAACAGCTAGAGGGCTGAGGGAAGGAGACCATGGCATAACCAGACCCTGCTGATTGTGCTTCTCTCTCCCGTGTGCATGCACACGTAAGCATGTACATAATCTCTATCATGAATGAAAGAAATACATATTGGGACCAGTAGATGGTGTAATGGTTACGTCATTGGAATCCCATGTAGTCGACCGCAATCCAAGTCGCAGACCTGGAGGCTTAAAACTCATGCCAGAGGCCAGCAGGTGGCATAGTGGTTCAGGTGCTGAACTCCCACATAGGCAACCATGGTTCGAGTCTCAGACCTGGTGGCATGTGCGCTCGCTTTTCCTTTCTCTCTGTCTCTCTCTGGTCAAATGAAAAAATAATAATAACAAATAAAATTAAATAAACAAATCTTGGGGGCCAGCAGGTGGCATGGTGGTTAAGGCTCTGGACATTCCCACATGGCCAACCACAGTTCAAGTCCCGGACCTAGTGGCTTGCTTTATCACTTTCCCTCTTTCTCTCTGTGTGTCTCTCTCTAGTCAAATTAAAATAAACGAATAAATAAAATAAAAAAGTAAATAATTTTTTAAAGAATTATTTATTTAATTTTATTAATGCATTCATTTAATTAGTTTGTTTTAATTTGACCAGAAAGACAGAGAGAGAGAGAGAGAGAGGGAGGGAGGGAAGGAGGGAAAGTGAGAAAGTAAGCCACCAGGTCCGAGACTCGAACCGTGGTAGGCCATGTGGGAGTCCAGTGCCCTTATCCACCACGCCACCTGCTGGCCCCAATAATTTGTTAAAAATAAAATAAACCTTTAAAAACAAAAACAAAACCCCAAAAAACTCATGCCAGGTGTGTGTGCATATATCCCCAAAATCCTGAGAGAAGAATGAGGAGAAAGGATTGTGGCATGGCTATTCCCACTCCCCCACCCCCTGGTAGGGGGAGTTACTTCTTGTTTTCTGTCTCTCTGTCTCTGTGTCTCTGGTGAGCACATGTGTCCTATAGCAGAAAAATCTCTCTCAAAAAAAGAAATACACATTTTTAAAATTTGCTATGAGGTGCATGCACTCTCTGGAGAGATATGGGGGTAGGAAGGGAATGAGAAAACAACTCCCATGGGGATGGCCATCCCACAATCTCTTCTTTATTCTCCTCTCGGAAATTTGGACACACACACACGCACCCAGCATGTTTTTCAAGACACTGGGTCCATGGCTCAAACTGTACAGTCGGCCATGTGGGATTCAGCTGCCTTAACCACTTCACCACTGACTGGCCCAAGACATTTTTGTTTTGTTTTGTTATAGGGCACATGCATTCATTAGAGAGAGACAGAGAGAGAGACAGGGAAAGTAAAAGATGAACCCCTAGGGGGATATAGCCATGCCATAATCCTTTCTCACACACGTGCCTGGTGTGATTTTCAATCTGCCAGGTGCACGATTTGACTGCAAAGCTGGTTATGTGGGATCCAGCACCTTAACCGCCATGCCATCTGCTGGCTCCCAATTTGTTTTTAATATTTTTTTTCATTTACTTATTATTATTTTAATTTAACCAGAGAGAGAAAGAGGGGGATGGTGAGCAAGCAAGCTGCTGGGTCCAGGACTCAAACCACAGTCAGCCATGTGGGAGTCCAGCACCCCTAACCATCACAGCACCTGCCTGCTCCTGCCCCTAATTTTTTTAATAGATTTTTTTTCAAGATTTATTTAATTGTATTTGTTATTATTATTTTAATTTAACCAGGGAGAATCAGAAACAGAGAAAGGGAAAATGAGAAAGCAAATCACCTGGTCCCAGATTTGAACCAGACTGGCTATGTAGAAGTCCAGTGCCTTAACCACCTGCCAGCCCCCTACCATTTTTTTTTTTTTTTTAAATAAGATGAGCTTCCTTCTCTGATGAGGCTTAGTCATTTTATTGGAATGTTAGGGGATCCAATAAATAAATACCCAGATTCTACACCAACTGAGATAAATATAAGAGTTAAGACAGTGACAGTGAGATCAGAATGGCAGCCGGTGGGCTGTTGGAGAATATGACTTAGGTATGTAGCCACAGTCAGCTTTTTTTTTTTTTTTTTTAAGACAGATTTTTGCTATGGGTCTGTGTGCTCACCAGAGAGACAGAAAGTGAGAAATCACCACTGGCAATGGGAGGGTTGGCCATGCAGCAATCCCTTCTCCTCCATTCTCCTCTAAGGATTTTGGGCACGCACGCACATGCGCCCAGTGTGAGTTTAAGCCAGTAGGTCTGGAACTTGAACCGTGATCGACTACACGAGAGTCCAGAGACTGGAGGGGAGGGGATTGCAGTGTGGAATCCACTTCTTGTGGGGGTGGGGGTGATTTCTCACTCCCCCCCACCCTATCTTTCTCAATCAAGCACATGCACCCTATAGCAAAAAATAAATAAATAAAAAAAGTTTTGCAAGGTCAGGAAATAAATCTGATATGGCTGTTTTTAAATCATTTTATTCTTTCAACAAGTGATTCTTTCCTTAGGTGGAAATTCATCCTACCAATATCTGAGGTAGCTCTGATTATCAAGAGATTTTGGAAATAACAGGTTCCCTTTTAGAAACTTGCCATCACACTTCTTTGGAATGGAATAAGAAGATTAAAATATGATATCCATACAATTTTATTTCACATACATTTTCCCCCTTAGTGAAGTAATGGAAACCTGAGCTGGAGATTGTAAGTATTTCCTAAGTATTTTACAATCCTTAAATTAATATAACATGTTAGTTGCTTTTATTTATTTATTTAGAATTAAATTAAGTTGGGAAAGACTATCTTTCTCATGCTAATTCCAGTTTATCCTATTTCCTAAGGAGGAACAGAGAAGCAGCTACCTCCATTTCAAAACCCCACCCACTTAGGCGGTGAGTTCAGAGCTGCTTATTTTCATTTAAATTGCCCTCCCCCAATTCCCAGAGCCCTCAGAGACCAGCCCCCATTCCTGCCATCACAGAGAAAGAGACAGGAGAACTGTCTTTCTCGTGCTAATTCCAGTTACCCTGTTTCCTAAAGAGCAGAGAGAAGCAGCTACCTCCAACTCAAGACCCTGGCCCAGTTAAAGGTGGGGTTGGGTACTTTTTCCCTTTTAAGCCAGATCACCCCTCATGCCTAGTGCTCTCTAGTACCAGTCACCCATTCCTGCGCTCACAGTCAAATAGGTGAGGAAAACTTTCTTTTGCTAGAGAAGCACCCACCTCTTCCCACTAGATGCTGCTGCTCCGCAATCTGAGGCTGCATGAAAGGCCTGGGTTTGATTCCCAGCTCACCCTAGAAAGTCAGATGTGGGGGCTGGCCTGTGCCTGTGGTCCCAGCTACTTATGAGGCTGAGACAGGAGGACTGTGACATAGAGACACTTTCTCTTTTTAAATTTTGCAAGGGTATGTGCCCTTACTTGCCAGAGCGAGACAGAAAGGGAGAAAGGAGCCCCCAATGGGACATGGTTGTAATGCAATCTCTTCATTTCTCCACCCTGCTGGATTTGGGGCATGCATGACCACATTCCTAGCATGTTTTTCAAGTTATCCGGCTCAGATTTGAGTCCATGGTCAACCATGTGGGATCTGGCTCCCTCAACCAGTAGGTTACAGTACCAGCCTGGGAATGTCAAGTTTCTCTCCCACCAAGGTTTTTTGTTTGTTTTTGTTTGTTTGTTTTGTTTTTGTTTGTTTGTTTCTTTGTTTTGGTCAAGGGGCAGGTGTGCTTACCACAGAGAGACAGAGAAAGGGAAAGTGAAAAATGACACCCCCGGGGGAATGGCCACATTATAATCCCTTCTGATCCATCCTTTGGACCCATGCACACTTGCATCCAACATGATTTTCAAGCTGCCTAGTTTAGGACTCGAACTGTGGTCGGCCATGTGGAAGTCTAGCCCCTTAACTAGCACACTGTCAGATTTTAAATTTAGACTTTTAGACTCTTCGGAGTTCCATCATGGAATGTGGCAGTGTGGTGGGGACTGCCGCCTGTCCTCTGTGCTTCCCTACCCAACTCCTGTTCTGACCTGAGAGGGCCCCTCTACGTACGTGTATGGGGACCCCATCCATACCCAAGTTCTGCCCATGCTCCCCACACAGAGCCACTCCTTGGCCAGCTTTCAGGTTTAGAGTACACACACCAAACCACACACTCTGCCCTTGGAAGGCAGAGTTGGAAAAGAGGTTGCAGGCCCTCGAAGCAAGCTCTGAACATTCAAACATGGCATTCTGAGTTCGCATGCCTGGAAGATGACCTGGAAGATGACCTGGAAGAATGTATGGGCACACCCTGTGGCCAGGAGGATTCCCTGTCCTGTGAAGAAGGGATCAGCTGGGAGAGGATCGGAGGAGGCTCTAGGACCTGCTCTTTAAAAACTGTGATCAAATGTACTTAACATAAAATTTACCATTTTAACCATTTAAATTAAAAATTTTTTAATTTGCTAGAGAGCATACGCAGTCGCTGGAGACAGAGGGAAGGGAGAGAGAGGGAAAGCACCCCCTCCCCCCATGGGAAATGATCACACTGTAATCCCTTCTATACCATCTTCCTCCTCTTGGGATTTTGGGCACATAATACCTGATGTTTTTCAAGCCACTGCACCCAGGACTTGAACCATACATTGGCTATGCGGGATCCAGCCACTTTAATCACCACACCCCTGTCTGGCCCTATTTTAATCATTTGTAAGTGTACAATTCAGTGGTATTAAGTACATTCAATTGTTGGGCAACTATCACCACTACTAACTCTAGACTAAAACTGTCTCTATTAAACGATAATGTCCTATCCCTCCTCCCCATAGCCCTTGGCAACCACCATTCTACTTTCTATGAATTCGAGTCATTTAGGTACATGATATAAGCAGAATCACATGACAGCTGTCCTTTTGTATCTGGCTTATTTACCGGCATCCAATCTGCCTACTTGTAAGAGTAGCGCTGGTACCACGTCACTAACTGGTTGAGTTACACTTCACTTGTCAAAGGTATCCACAATAGGAAATGAGCACATAAAGACAGACTCCCTAGGTTTGAGCACATGACCTCACATCTTTGCTCTTCCTGCCTCGTGGAGGCCCACATCGCCTCTGACAACGGTAATACCCACCTCACTTATTCATGCTGCCTATCCATGCCGCTTTTTAAATCCTTCAGGGACTCCAGGCTCAACTCCTTGGCACAGCACACAAAGCACTGCCCGTGGCTACAGCCCCTTTTCTCAGTTCTATTTGCAACTCCCTTTGCTCCCCAGATGGGGCTGTCTCCTCCCACTTCTGTCTTTTCATATGCTGCTCCCTCTGCCTGGAACACCCCCCCCCCCCCGCCCCCATCCTGTCCTCGGCCTGAAGGTAGCATAGACTCAGAGAGCACCTATCCCGCTCATAGCTGATCTCTGACTCAGCAGACATGGATTCTGACCCGTGTGCCCCCAGAACATACAGCTCTTCCGTCTCCGAGTATACCCCCCAACTAACACCCCCTCTAGTGAAGCCTCGCGGGATCCATCTCTGCATCTTGTATCCTAGCATTCACCATGGTGCTTGGCACAGAGAAACACAGGAAATGCTGGATGAGAGAAATCAGAACCTACAGCACCACTCCCTCCCTCCTCTTCAGGAACTGGGCCCATTCATAACAATCAGTCACAGACACCGTGGATGTGGGGTCTGTTCATGTTTCCTTCACTCATTTACCTCCTGCTCGCTCCCCTGGCCCGTTTGCCTCAGACCATCAGTTTCCTTTTCGCCTGGGCTTTCCTCTCCATGTGCACTCCACTCTCCACCTTCTGGCTCCTTCCACAGACCCTTACTCATGCTCCTGGAAAGCCAGCCTCTGCACTGACTCCGGCCCTTAAGCCCTCATCCCAGTGAATGGACTGGGACACTGGGTCAGATGCCCCTCCCTGTGCCGGCTGGGGCTGACTCATTTGCCCTTTTAGAGAACAGTTCCATGTAGCTCAGCCTGAGCCTTGAGCGACATGGCCTCTAAAACAATCCCTCATTTCCTGGGACGTGCGTCAACATACCCTCTGCCCTGGTAACACCCTTCTTTACCTTGGTATATCATCTTCTGGAACACATCCTCTGAGCACACACGTGTGTGAGAGCTGGCCCAGATCGGATTATTTGCTTACCTTCTCTACGGCTTGCTGAATCTTTCCTCCGCTGTCATCCTCTCCAAAGTGCCGTTTAGTCTCTCTTAAATTACTTCGTTTGTGAGGCCAGAACAGCTCTGAAGTTTTCCCATTAACGCGCTGCTCCTTGCTAACTGCTGAACCAGAGTTGTTGGTCTCTTTAGAGATCCTCTGGGGCATCTTTCTAGAACTGCTGACAGAACCAACTGTTTCTTCTTATGGACTGGAGACTCTCAAAGAAGCTTCTGGAAATGTAGGGTGGCTGCCACAGACTGGGAATACGCCTGGCACATGGTGGCAAGAGCCACGCGGACTCGACACGATTTTCAAGACGCTCCGGCAGAGGACAGTCCACCCGGCTTGCATGGCGGGCAGGGGTTCTCTGTGGCCCTCCACCAGCAGCGAGTCTCCGGGGACTGATGGGAAATGCCAATTCTTGGGCTCCGGGCCAAACCCCGTGGTGGCTTATACAGTGGCATCTTCAGTAGACGGAACCACATTCCCCAGACCCACCTCCCTCTATGTTTCCAAGTGGAGTGGGCCACACAAGTGCGGTTATCCAGTGAGGGCTGACGTAAGGAGGCTGGCGGCAGGATTCGTAGCTCTCGCAGGATCCCAGTGCGCCTGCGCCGCTCCACGTCCCGCCCCTTTCTCTGCGTCACCCACTCCTCGCTGCTTGCTCAGCTCCAATGACGGTGCCGCTCCATCAGGCCTGCAGACAGCTCGGCCTTGTGCGCCTGCGCGGATCCGAGTCCTGGCCCCCTCCTGCGTCTCCCGCTTCTCGCTGCATGTGCTCAGCAACACGTGATGGGTATGCTTCGACGCGCCTGCTTCATTGAGCCTGCGGACAGCTGTGCCTTATACGCCTGCGCGGATCCACGTCCTGGACCCTCCTGCGTCTCCCGCTCCTAGCTGCGCGTGCTTAGGTCTACGCGAAGGGATGCTGCTTCATCAAGCCTGTGGACAGCCTGGCCTTCTGTCTCCACTCTTCCACCTTCTTACTTCCCAGACACCTGCCCTGCCCTGTGGACCTCAAGTTCCAGCCTCGGCTGTGAAGTCACTGCTTTCCAGAGAATCCCACAGCTAAGGGAGGTTCAGTCCTTGTACCGAATCCCTTTGTGTTAAAGAAAAATTTCTCCCTAGTGATTCTGCTTCTCTCAGTAATAGATCTGCTAAGTCATGTGAACGTTTTTTATTTTTTTCTAAGTTTTACTATAAGGTGTGTGCAGAGACAGGGAGAAGAAAAGTGAGAAAGCACGCCCCAGGGGATGGCCACGTCCCTTCTCTCCCATTTTCCTCTTGGGAAGTTGGGCATACAGACATCAACACGCGCCTGGCATGTGTTTCAAGGCACCTGGTCAAGAACTCCAACCCACAGTTTGCCCTAAGGGATCCAGCCACATGAACCACCAGGCCACCAATGGCCTGCATAATCTTTTTTCATCATTACTTCCTTAATAGCTACTGGGTTGTGAGTTTATTTTCTTTCTTAAAAAAAAAAAAATGTTTATTGGCCTTTTAAATTTTTTCTTCTGTATAAAGTTCACAAAACACATTCATTAGCACTTCTGATTATCAGTATGATACTGTGAAGGAGACAGGGAGGAAATATTGCCATTTTATACTTAGGGGAAACAGGGCTCCCAGTTCTAACAGTAACTACCAAATAATTTATTGTACTGAGCACCTACCAACTATTCTTTTTTTTTTCTTTTTAAAGAATTATTATTATTTTTATTTTATTCACTGTCTTATTTATAAGGGAGGCCTTGGATGCGAATCCAGGCCCCTCCCACTTGGGTCCAGCACTGCAGTGTTGTGTTACTGCTGCACCACTGGCTGGCCCTTAATACATTACTTCTAACCTTCCCAGCAACCCTGTGAGGTGCTTACTATCCTCTCTTTACAAATAAGGATACTGGGGCTAAGAAAGGCCACTTGGTATGCCCAAGACCACACAGCTGGTAACAGGGCCCTGGGGTCACTTGAGTGTGACACCAGTACCCTTGTTACTACAGCAGCTCCTCATCTTAGTATCAAGGGGAGGCACGAATGTCCACCCAGTCCCACACGTGCAGAGAGGCATCACTTGCTGCTGACAACAAAGTCCTCGGTTTGCAGGGGTGCCAGGTATGGGTGGTGATCAGTGGGGGAGTGTCCATCCCATCTCCATCTAGGAAGATGTGCCCTCTGTGAGTGAAGAGAGGTTTTACTTGGCTCCCTGTCCCATCCCAAGACGTGACATCATAGATCTGGACTGTCCCATCAAAACCTGAGGAAGAACACAGGAAAGAGGTTTCATGTGCAACCCCCAAATTACATTTTATAATTTGTTTTATACACCAAAATAGCCTATGAGGTGAGGCATCAACAGTGACAAGACATGTAAAAGCCAGTCAAAGGGCGGGTCCCATGTGCCCTCATGGTGGCAGCTGATGACGCATGGAGCAAGTAACGCCAAGCGTGTGTGTGTGTGTGTGTGTGCGTGCATGTGTGTGTGTGTGTTTTAGAGATTTTTTTCTATAGGGCATGTGCATTTACCAGAAACATTGACAGAGAGACAGAAAGTGAGAAATCACTCCCCAGGGGGGATGGCCATGCCACTGTCCCTTCTCTTCCACTCTCGTCTTAGGATTTTGATGCACGCATGTACACGCTCCCAGTGTGAGATTTAAGCTGCTGTGTCCAGGACTCAAATCATGGTCAACTACATGGGAGTCCAGCAACATAACCATTATGCCATCTGCTCGTCTGTGTGTTTGTTTCTTAACTGCCAGGAGGTACAAGTACTAGCCAGAGAGAGATAGGGGAGAGGGAGAAAGCACTCCCCAGTGAGGAATGGTCACATCACAATCCCTTCTCCATTTCTCCATCCTATAGCAATTTTGGGGTACACAAGTACATGACTGGTGTGTTTCCCTAGTTGCTGGGGCTGAGATTCAAACCACATTTGAATGCTGGATCCAGCTCCCTCTACCAATAGGCCCAGGACCAACCCGATAACTGTTAAATCCAGATTAGAAGCTTAACTAGAAGATCTAGATTAGCTTCTAGATTATCTAGATCTAGAGGCTAATCCTATACATGCATTATTGCTGTTAATCCTCACAACTATTTGAAGTAGGTATCATTATTTTCCCCAGAAAACTGAGGCTTAAAAGACTTTTTTGAATCTTTTCAACTTGCCCAAGTTCCAGTCCCCCTAACTCTGAGTTCCTCTCAGCAGATGGCCATCTCCTACCTGATGAGGGCAACAGAAGCACTTTGAGAGGACCACCCACATGTCCCCACATCGTTTAGATATTCCCACACGCATCAGATCTTGCTCTCTTCCTTCTGCTCTTTCTGGATTCTGGCATTCCAATCATCCTTTCTTGCTCTCTCCGTTATTGTTTCAATTCTCCTCTCAGTGGATCCCTCCCCTCCCACTGCCGTCTAGTTACGGTCACTAAATACTCCCAAGCACTAGACTCCACCAGACCAGACCTAGGAGCCCACTGACCTGGCTGGCTGGCTGTAATTCAAAAGGCAAGTCGGCTGAAAAACACCCTTGAGAACTTGTCACCTCTAGGTTAGTCCTATGGCTGTCCCAGGCCTCTCGACTGACCTCATGCCTGAACTGCTGCTAGGCCTAGAAAGGCCTGCAGCCAGTGTGTGGAGCATGGTGGCCAGGATGGGGAAGGGCCTGCTGCTGAAGGACCTGGAGAGTTAAGGTGGAACTTCCTCTGGGGGCAACTTCCTCTAACTTTGGGAGCCAGATTTATCATGAGACTGCAGGCTCCTCTTTCAACACCAGACATTTCCCTGAAGGGGCGATCACACAGCAGACATAAAATCCTGTTCAATAGTACCTGAGATGGCCAAGCAGCGGTCCAGGCCCGGGGCCCAAGTCACTCGAAGCAGCTCTGGATCAGGACTAGGTGCAGACACAGGGCACTGGACTGAGCTCACAGGATGGACGATATCCCGGGGGTCAATGAGACACAGCTGCCCATCTGAGCCAAGGCTGGCGATGCTGGGCCCAGGGCCGCGGCCTCCAGCTTCTGCACACCACCTCTCTCCTCCACACCCAGAGCGGGGACTAACGTTTTTCAGTGGGGCCCACTTCTGGCGAGTATCCACAAGGCCCAGCTGGCCTGAAGTGCAGCAGAAAGCAAAGGTGTCTGCATCTAGGACCTGTAGGCTACTCAGCTCCTCACTGTCACTGACACCTAGAAGACCAAGGACAGAGGAGAAAAGCTGCTGTCAGATGGGTCTGGCAATCTGGCAGGGCTGGCTGGTCACCGGTCGCTTCCCACCAGTCCCAGGCAGAATGAACATTTCCCACTCCTACTCGTCTCACCGCAGCCTACTTGGTGGGTGGTGCTGGTCTCTAGGACCATCTCTTCCCACCAGAGCAGGAGCTTGAGGCCAGGGCTTGCCTCCCACTGCAGATTCCCCAGCATCTGCACAGAGGGTTGAACTAACTTCTGAACGTGGCTGCATTGGGCTGGGAGGCAGATGGTGGCTGGAGGATGCAGCAAGGGGTAAACGGCGACCGTACCTGAGGTATATGTGGTCTTCTGGGATTCCAAATCTACAATCTTCAGGCTACTAAGCCTCACCCCATGGAGGACGCCAGGTGTCATCGAGGAAAAGATGTCCACTCTAGGCCAGAGATTCTCTTCTTGTTCATTCACAGCAATAGTGCTGACAGTTTTAATGACATCTGGAGGAGAGGGGGAAAGAGGATAAAATCCAGAATGCCAATGATGGTTTGAAACAGCACACGACAAAGGCCAGCCAGCCATCTTCCCCCAAACAAACAGGTGGTTATAACAGGAAGAAAGGGAGCTGAGAGTTGAAAAGACGATGTTGAGACGTAAAGACTTGGAGTTATGTTACGTCTTTGAAAGTGTCAGAAGCACTCACTTTAATATCTTTATAATTTATCATGTGAACTATTTTTACAAATGGGAGATAATGAATCATAGCAACCATCTCAAAACTCCAAGAGCAGTTCTGGCTTTTTATAGTTTTGTGGAGAATAAATAGAGGAAAAGAAAAGGAATGAAGACACTGCAGGTGTCATTTACACCTTCAGTGAAAAACAGCAGGTACAGAGTTCATCAACTAATATCATTTACTCAGAAACACATCCTCTGTCCTCAGGCATTTTGCTAAAACCCAGCAAGTAAAGGGTATGTTGCAGTTGTCATCGTCTTAAAGTATAAACTGGACAAGTCCACACCCATTTCACATTGAAGGGATATCTGGCCTCCAGTAGAATCAAGTTTTAGCTTTATAAGGAAGTCTTCAAAAAGTTAATGGAAAGTGTATATTATTAAAATAAAATGCATGAATTTAAAATATTTTTGAACCAAAATAAACTCGTACTTTAAGGGACAAGCAGATGGCATAATGGTTACATTGTTGGATTCCCACATAGTCAACAGTGGTTCGAGGCCCTGACTCAGCAGCTTAAAACTAATGCTGGGCATGCGTGCGCATGCGTGTGTGCCCTAAATCCCAAGAAAAAAATTTTAAAAAAGGAATAGTAGCATGTCCATCCCCTCTGGAGGGTGAGTTCTCGCTTTCAATCTCCCTGTCTTTTTCTGTCTCTGTCTCTCTGGTGAGCATACATGCCCTATAGCAAAAATCTCTCAAAAAAACAAAAAACTTGTATGTTAATTCTATTCTCCATAAAGTTTTAAAAAAAGATTCATTTTTAAAAATATTTATTTCATTTCATTCATTCATTCGTTTATTTTAATTTGACCAGAGAGAGACAGACAGAGAGAGGGAAGTTGAGAAAGCAAGTAACCAGGTCCGTGACTTGAACTGTGGTTGGCCACATGGGAATGTCCAGCGCCTTAACCACCATGCCACCTGCTGGCCCCTTTTTTTTTTTTTTTTTTTTGAGAGGTTTTTGTTACAGGGCGTGTGTGCTTGCCAGAAAGACAGAGAGAGACAGAGAAATAGAAAGTGAGAAATCACCCCCCAGGGGGGATGGCCTCGCCGCAATCCCTTCTCCATTCTCCTCTCAGGATCTTGGGCACGCACGCACACACATCCGGTGTGAGTTTAAGCCACCGGGTCTGGGACTCAAACCGCAGTTGACTACATGGGAGTTCAGCGACATAGCCTTTACACTAACTGCTGGTTCCCCCAATTTTTTTTTTTAAAGAAGTTTTTGCCTTAGGGAACATGCATTTGCAGGAGAGAGACAGAGACAGTAAAAGAAAAAGTGAGAAATCACCCCCTAATGGGAATGACCATACCATAATCCCTTCTCCATTCTCCCAAGATCTTGGGCATGTATTCACATGTGCCCGGCGTGAATTTCAAGCCATTGGTCTGGGACTCAAAGTGGTTGGCCATGTGGGAGTACAGCATCTTAACCACCACATCATCTACTGGCCCCATTTATTTAATTTTACTTATCATTATTATTTATTAATTTTCCACAGGGCATGTGTGCTCACTAGAGAGAAAGAGAAAGTGAGAATGCATACACCTGGTCTGGGACTTGATCAGCAGTCAGCCATGTGGGAGTCCAGCACCTTGTTTTGTTTTTGTTTTTTGGAGAGGTTTTTGTATAGGGCGTATGCGCTTGCCAGAAAGACAGAGAGAGACAAAGAGACAGAAAGCAAGAAATCACCCCCGGGGGGATGGCCACGTTGCAATCCCTTCTCCTCCATTCTCCTCTCGGGATCTTGGGCATGTACGCACATGCGCCTGGCCTGAGTTTAAGCCACTGGGTCCAGGACTCGAACTGCAGTTGACTATATGGGAGTTCAGCGACATAGCCATTATGCCAACTGCTGGTCCCGGGGGTCCAGCACCTTAACTACCACGCCACCTGCTGTCCCCTCCATAAATTTTTTGAAGTGCCCTCATATTTGTCTCAACCTGCTTGGTTAGCAGTAGGTTCTTGTCTATGTACTCTGCATTTGAGACTTAACGGATGCTGTTCGTAACAACTCAAAACATGTCATCTCCTGTACAAAGTATTTAAAGAGAAATTCTTATTTTCCATCTCATATTTTCTTGCTTCCAGAGGGGACTCATTATTTGGTTTCCGTATTCTCTTTAGGAGATGAAGACTTGTGTATCGTCTCACCACTAGAGGACAGGCCGAAGCTGGAATGAGGGGGGAGCGGATGGCAGGACACTCAAGGAGCTCATGAAGTGGCTGCATGGCAGCCGGTTCCCTCAGGATAGTTCCCACGCTGGGAGTGCACAGAGGGGTGTGGCGGGGCTGACGAGAATGCAGAGGACCCTGGGGCACGGTTCCCAAAGCCCATGAGAATCTCAGTGGACTTAATCCAGACTTGCTGACCCTAATTGCTCCCCCCACAGAAGCACAGAGGCTCAGCACAGACACAACAGCTGACCCTAAGGACCAGTGAGTGTCTCTGAGGAGTGCGAAGAGGCTGTAATTCAAGCTGCCACAGTAGCTGTGCTCAGCTCTCTCGGGTCACACTTAAGTGGCTCCTTCCCTTTCCACAGACTCTTAGGAGCCTGCAGAGATTCTCCTAGGACTTGCCACTGAGCCAGTGGGTGGTTCTCAGCTGTGACTTGTCCCTGATGGGAGGAAGAGAAGGCCTTTTTTAGAGATCTGGCAGAAAACAAAGGCTTGAGAGCCTCTTGCCTGGACAGCTGCTCTGTGAGTACAGTTGGAAGGAAGTCAGGTCTTTCCCTTCTCTAGTCAGTGATTAAGACTATACCAAATTGACCCAACTGGCTCCAGGGTGAAAAGACCAACTACCTCAAAAGCAAAGCAAAAGAAACAGCGAGACAGCTCTGAGAACTTGGAAACATGCAGGGTCTTCAAGTTTGTGGAAAATGCTTATTCTGAAGATGATTTCAAAAGTTTCCGTATCAAAATAAACTAATATTTTGATTCCATATTTCTATAAACCTTTTGAAGTCTCCCTATGAAAAGAAGAAGGTTTATCTGAAATTATATCAACATGAGATGGGTCAGAGCAGAGGTGAGCAAAGGGGCCTGAGGGACCCAGACAGCTCTGAGAGCTACAATACTGAGCAAATGGAGTACATGTCTCAAGGGCAGTGGCACCCAGGGAGAGGGAGAGGACCGTTCCGTCACAGAGGCCAAGAAAATGTTGGGGCCTGTCCAGGAAGAGAGGGAGCCACACCGACAGAGCGATGTTCAAGTTCCAAGTGGAAGCAGCAAGTGGCATTAGCCGAGACGCTGACACTGTATTCGCCTAACTCAGGGGTCTCCACAGCACCAGGGCTGAGAGAAGAGGCCTCAGGCCCTGCCCCAGGTACACGGACAGCACTCAGGGCCTAGGCTGCCATGCTTTCCCAAGTTTCTTTCTTTCTTTTTCTTTTAAATTCTTTTTTTTGGAGAAGTTTTTTTGTTTGTTGTTTTTTTTTTTGCTATAGGGCATGTGCACTCGCCAGAAAGACAGAGAGAGACAGAGAGACAGAAAGCGAGAAATCACCCCCAGGGGGGATGGCCACACCGCAGTCCCTTCTCCTCTCGGGATCCTGGGCACACACGCACGTGCGCTCAGTGTGAGTTTAAGCCACCGTGTCTGGGACTCGAACCGCGGTCGACTACATGGGAGTCCAGCGACGTAGCCATTATGCCACCTGCTAGTCTCTTCCCAAGTTTCTTGCTGTCTGCTCATGCCATGTTATGATAAAGCACTGTGGAAACCTCTGAGCTTGCTCTGGCTATATGCAGTCTTTGATCGGCCTAGATCTATAGATGGGAAGCTCCCTGTGGGCCCAGGCGCCATGCTGCAGCTGCTAATTTGTCTTTGTTGGCATAAAAGTAGATACTACATTTCTTTTTTTTCTTTTTGTTTCCTTCAGTTTGCTAGAGGGTGCATACATTCATAGAAGAGAGAGAGAGAAAGAGAGAGTGAGAAAGGACCGTCCATGGAGTGTGGTCATGCTGTAATCTGTTCTCCTCCTTCCCTCCCTCCCTTCAGTATCCTGGGGTGTGAGCACATACTAGTATGTTTCTAGTCACTGACACTGGGACTCAAACCATACAGTCAGTCACATGGGATCCGACTACCTTTGATTATTTTCTTTTAGAGGTTTTTGCCTTAGGGTACGTGCACTCACCAGAGAGAGACAGAGACAATGAGAGGAAAAGTGAGAAATCACCCCTCAGGGGGGATGGGCACACTGAAATCACTTTTTCTTCATTCTCTCCTCCTGCGATCTTGGGCACGCACGTACACACACACGCCTGGTATGATTTTCAAGCCACCGGGTCCGGGACTTGAACCCTCTTTGGCCATGTGGGGAGTCCAGTGATGTAACCAGTACCCAATCTGCTGGTCCTTGGATCTAGCCACCTTAACATCAAGTCAATACTGCGTTTTAAGTCCCCTGGCTCTAAGTCTCCTTAATCAATTAGCAGGCAGGGCTATGTGAATCTCACACCTTCCTAAAACCTCAGCCTCCACCAAATGACATCACTCACCACTGTCCTCTGCGACCTGCCATACCTGCAGGTAACAACCTGGAAGGCCACTGGTCACCAGTAACCTGTTTGGGATAGACAGGAAATCTTAGTCCAGAGTAGGGAGTGCAGCGCCATAGCCCCAGCCTTGCCTTTTCTGCCCATTTGGCGTGGGATCCCTCCACTCCCCTTATCAATAAATCTCACTCAGGGTCATCGAGATATTTAGCAAGTGATGCGCAGGCCCACAGCTCGTGTGGACTCAGGGGACTGAGCCCAGGCTTCACGTGTCACGATGGTCACCTGGAGAGGGTCCCACCAAGGACCCTGAGCTGTCCAAGTCTCCCAGTGAGCCATGACGGCCAGCTGCCCGCTGTCAGCTCCCTGAGAAACTAAGAGCACCCTGTCCTGTATCTAGTCCCTGGGCCCACTCCAGGGGTCTGCTGGTTACATTAGTCAAAATGGCTGTGGGGGGTCAGGAAGCCACAGCAATGGTTTCTTTGGATTCTAGGGGTGGGTGGGTGGGGGTAAAAAGGGAGTGAGTGTGTGTGTGTGTGAGTACACACATTCCCATACTTATGAGGGAGTGGGTGTGGGGATAAAAAGGGAGTGTGTGTGTGTGTACACACATACCCATACTTGTGAGGGAGAGGGTGTGGGGATAAAAAGGGAGTGTGTGTGTGTGTGTGTGTGTACACACATACCCATACTTGTGAGGGAGTGGGTGTGGGGATGAAAAGGGAGGATACCCCTGGGCATTTCTAGCCATCCCTTTCTGAATGGGAAGTCTGGGTCACAGAACTGACCATACCTGGTATCTGGCACATACTTTAGATCAAAGACAGACTTATCTGAAAATCCTCCGTGGCGCACTTTGAAATCTCTTTCTGGGAATAAACCCTAAAAGACAAGGGGTAGCCAATCAGATAGAGCCTACTCTTCAAAGAAACATTTCAGGCGAGCTCTAGATAGTCAGATCCTGGCCTGGCAAGAAACCACGGAAGTTGCTTGGCTGACAACAGATCTTCCTCCCTGCAGGGCCTCCATGTGCTATTACTTGTAAATGCGGGTGTCAGCTCTTACACTGACAGCTTCCCTCCTTTCCTTTTACTTTTTTTATTTATTGTTTTTCCCTCATTCATGACAGAGCATGTACACATGCACATGAGAGAGGGAGAGGGAGAGCAGTAGAGAGAGAGGAGCACTCTCCACATGGTCTGGTCACACTGTGGTCTCCTTCCTCTAGTCCTCTAGCTTGCTGGTGCCGGGGCCCTCGTGCGTGCCTGACATCTTTCAGGCTGACAGGCCAGGAAGGTCGCCATGTGAGGTCCAGCTTCTCTTGGGCAATGCATTACCACCGTACCACAGAGCCGGCCCAAGACAGCTCCCTTTCTTCATTGTACGCCCCAAACCCCTTCCCTGGACTCTCGCCAGCCCCTTTCATTATAGCACACGCATTATACTCAGGCCTTTGCAGAGGAGTTACAGAGGCCAGGCAGCCTCTCCCCAGAGAGCAGGGATTACCAGCCAATTAACACGTCCCCTATCCTCTCATTAGAAGCCATGTGGGTTCTGGGGTCAGCAGATGGCACAGTGGTTATGTCCTTGGACTCCCATGTAGTTCACCGCGGTTTGAGTCCTGGACCCAGTGGCTTAAAACTCATGCCAGGCACGTGTGTGTACGTGCCCAAAATCCTGAGAGGGGAATGGAGGAGAAGGGATTGCGGCATGGCCATCCTCCCCTGAGGGGTGATTTCTGTCTTTCTGTCTCTCTGGCAAGCAAAAACATTATAGCAAAAACATTCCTCCCTTCTCCCCCCACAAAAAAAGGAGTCATGTGTGGGCCAGGAAGTGGTGTGGTGGTTAAAGGCGCTAGACTCCCAAATGGCCAACGTGGTTCAAGTCCTGGATCTGGTGGCTTACTCTCTCACTCACTTTCTCTTTCGCTCTTGCTCTCTCTCTCCATTCAAATTAAAGTAAGTCAATAAATAAACTTAAATAAAATAATTCTTTTTTTGATAAAGGGCATGTGTGTTGTTCTAGCAATAAAAATAACTACCACTTATCAAGTGTTTACTGTGTCAGGTACTGTGTTTAAGCCTTAATCACATTTCATTCTTACAACCATCCTGTGACGTAAATGCTGTGATTATTCATATTCTGCAAATGACAAAAGAGGCACAGGGAGGAGAAGCAACTTTTCTAAGGTCACACAGGCACTGAGTTGTGAATCTGAACCCAAGTCGACTTAGCCTAAGACTGTGTTCTTAGCCACTAGACTCTACTTCCTCCACCCAAGGAACCAGGGGCAGGGGCAAGGGCCACTAGAGGAAGTAGAAGCCAGTGGTAAGGGAGGACATAAATCAGCCTCTCAACAAGGCTCAGTCTGGGTGTGAGCCCTGGCCTGGGCTCAGGTTTGAGTCGTGGGAATGGGAAAAGTAAGAGCACCAGAGGGCCAGCAGTGGTGCGGTGAAGGTAGCTGGATCCCACATGTCCGACTGTGCAGCCTGAGTCCCAGACTCAAAGACTGGAAACCCCTGCAGCGTGCCGATGCTCTCAGCCCCCAAACCCAGGAAGGAGAAGTGGAGAAGGGATTGCAGCATGATTATGCCCCACAGGGAGTACTTTCTCACTTTACCTCAGTCTCTCTCTGGCAAGCACACAAATGAAAACAATAACAAAAAAAGAGCACTAGACACACAATCCCCCACCCCCAGTCAGGACAACAAAGGCCAGACTGCCCTATAGCTCCCATAGCTTCTAGGTTTCATGAGTACCAACTGGACCTCTTCTGAGCCTTACCTTGAAATGCCAATTCAGAAGGGTCTGGGACAGGCCCAGAAATATGCATTTTAGCCAACACTCCTAATAACTGATGCAGGGGATCCTCAGGCTACTTTGGCCACAGCTATATGGGACAGAGTCTCCTCTGAGCTCAGCAATCTCTTTTTTTTTTTTTTTTAAAGAGAGATTTTTGTTATAGGGCACATGCACTCACTAGAGAGACAAAAAGTGAGAAATCAGCCCCAGGGGGATGGCCATGCCACAATCCTTTCTCCTCCATTTTCCTCTCACAATTTTGGGCACACAGGCACACACACACACACCTGGTGTGAGTTTTAAGCCACCAGGTCCAGGACGTGAACCACAGTCGTCTTTGTGAGAGTCCAGTGATGTAACCATTATGCCATCTGCTGGTCCCAGAAGTCTTTTTGTATGTGCTCACCTAGCCTCTTCTTACCCCCTAAGGTAACTATTTCTTATTTAAGAGGAAACCCTCTCAACTGCTTGCCTCTATGGGGCCCTCCAAGTTGATGTGTCTCACCCCTTGCTTATCTTCTGAAGACTAAAGCTGTTCCCTGGAGTCCTGAGCTATCCTCACCTGCCATCCTTAGAAGCAGGGTACGTTTCCTGCGCTACTCTCACGTGCCTGCATTTCCACCCTCTCCCTCTTCTGGGCTACATCCCCACTATGTAAGCCTCTGTCTAGGAAACCATCCCTCAAATCTGCGCTTCTGATCAGTTTCTGCTCTAACTTCTTTCCTCCTTACATTTCCTGACTCTTTTTCCTTAAAAAAAAAAAAAAAAAAACAATGAAAATTTAAAAAAATTATTTACTTTTTGTCATTTTCAAGCCACCAGGTCTGGAACTTGAACCACAGTTGGCTATGTGGGGATCCAGCACCTTAACCACTACACCACCTGCTGGCGCCCTGATTCTACTTCTTCCTGTCCAGTCTCTGGTCTTGAGCATCACCAGCAAAACTGCTGTGGTAGAAGCAGCCAAGAGCATCCTGACTGCCCAGCTCGTGGGTGACCCTTCAGTCGCCATCTAAGTATTTTATAGCAACAATTGACAGCCACTACCTCTCTTCTTCTTAACACATTCTTGTTCTCTTCTGAAACACCTTTTCTGAGACTCCTTTTACTTTAAAGACCGGCCTTTCTTAGTATTTCACGTGGGTTCATTTTCCTGCAGTCATCTTTTTTTTTGGAGAGATTTTTACTATAGGGAGCGTGAGCATGCCAGAGAGACAGAGAGACAGAAAGCGAGAAATCACCTCCCCAGGGGGGGATGGCCATGCCACAATCCCTTCTGCTCCATCCTTTTCTCAGGATTTTGGATACGCAAGCACAGATGCCTGGCATGAGTTTTAAGCCGCCGCGTCTGGGAATCAAAACATGGTCAACTACCATAACCATTATGCCATCTGCTGGTCCCCCTGCAGTCATCTCTGAAATGTGTTTCCTGAGGTTATGTCCTCAGTCTCTTCCTTCATATACTACACATTCATCCTAGATGATCTTAACCATTCCAAGGGCTTCAACCGCCCTGCATACCTGACTGCCTCTCTAAAAGCTTTTTTAAAAACTTTGCCAGATGATGCATGTGCTGGCAGGACACAGAGAGAGAGAGGAAGAGAGAGAGTGAGCGAGCACCCCCATGGGACATGATCGTGCAGCAATCCTTTCTCCTCCATTTTCCCCTACTTTTGGGGCATGCAGGCACACATGCCCAGTGTGTTTCTCAAGTCACCAGGTCCAGGACTCGAACTGCATTGTTGACATGTGGAATTCAGCTGCCTTAACCACCAGCCCATAGGCTGGCCTGTAAAATCTATGTTGGATAAAGTAAAATTGGCCTCTTCCTTTAGTAGCCTTTTGTAAACCATGAGATATTCCACAGTATATATATCCCTGTGCATATTAACATCCCCTCATTAGATTGTAAGGGCAGGCCCAGTGCTTCCTTTTCTTATTCTCTTTTTAGTATCCAGGATAATACTATGGGTAGTATACTATAGGTATTATCTGGCAGATAAAAGGAACTCCAAAAATGTTTAATAAATAAAGCCAACACATGTACTCAGTATATCCAGTTACCTGGTTTTCCTTTACAGAAAGTCTGAGAGGTAACATCAAATGAAGAATCTCATTTTTTTTTGAGCTTTCATAGCCAGCCACAAAGATTCCTGGAAAAAGAAGCAGAACCTACTGTTGACAAACTGTTAGAAAGCTTATGGGGAGGACAAGCAGGTGGCATGGTGGTTAAGGCTCTGGACACTCCCACATGGCTAACTATGGTTTAAGTCCCAGACCTGGTGGCTTTCTTTCTCACTTTCTCTTTGTGTGTGTGTGTGTGTGTGTGTGTGTGTGTCTCTGGTCAAGTTAAAATAAATGAATGAATGAATAAATCAAATTAAATACACAACTCTTAAAAAAAAAAGCTTATGCGTGGTGACTGGGTCGATCAACTTCCACGTCACCCACAGCAAAGATAAATTCCCTCCTACTGTGAGTACAGCCTTGTATCAGGGCATGGAAGAGCTTTAATAAAGGACTATAATTTCTTTTTTTTAAAAAAAAGAATTATTTTATTTAACTTTATTATTGATTTATTTTACTTTTATTTGTTGGGGGGGGGGTTAGTGAGAAAGCAAACTGCCAGGTCTGGGACTTGAAACCACGGTCAGCCATGTGGGAGTCCAGCGCCCCTAACCACTACGCCACCTGCTGGCCCCAGGACTGTAACTTCTGACGGGTTACCCAATTACTACAAGTGACCAAGAGCCCTCTCCAGCCCAGAAGAGTGGGTTGGGTTCCCTAGAGTGACCCCCTGAAAGTCCAGCCTGAAGAGTGGAATTCCATGCAGGACACATCACCTTTGTCACCAATCCATTCAAGGACTCGAGTGGCTGCCGAGAGGTCGAAAGCATGGAAATCCTGGTACCTGCACGATAGGAACGAGAGTCACACGGTGCGTGGCCAGGATTCTTGGGACAGTGGCACGGCTCGGTACTTAGGGGCTCTGGAGGCAGGCGAACGTGGGACAGAGCCTTTTTCACAGTTTATTCCCCGTGTCTGGGCCCAGGCCTGTCCGCCATCTCCCCGGGCTCCCAGGCTACCCTGATTTTCCAACGTCGATATGCAGTCTGCGTTCAGGGCTCAGCTCGGAGACTGGGCGGTTAGGTTAGTTTGATGCTCTCCAAGCGCTGCTCTGACCAGGACCGCACGCATTCTGCACACCACGGCGGGGCCGACCCCCAGGCGCGGGAGCCGCGGCCCAGCGGAGCCCTCGCACCGGCCGCCGCCCCCCGGCCTGCACCCGGACTCTCCGCGCACCCCGAGGCAGGGCTGCCAGCCCCCAGCCCCACGCGACTCACAACCGCAAAGATTCCACCAGCCAGTCCTCCGCAGGCTCCATGGCAACGGCCGCTTCCGGAAGCGGAAGCCCGTTTCCGCCCCCGAGCCGGCGCGGGCAGGCGCAGCCCTCTCGCGATAAGTGGGAGCGGGGCGGGCGGTCGTCGCGCGCAGCGGTGGGTGCGTTGTACCCTCGCGAAGCTAGGGCTGAGCGGTCCCTAGTAAAAGCTCCAAAAAATGCGGTAAAAGCAGGGGGTCCCTGATGTCAACTCTGAGCGGGGCCTAAGGGACCAATCACCCCTCTGTTTTAGGGTTAGGGACAGGTATTTGTAGACCAGAGAGGGGTGGTCAGTGCCCTAGAACCAGATGTGCTAGATACAAGACCACCAGGTTAAATCTGAATTTTAGGAGAACAATGAATACCTTTAGTCGTAGGATTATATCTATATAATATTTAAGACGAAAAATATGCTGGGTGTGTGTGACCTATGTGCCCAAAAATCCCCGAGAGGAGAATGGAGAAGGGATTGCAGCATGACCATCTAATCTGGGGTTGAGTTCTCACTTTCTCTTCTCTCTTGCACTCTTTTTTTTTTTTTTTTAAGTATTTATTTAGTTTTACTTATTATTATTCTTTAATTTGACCAGAGAGAGAAAGAGAAACATACAGAGCAAGTGAGAAAGCCAGCCACCAGGTCTGGGACTCGAACCACTGTTGACTGACTGTGTGGAAATCCAGCGCCTTAACCACCATGCCACCTGCTGGCCCTTGCTCTCTCTTTAATCTCTCTGGCACATATGCCCTATAACAAAAAAATAGTAGTTTACCTAAAGTTTTGAA